>JAUNZO010000936.1:0-190596 GCA_031894775.1 Chloris gayana | reverse complement strand
CCACCTCTCTCTCTCTCTCTCTCTCTCTCTCTCTCTCTCTCTCTCTCTCTCTCCTCCTGCCCCTCCTCTCGCCGGTGCTGCTCCTCCTCCCGCTGGCCGTAGCCCCTCCTGTCGTCGACGAAGCAGCGCGCGGGCCTCCTAGGGTGGTGGCGACACGGCACGTGGCCACGTGGGGCGTGGCGCCGGGCCACGGATCGGACCCTCCCACCCGCGGCGACGGCACGGCCCCTCCTCTCGCCGGTGGAGCGGCGGTGCGGGCCTCCGGTGGAGGTGTCGATCTAGCCCTCCCCACGATGTGGTCGCGCGGATTCGGCCCCTCCCCTTCGAGCGGCGGCGGCGTGGATCCGGCCCTCCCCCGAGGCGGCCATGCGGATCCGGGCCCGTCCCCTTCGAGCGGTGACCGCGGCGCGGCACGAGGGGCACGGATCTGTGACATCCCTTCCGGGACACCCAGGAACCGACACGGGGAACACTCGACGAAGCGAGTTACAACAGTTCATCATCTCATACATGCCAGAATATATACATCATGGTATAATACAACCAGGTTTTCGAAATACAAACATTGCACAACGGAAACTTATTACAATACCAAAGTTTGAAACACTAAGAGTCTTGCAGCGGAACTTATTCAGTTTACAACAAAAGACTACCTAGGACGACTATCGTGATGTACTCGAGCCCGTCGTACACCATGATCCTCGTCCTTCACGGCGTCGGGATCCGTTCCCACCGGAGGGAACCACCCTCGGGGCACTGCTCCTCCTCCAGGAAGCTACCGTACGAGTCGTGGTAGTACGACTCGTGGCCTGGAAACATAACGAACAAACCCCGAGTATTCTAATACTCAGCAAGAGTGACCCGTCAACGAGCACGCTAAGGCCGACGCCTAAGATGCGAAGGCTTTATGGCTGTGGGTTTGACTTTCTTGCAAAAACAGAGCTAACGGTGGATCCTTACTTTCAAATTTTAGCTCCATGTTAAGTTCATTACCTAACTACTGTTTGCAGACTATAACTACTGCAATCAAGTTTGCAAGAAAAGATTATCTTTGACCAACAACTCTTTCTTCTCTCTTCTTCATCTTTCACTTGATTAACTACGATGCGACTCACCGAACAAGCGGTACTCATTTCTACGAGTGACAGCGATTCGAATCAATTTTATACCAGCTGGCAAAAACCCGACTACACGACGTATACGCACCGCACTGGTCGTATACGACAACCTTTCCCGCCAACACCTGACAGAAGAATAGTTGTTTCCAATCTCCCCGGAAATATGGCGACCCCACGACTTCATCCGTGGGCGACTCATTTCCCTCCTATGAGACTCCGATCTCACTAACAGCCAGCAAAAGAGAGTTGGCTACGACACATCCCTTGGGTGGTAGGGTACATCAGCTTGCTGGGCCCATTACACCAGCATGTAGCACGGTACGTTCAATACTTGTTCAACTGGGCCGACAACGGTACGGTCCTTGACCGACACGAGACAGGGCTACCACCTTGCAAGACCTCGACCTCGTCTTGCCCTTTCCCCTACGGGGCCCGTCCGGTCTCAATTTCATTAACACTCTCTTCAAATTAACAACAACAACTTCAATCATTTAAAGCCTCCATGCTTTAAGATCACCTGAATCAACTACCGTTGCGACTATGATTTAAGCATAGCACCTTATCAAACTACCTATACCACTATATCACGAATAAAGGAATCTTAACTCATGCATCTAGGGTGTCAATCAATCCCTATCACCTAGTGCACAACCAGAACTTAACTACTGTGATAAAAGTAAACGACTTTAAAACATAGGTAGGATGCATCGGGGCTTGCCTCGATTCACGAATTAATGAAACCAGAGAGCTGCCAATAGACTTAAATCATATGCAGACGCCGACGTGATTCAATTTCAACACTACTTTTATAATACAAAATATAATCGATACTACTATTTCCCCCAGTCGAAATTGAACTATAAATCTAGCTAGAAAGGTTACGATCGAACACCTACACTACACAAAAGCAGCTTAGCCATATTTCATTTAAAAAAAAGATAAATCGATCAAGTTATGACATGCGTTGACACCCACCGAAGCTACTAGCGGCAGCATGAACATACAGCGATTTAGGCCAGACAACCAAGATGCTACCTTAAAAAACATGCATTAGGATTTTCTGCCCCCTGTAGAGCTCTCTCAAAAGTATGATAATGCACCGGATTTTCCTAGAGATCATACAAGTTGTAACAATCATAGTAACGTGACAAATTGTAAGGATGCATTCAACAAATAAAGATTTGCCAGTACAAACAACAGAAAGCTAGACCTAACCCGACCTGCTTATCCTAGAGATGCATATGTATTTCAAGACAATCAAAATCCATATAATCCTATAATCAAAATCAAAATCCATATAGTCGAGCCAGGAGCGGCATTGTGGCGGGGGCCCCGGATCTGGGAGAGGATGTATCCGGCGGCGGCGAGCTCGAGGTGTCTTCGAGGGCGGAGCGGAGCACGACAACGTGACGGGCGGCGCGGGACAAGCGCGGGCCTAGCGGGTTTTTTTGTTTCTTGTGGGAACTGTAAAGGCGGGTGAAGATGTTACCTGCTGCTACTACTTCGTCTTTTACGGCATTATTTGTAGCTGCAAAGCCGTAACGGCGGGCTACCATACCCGCCGTTGCAGTGGGTTTTGGCCAACCGCTGCACTTGGTTTTGGCCGGCCGCTACTGGCTGTTTTTCTAGTTGTGGTTGTTTCTTTAAAGTTCGAATCAATAAATGTACCATTGCCCAACATCTGGTGTGCAACTGTATTGCACCCAGTGTGTCATCTTCCCATGCCTTTCATATGCACAATATGCTATCACATTCGACGTTTCCATTATTCCTCCCTGAGCAACACTACCACAAATCGGTACTATAACGGCGGCAGCAAAAATCGCGTAGCTGCACCAGTTATTGTGACCCGTTGCTAAAAATCGCGGTGATTTTTAGCGGCGGGTCACCTTACGGCCTGCCGTTAAAAAAGGCCCAGCCCACAATCCCCCTAACCCTACTTTGCATGATATAAAATCAACAATCTTGCCACAGCTGCAGCCACCCACCCCACCTCTCTCTCTCTCTCTCTCTCTCTCTCTCTCTCTCTCTCTCTCTCTCTCTCTCTCTCTCTCTCTCCCCACCTCCCGCCCCTCCTCTCGCAGGTGCTGCTCCTCCTCCCGCTGGCCGCAGCCCCTCCTATCGTCGGCTGAGCAGCGCGTGGGCCTCCAGGGGTCGCGGCGACACGGCACGTGCCCACGTGGGGCGCGGCACCGGGCCGCGGATCCGGTCCTCCCTCCCGCGGCAGCGGCGTGGCCCCTCCTCTCGCCGGCGGAGCGGCGACGCGGGCCTCCAGTGGGGGCGTGGATCCAGCCCTCCCCGCGAGGTGGCGCGCGGATCTGGGCCCTCCCTTGAGCGGCGGCGGCGCGGTGCAGGGGCGTGGATCCGGCCCTCCCCCACGAGGCCCAATTTTATTTTATAAATTGACACACTAAAGGGTTTTTAGCGTGAGTGCGTGACACATACGAATAACACGCCGGATGAAATGGTGCAATAGGCTGCCATGTCACGTCGGTTGTGTGTGTGTGGGGGGGTCTCGGGGTGGTGTGTTTTACACGGGTAACAAGCTAGGTACTTTGTAGTGATAAATGTGTTATATCGGGTAACATGCTAGGTGTGTTCCGGTGTCTAAGTCAAACAACATGCACGAACACTACTAGACACCTAGCTAGCAATATTCATCTCATATTTTTCAATAATAAAAGACACAAGTAAACTCGCTATTACAATATGTGGTCGCTGACATCGTCACAGAAGACGTTAACGCGATGCTCACTGTACAATATCAAACTGTGATGACATTGATATTGTAAATAAATAGCATATCGGACATAGTGACATCATCATGAACCGATATTAGAAATGTTACAGTAGTATCGGGCATAGTGATGTCATCACTGACCGTTACAGCAGCATCAGGTATTATAACATCATCATGGGCATGATATTGTTGTACATCTCAACCTATCTCAAAACCCAGTTCAGTCCACCGTTATATATAGGTAAGGTTTTCATATTACATTAAGTGTAAGCCTCACCTCTCTCTCTCTCTCTCTCTCTCTCTCTCTCTCTCTCTCTCTCTCTAGTATTAGTGCATGTATGTGAGTGCTTGCTTTTGTAACTTGTTCAATTTGTAGAAAAAATATTTCAAATAAATTAGTCTAATATTTTAAAGTATACATAAGTATTATTATAAGTATATTGTATAATCTATTTATCTTTTAAAAGTGCAACCCACTAAAAATCACTAAATGCTATTTCTTTCTTCTCTAGTGCAGCCACATCATCACTATTATGTCAATCATCTGATTGCTTAGAAATCATTCGTTTTAAGCCGTTAGATTCTTTCTATAAATTCTCTCTTTGTGTGTGTGTTTTCAGTTCATAGTTCAGCACATTCGTGCATCCCTACCACCGCCCATTAGTATATGGTAGAAACTGAAACATCCACTAACCATTGAGCTATTGTTGTTAATGCATTAATACCACATCTATTACCCACTATACCTGGCCAAACGGGCCGCCCGGCACGGCCCGGCCTAGGCACGCCAAGGCACGGCCCATTTCTTTTCGGGCCGGCACGGCACGGAATTCATTTCGGGCCGTGCCGTGCCGGCCCACGTGCCAGGCCGTCGACCCACGGCACGGCACGAATTACGCAGGCCGTGCCGGGCCAACCCGTTAGGCATGCTGGCCCGTTAACGCTTAAATGGAGCAAAAATAGTGGTGAAATGTGGAGTTTCAGTGGGATACGAACTTGGGTCTTCTAGTTTCTAGACAGGAGACTTACCACCAAGCCACCGATGGGTTGATGTTTGTATAGAAACCATATATGTTTTAAATAAGTTCTTTTCGGACCGTGCCTAAATGGGCCATTTTCGTGCTTTACCGGGCCTAAGCATAAACGGACCGTGCCCATGCCGCCCGTCGGGCCACCCCTCGGCCCAAACACGGCACGAAACCTCGGGCCATGCCGGCCCAACACGAAATTAATTCAGGCCGTACCGTACTTGGGCCGTGCTTTTTTCTGGGCTACCGGGCGGCCCAAAAGCACGGCCCAGATGGCCAGCACTATTACCCACTATATGAAAATTACAGCACCTGCCCATCAGCATTTCTTACTCTCTTCCCCAGGGGCATTGCAATTATCAATGAATGGCACCCACTGCCATCTTAATGCAAAACAAATCTAATAGCGAGTAGATTAGTGTCATTTAAATCCCATTCCAGTGTAGTGCTCCTGCTATGATGCTTTATATAGTAGTTGTTGCCCTCTTTCTTTTTCGTTGCGGCTAAACTCTCTCTCTCTCTCGCGCGCACACACACACAAACGCACATAGACAGATGCATACACATACTATTTTATCTAATATATGAATCTATGTTCTTCATTTCAGTTTTTTTTTTATCTTGCTGCGTTACATCAAGCTTCACCTAGATTCTACAAAATGAATGGTTCATCAAGTCACTGCATCTTTCACTTTGCAGCAAGGAAGACTGTTAGGCCTATAACATGTCATGGTTTCAAGAATCATGGGTCAGGTTCTATCTGAAGCGTTCAATCTAGAGAAAATAATATGGCTCCATTAGAAGCCAGACAATTATAGAAAAGAATCATGTAAATTTATATTTTATTGTTCCAAAGCAGCCCGCCGCCACAGCCCAGCCCACACACACCCCCAAACCCTAGCTTGCACAAAAATATAAAAATGCCCCATCCCACACCCCTACCCGTCCCCCTGCCCCACCCACCTCTCTCTCTCTCTCTCTCTCTCTCTCTCTCTCTCTCTCTCTCTCTCTCTCTCTCTCTCTCTCTCCGGCGCGGCAAGGTCTCTCCCATATCCGCCTCGCCGGTCGAGACCAGGAGCAGCGTTGTGGCGGGGGCCCCGGATCTGGGAGAGGACGTCTCCGGCGGCGGCGAGCTCGAGGTGTCTTCGAGGGCGGAGCGGAGCACGGCAACGTGGCGGGCGGCGCGGGACAAGAGCGGGCCTAGTGGGGTTTTTTGTTTCTTGTGGGAACTGTAACGGCGGGTGAAGATGTTACCCGCTGCTACTATCATCGTCTTTTACGAGATTATTTGTAGTTGCGAAGCTGTAGCGGAGGGCTACCATACCCGCCGTTATATCGGGTAACATGCTAGGTGTGTTCCGGTGTCTAACTCAAACAACATGCACGAACACTACTAGACACCTAGCTAGCAATATTCATCTCATATTTTTCAGTAATAAAAGACACAAGTAAACTCGCTATTACAATATGTGGTCGCTGACATCATCACAGAAGACGTTAACGCGATGCTCACTGTATAATATCAAACTGTGATGACATTGATATTGTAAATAAATAGCATATCAAACATAGTGACATTATCATGAACCGATATTAGAAATGTTACGGTAGTATCGAGCATAGTGATGTCATCGCTGACCGTTATAGCAGCATCAGGTATTATAACATCATCATGGACATGATATTGTTGTACATCTCAACCTATCTCAAAACCCAGTTCAGTCCACCGTTATATATAGGTAAGGTTTTCATATTCCATAAAGTCTAAGCCTCACCTCTCTCTCTCTCTCTCTCTCTCTCTCAGTATTAGTGCATGTATGTGAGTGCTTGCTTTTGTAACTTGTTCAATTTGTAGAAAAAGATATTTCAAATAAATTAGTCCAATATTTTAGAAGTATACATAAATATTATTTTAAGTATATTGTATAATCTACTTATCTTTTAAAAGTGCAACCCACTAAAAATCACTAAATGCTATTTCTTTCTTCTCTAGTGCAGCCACATCATCACTAGTATGTCAATCATCTGATTGCTTAGGAATCATTCGTTTTAAGCCGTTACATTCTTTCTATAAATTCTCTCTTTGTGTGTGTGCTTTCAGTTAACACTTCAGCACATTCGTGCATCCCTGCCACCGCCCATTAGTATATGGTAGAAACTGAAACATCCACTAACCATTGAGCTATTGTTGTTAATGCATTAATACCACATCTATTACCCACTATATGGAAATTGCACCACCTGCCGATCAGCATTTCCTTACTCTCTTCCCCAGCGGCATTGCAATTATCAATGAATGGCACCCACCACCATCTTAATGCAAAACAAATCTAATAGCGAGTAGATTAGTGTCATTTAAATTCCATTCCAGTGTAGTGCTCCTACTATGATGCCTTATATAGTAGTTGTTGCCCTCTTTCTTTTTCATTGCAGCTAACCTCTCTCTCGCACACACACCCACACACAAACACACATAGACAGATGCATACACATATTATTTTATCTAATATATGAATCCTGTTCTTCATTTCAGTTTTTTTTATGTTGCTGCGCTACATCAAGCTTCACCTAGATTCTATAAAATGAATGGTTCATCAAGTCACTGCATCTTTCACTTTGGAGCAAGGAAGACTGTTAGGCCTACAACATGTCATGGTTTCAAGAATCATGGGTCAGGTTCTATCTGAAGCGTTCAATCTAGAGAAAATAATATGGCTCCATCAGAAGCCAGACAATTATAGAAAAGGATTATGTAATCTATATTTTATTGTTCCAAAGCAGCCCGCCGCCACAGCCCAGCCCACACACACCTCCAAACCCTAGCTTGCACAAAAATATAAAAATGCCCCATCCCACACCCCTACCCGTCCCCCTGCCCCACCCACCTCTCTCTCTCTCTCTCTCTCTCTCTCTCTCTCTCTCTCTCTCTCTCCTCCTGCCCCTCCTCTCGCCGGTGCTGCTCCTCCTCCCGCTGGCCGTAGCCCCTCCCTGTCGTCGACGAAGCAGCGCGCGGGCCTCCTAGGGTGGTGGCGACACGGAACGTGGCCACGTGGGGCGTGGCGCCGGGCCACGGATCGGACCCTCCCTCCCGCGGCGACGGCACGGCCCCTCCTCTCGCCGGTGGAGCGGCGGTGCGGGCCTCCGGTGGACGTGTCGATCTAGCCCTCCCCACGATGTGGTCGCGCGGATTCGGCCCCTCCCCTTCGAGCGGCGGCGGCGGTGCGGTGCGGGGGCGTGGATCCGGCCCTCCCCCGAGGCGGCCATGCGGATCCGGGCCCGTCCCCTTCGAGCGGTGACCGCGGCGCGGCACGAGGGCACGGATCTGTGACATCCCTTCCGGGACACCCAGGAATCAGCACAGGGGAACACTCGACGAAGCGAGTTACAACGGTTCATCATCTCATACATGCCGAATATATACATCATGGTATAATACAACCAGGTTTTCGAAATACAAACATTGCACAACGGAAACTTATTACAATACCAAAGTTTGAAACACTAAGAGTCTTGCAGCAGAACTTATTCACTTTACAACAAAAGACTACCTAGGACGACTATCGTGATGTACCGAGCCCGTCGTACACCATGATCCTCGTCCTTCACGGCGTCGGGATCCGTTCCCACTGGAAGGAACCACCCTCGGGGCACTTGCTCCTCCTCCGGGAAGCTACCGTACGAGTCGTGGTAGTACGACTCGTGGCCTGGAAACATAACGAACAAACCCCGAGTATTCTAATACTCAGCAAGAGTGACCCGTCAACAGGCACGCTAAGGCCGACGCCTAAGATGCGAAGGCTTTATGGCTGTGGGTTTGACTTTCTTGCAAAAACAGAGCTAACGGTGGATCCTTACTTTCAAATTTTAGCTCCATGTTAAGTTCATTACCTAACTACTGTTTGCAGACTATAACTACTGCAATCAAGTTTGCAAGAAAAGATTATCTTTGACCAACAGCTCTTTCTTCTCTCTTCTTCATCTTTCACTTGAAGCGGTACTCATTTCTACGAGTGACAGCGATTCGAATCAATTTTATACCAGCTGGCAAAAACCCGACTACACGACGTATACGCACCGCACCGGTCGTATACGACAACCTTTCCCGCCAACACTCGACGGAAGAATAGTTGTTTCCAATCTCCCCGGGAATATGGCGACCCCACGACTTCATCCGTGGGCGACTCATTTCCCTCCTGTGAGACTCCGATCTCACTAACAGCCAGACAAAAGAGAGTTGGCTACGACACATCCCTGGGGTGGTAGGGTACATCAGCTTGCTGGGCCCATTACACCAGCATGTAGCACGGTACGTTCAATACTTGTTCAATCGGGCCGACAACGGTACGGTCCTTGACCGACACGAGACAGGGCTACCACCTTGCAAGACCTCCACCTCGTCTTGCCCTTTCCCTACGGGGCCCGTCCGGTCTCAATTTCATTAACACTCTCTTCAAGTTAACAACAACAACATTAATCATTTAAAGTCTCCATGCTTTAAGATCACCTGAATCAACTACCGTTGCGACTATGATTTAAGCATAGCACCTTATCCAACTACCTGTACCACTATATCACGAATAAAGGAATCTTAACTCATGCATCTAGGGTGTCAATCAATCCCTATCACCTAGTGCACAACTAGAACTTAACTACTGTGATAAAAGTAAACGACTAAAACATAGGTAGGATGCATCGGGGCTTGCCTCGATTCACGTCGGCGTTCGCTTCCTCGGTGGTTGGGTCGACGTCGATATTCACGTCTTCGCTCGCCTCGAACGGAACGTCGATCACGTCGGGACCTAGGTCGATCATTAATACGTCGTGAATCAGCAACATGCGTGCATGAATGCGTATGATATGATATGTAATGCTTTCATTGACATGGTCGTTAACCGATAGTTAATAGCCATAATATCAATATGCAACGACACATGACATAATAAACTAAGATTACATGAAATGACGATGTTTACGCTTAATTTTATAAAACGACTTCGACAAAAACTTTCGTCTGCAGTATCTCCTTCTTTTAAACAAATCCTTGTCTTAAAATAAACAATAATTAGCCTAAAATAATAACTTCTCTTAATCAAAAGAATGCAATTAATTAAAACCGATGAAATTAAAATTCTCAAAATACATATTTTAATACATAAACAAATAAAGAATAATTTTATGAATCTAACAAAACTGGTTTTTATATTTTTCCGATTTTTCTTTAATTTTCTACGAATTTTTAAAATTCGGAATAGGGTTTTGTCCCACACACAATGCTACAGGGTTGGCCGCATGGGGTCCAGCGTGGCCACACGGGATCCAGGCCGTGTGGCACGGTGGCGCCGCCGCAGCGGCCAGGGACGACGGCGCGGTGGTCGGAGATTGCCGGAGGTGGACCAAGCTTGCATCTAATGTGTTTTTCACGCTCTCCATGTTACGAGGAACACGGTGGTGCAACTAGCTAGGCGGAACACTAGCCGGACGTGGGTCAACGGCGAGGGGCGGCCCAGGTGAAACTCCGACGAGGTGCGAAGCTCGGCGTGGTCACCCAAATTTGGGAAAAATTGTGCCACAAGCATCTACAACACATGAGCAAGGACGGCAAGTGGTTGCACAACCTTGCGGATGGTCGGACGTGGATGCGCACCGACGAGGTGAGGGCGGCGGTGGATGAAGCTCCGAAAGAACGGCGAAATTCCGGCGTACCTGCGAAGTAAGTTCGATCATGAGTTGCTAGTGGATAGAGTGTGAGGTTGCGGATCATCAGGAAGAGGAAAGGGAAGAATTGGCTCACCACCGGTCGCGAATTTTGGGGACAACGGGGCGGTGGTAATGGCGGCTTGCTCGCGGGGACGAGCCTCGATCCGCGAGGCCCAGGCCATGGGGCTCGATTGAAGAAGGTGGGAAGAGGGAGTGTGCTCTTGCGGACCTTTTGGCGTTGCGGGTTGGTCGGGATGGGGTCGGAGGTGGCCTGCCGGCGTGGAGCCAGATGGCAGCGGCAGTGGTGCTTGTTGGAGAGGAAATGAGAGAGGAAGAGAGCTGCGAAGGGGTTCCGTGCTTATCTTGCAGGGCGCGGAGATGACACAGGCAGGCAGCCAGCTCGCGTGGCGCGCGCTCAGGCGGGGCGTGCAGCCGGGAAGCGCCCAGGCAACGGCGGCGGGCGGCGCTGAGAGCAGAGAGGAAGGAGAGAGAAGAGAGGCTGGCCTGTTGGCCTGGTTTGGCATTTTTGCAATTAGGCCCTTCAGCTTTAGATTAATTGAAAAACCTATTTCCATAGCTCAGAAAACTTCAAAAAAAATCAGAGGTGCTCAGAAAAATAATTCAAACATTTTTCTTTTTGGGTCTAGGTCCAAATTCAAAATATTTTTCGGGATAAAAATTCATGTTTAAATTTAAAACTAAAACTTTAATTAATTCTTGTCGGTGTTTTTACAAAGGAATAATTTAGGGAAAAACTCCATAAATACTTTATTTTTATGTTTGACCAAAATAAAATGTCAAACACAATAATTTATTTTTATTTGCATTCTTTTTAAGAAAGTAAATGGACTTAGGTTAAAACGACAGTTCATGTGCATTTTTGACATAAAATCAAACGGTTTCAAAAATGCAGCGTGATGCCATGATGCTTAATGACATGAAATGCACTTTTATTTATTAGAGTTGTTACAGGATCCGGCCCCATCCCCTTCGAGCAGCGGCGCCGACGTGGCACAGGGCAATAAACCGACCCCCTCCCCTTCGAGCGGCAGCAGTGACGCGACGCGGAGGCTCGGATCCGGCCCCTCCCCTTCGAGCGGCGACGCGGCGCGGAGGTCGGGGGCCCTGCCCCCATGCAGGCTGCGATGGCGAGGCTTGGGCGGCGGATCCGCCGCCTCCCCTCTAGCGTTGCGTGGTGGGCTCGAGAAGGGCCCTTTTTTGTTTAGTTATTTAGACCGTAGCGGCGGGTGTGCTCGAATCCCAGATATCTGCTGCTATAACGTTTTCTTTTAACTGCGCACACGTAGCGACGGGTGACCTGCCGCTATAGTCCATTTTGAACCGCCGCTACAGTGATTCTTTGTAGTAGTGCAACACACGTTCTGTAGCAACACGGTCCACCAAACCAGCAGCTTCCAGGTCATGGAACAGTACCGTGTAGTACTCACAGGGCCTTCAGCACAAGCGGTTAGAGCTCAGCGCCGTTATCGGATGAAAGAGCACTGCAAGAAATTTGGCAGGTAGAGGCACTTTCTCCATATAGTAGAGACATTATCATTATATCTCTAGATAAGTATAGAGATATTTTCTTTTCATTAATTGACTATGAAACTAACACCATATAAATCCTCTGTAACATAACACCTTAATTAATCAATAGATAAGGAGTAAATTCCTTATGTGGCCAAAAAAAAGTTTTTCCTTCCTTATTTGGCCCAAATCAAAATGAATTTCCTTCAAAGGACAACTTTCAGCTTTTGATTCCTTACATGGTCCTACCGTTAGTTTTGAGGGTTAACGGTGTCAAGTGCATGATAAAATGACATTTTTACCCCTGGCGTGAAATAAACTCAAAAAATCGGTTTTACCATTTGTTTTTCCATTTTATTTTTTATCAAAAAAGAAATCTATTGCTTTTTGACAAAAATAATAGTATACATATGCGATTTTGAAATACACATGAGGTAAACTGAATTTTTTAGTATTTTTTCACGATAGGGGTAAAAAGGTCATTTTATCTTGCGCTTGACACATATCCTTTGAAGGAAGTTCATTTCAGTTTGGGCCATATAAGGAAGAGCAACTTTTTTGGGGCCATAGAAGGAATTTGCTCATAAATAAGAGACATTATGTAATGTTATTAATATATTATATGAAGATATACATGGTCTGTGAAATCTCGAACTAGGGTATAAGAAATATACATGGTACTTTAGAATATGTCTCAAACATAGAGCCACAATTTACGAAATTTTGGAAAAAATGATGCCACAAGTAAAAATATAGAGATATTTTTTATGACCTATTAAGACGTCTATACCTTGTAAAGATATTGATAAAGAAATTTTCTAGTTTGCAATTTACAATGAAGATATTATTAGAATAATACTGCACAAATACACATAGTGATTCATGGATGAGTTGGCTAGTAAGACTAAATATATAATTTTACTTGTCGAGTGAGTTAGTATTGAGTTCAAGATTTCAAAGCCATGTATATTTTCATATTATTAATAACACGAATAGGGTCCCAAACTAGATGAAGGGATTCTTCCCGTACTAGTATACATCGCTGTGTCCTTAGCTTTGTGTGGAGCCTCTCACGAACCATCCAACCTTAAACGTGTGATCCCCATACGAACAAATTTTTTAGCCGGTGTAGATTCGGAACACCGACAGATTGTAAGTCACTTTGTCAACTTTAATGCTCAAGATTTCGACCAAGCTAAGAAGGAATAGTCCACTTTGTTTACCTCTGTAAATTCTAGCCATCCTTCCATTTGTTTCTTGCTACCAATAAACCCGGATGTCGTTGTTTCTCCCTCCTCCTTGATACAATCTATGATCAAAAATAAAGGGAATAAAAAATCTGCTAACAATATAAGTTGAAATATGTTGCCCATGAAGGAAGGAGGCTGAGAAGATATAAAGTAAATGAAAGATCAAGAAAATTTGAAGCTTGTGTCGATCCGCACACCCTTGAGATCCGTATCAAATGAAAACCGGAAGGTCTTCCAAGAGCAGAAAAGTGATTGATAAATTAGAAAAGTAGAAATAAAAAAATCCCTGATCATTCTTAAATTAGTTGCATTGTTCCATTTGTTTCCACAATGATAATCTTTTCTCATCACAATTGTATCTCTCATTGTCCCTATATAATACCCTTCTCTCCATCATGGTGATGTTTTGTGATTCTTTACCGGGAGAATTTCTTCTTTGTGGGCATGATTGAGCAAATAGTTGACATATTTGTTCTTATGGTTTAAGTAAGTAATATAGCCCTCCAAGATCCACATATAATCCTTTATTAGATAGGAGAGGGAAGGATACACACTTGAGCGATTGAGAGAAGACCTAATACTTGATGCTTCATGCTTAAATGATATGAGGAGAAGATAGAAAAAATGTTTCCTAAGCGCCTTGTGAAAAATTGAATGATTTAAGTATGATGCTAAATTTGTCTTTGAAAAGATAAGAGAAAATTTTTGTGGTGGAATCACAAGTAAATAAGATGATTGGCACTAACAATAAAAAGGACAGCGAAAGAGTTTTTGCTACATGATTGAATTTGCCAAGCTTTATATTGCTCGAGGACTGGCAATGATTTGAGTGTGGGAGAACTGTTGGTGGTTTCTAGATGCCCATTTTATCTATAAAAAGAGATGTTTTACGTCCCGGATTGGTTATTTAAACTAAAAATTAACCCCATAATTACATATATTCGAAGTTGTTCTATTTTGGTATATAATGTAGGAAATAGAAGGAAAACAGAACCATTGTTGATAAAGGCTAATGAGCAAGAGACGGGAAGTTGGGTCGTGCTAATCGGCATGTAAGTAAATACGTTTGGAAAAAGACCCTATGCCGATCGGCACAACCGAGGGAAGCCCAATAAAGGGGCCCAATCCGAGAAGAAAGATAGCCCAATCCAATCTGAGTCGAGTCGGTGGATGCTAGGCCAGAATTGTCGAAGATAAAATAAGAGAAAAACAACCAAGTCGGGGGATGATGATCGGAAGCGAAAACAACTGCAAAGCTAGGATTTCGAGATAGTGGCGAAGAAAGGCGGTAAACACCGATCGGATCCACCGAAGCGAGATCGTGTCGATCGGCGCCATCATCGCGCCAATCGGCACACGCGCGTTCAGCACTGTTCCTCATCCCTTCGTCATGTTTAGCGGAAAGATGAGCGGAAAGATGAGTGAGTAGTCTCATATTACCTTGTCCGGTGCAGGGATCTAGCTATGTAAACTTTCATGCTTGTTGAAACATTGTTGATGAATCTAGTCTATGTGGTGCATTTAATTACAATAAGGATGGCCACATCTATTTATACCTATTAGTGTAAGTTGCAATTACACTTTTGCTCACCATATAGTGAAAGAAACCAGTGGGGAGCCGGGGTGAACGAAACCGTCATATCTTGTAGAATACTAAGTTTATCATCCGAGCCAATAAGATTGAATGCTAGTGAACCAATCCTAAGAAGGGAATCCTTAATTATCTTGTTACACCTTTGTTAGCAATTACTGTTTTCGATAAAACATTAGAATACTCTAAGGGAAAAAGAGCTACAATTGTACACCGTCCTCTTACGGTACATGAGTGGATGCGTAGTTACGACCAACGAGTGTCATCCTTAGAGGGAGTGAGGGAGATGAATTTTTGCTCTTGAGAGTGTGTTTTTCATGGTGAAGAAGAAGGAGAAGCTAGGGATGTCAATAGGTATCCGTTACCCATTACCTGATGGGAAAAACCCTATTAGGGGATGGGGATGGGTGAAAACTTCACCCCGCGGGGAGAGTAACGGGCAAAATCCTCTCCCCGTCGGGTATGCGAGTATGAGAACACATCCCCCGTCCCCGTTTCCCCGCACACCCACTACAATGGGCTGCGTGAATCTAGCCTAGCAGGCCCAAGAAAATATAGCTTCCCCAACAGCCCAACATACATCACACCTTCCCAAACCTAACTCTAAACGATAAAAAAACTAATCTTAGAGCACCGGCTCTGCTCCATGGCCCCTAACTCGACTCCAGTGGTCGTACGGCGCCGAATCCATGGCTGGTGCCAGCGGCGGCTCGCTTCCTCAGCCGACACGGGCGCGGTGTCGCCTCCATGGCCAGTGTGCTTGGCGGCTTTGCCTCCCCAGCCAGCGAGAGCGCAGCTCGCGTAGGGCGCAACAATGTTGACTGGATCTTGTGGGCGGAGGCAGCAACTGCATGTGCGGCAGTGGTGATTGAATCTCGTGGTGATGATGTTCACGGCATCGGCGGTTGGTGCTCGTGTGGCGGTGGCTCGTGCTCGAAGTCGAAGCTCGACCTCCATGGCTGGACGCGCAAAGGGTGCTCGAGTCGGGGATGGATTCTCTGTCGGGTACCCGTTCCCCACGTGGGGGCAGGTCTGGGGAGAAATTTATCCCCGCTTGTGGCCACGTGGACGGGAACGGGTGGAGTTTGCTTCGTGCGGGGACGGAGATGGAAAGGCAAAATCCGCGAGAATTTTACCCGTTGACATCCCTAAGGGAATCCCACTGGGATGTGTGGGGTATAAATATCCAAGACCCTAGAACTAACCATTGTGCTTCTCAAAAGACGTTACCGAAACTTCCGGTGAGTTGTCTCTCCCTGGGTTGTTTTTGACTACTAGAACTTTCAGGTGGAACAATAACTTTCGGTGGGCAATTACAGTTTGGGATATTTTTGGCATTTTTTGTAGAGATCTTTTGACACTCATTGTAATATTTCGCAACCTCCTCAATAGTATGGCATGCCTATACTCAAGTTTGGATTAAAAAAAATTGTGTAATTTTTAGTATTTGTTCATTGTGAACTTGCTCAAAAATCTTATCAGTCTAGGGTAGATTAATTGAGCCTTCATATGAAAGTATTGTGACTATGATGCAGAATTACAGACTTAGGTAGTGTCATCATTAACAAACAAGCAGTGCTATAGATCCAACCCAATTCATACAACCAGCGTCCAACCAATACAAAAATATAGCAGCACATGGGTCAAAAATATTTCTTGTGCCTTGGTTGTACATCGGTTGGACGAAACGGTTGGACCTATAGTATTTTTCTTAACAAAACCATTCGAGACCAGTCCAATTTTCGTGAAAATCGGGAAAGCTGGTCCGATCTGGTTGCAGCAACAAACCGAATTTTGATAAATACCAAACCTAGGCATTGTAATAAAATCGGTTTTTGATTGGTTTTTTTAAACAGATTTTCAGAGTAAAAAAACAATTTTGTCCCGGTATATTGAACCTTGGGCCCCAATGCCACGGTGGCAGACTTGGACGACCGCGTTGATGACGGTATTCAAGGAGACAGGGTACTGGTCTGGCATTCAGTCCAGCTATGGTTTCCATCCCTCTATTGAAAATATAAGCACGCTTAGTTTTAATTTAATTTATAAATAAATCATGAACTTAATAAAGATTATTGAAGAACAAATCTACTAATATCTAAACAAGTATAACATGCTAAAAAAATGATAACATCTACCATACTATTCACAACTATCATACACATAGACAGATCACATTGGCTAGTATGGAAGACATAGAGTGAGTAGAAGGTCCGTACGTTTCCTACTTGATGATGACAGGGTAGAGAAAACGACGACGCAGTCCTAGCACCTTCACGTTCCTAACGACGACGTGAAGCGCCCGTACGACGAAGAAGAAGTCGAGTTGTGGCGACGAGCTTGACGAAGACGGAGAAGCAATCGAGCAGTTGCGTAGAGCGTTTCCTAAAAACCTTATTCGTCCTCTCCTGATGCAGGATCGCACGAACGTTGGTTCCGGAGACCTGCTCTTCCATTCGTTGGTGCATGCCAACGATCGGGATGGAGTAGTCGGCGACACAGCGTAGGACGAGACAAAATCATAGGCAATTACGAGATGAATTTATGTGGCGGCGCCTGTATTTATATAGGCGAGACTGCTAGGGTTGGACGAACCGCAACTGAGTCATTTTCTGAAAATAGAAAACGTATTGGATCCGATACGCGATAAAAATAAAAGGAAGTCACGAACCTGCGAGGCAAGGAGCCTGATTAAAATGGACCATTCTTGTGTTCTTCCCTTCTCTCTTCTACAATTGAAAGGAAGGCTAGCATCCAAGTTTATAAGTCGATTCCTTCCCTTCATACTAATACTTGCACTCACACCATCTCTATATTGACGTTTGACACTTCCTAAAAATTATTATAATTGTAAATGAGCTTTGGTCCGATAATTTCAACATGATGACTAATTAGGATAAGTAAAAGCAGGCCTAGAAAGGAAAAGTCCGTAAAGCAAAACAATATTTGATCATCTTCTTCGCTTCCCAAGATGCCACCGCCCATCATGGCTGCAAAACTTAGCTCCAGTTGAAGGACAAAGGAGGGTTTTTTTTTTTGTTTGATAAAGAAGGACATAGGAGGGTTAAAGGAAGTTACGAATTATCAAAACTGCTACAAGGATTTGCCCTCCTAACAAATGATCCATATAAATTTGTCTCTCTACCCAATTTTTTTGATTTTTTATCCAAGGTCCTCCACATAATCTTTATTGTCTTTAAGGGGCTAAAATACCCCTTTAAAATAGAAGGGATATGCCACATCACTTTTTTTACTTTTTGTTTTGCCACATGTACCTTTGTAACGGGATAGGTAGGCACAAAAAGATGAAATTGCCCCTGCTCTTCCCAACACTTAGCGGCAAATTTAAATTCAAATTCAGATTCAAATTTTAGATTCATATTCAAAATTCAAATTCGAATTTCGAATTTCAGATTCGAAATCCACATTAGAATTTTGATTTCAAAATTTAGATTCGAAATTCAAATTCGAATTTAAAATGTGAATTCAAATTTTGAAATTCATATTCAAAACTAAAATTCGAATATCATATTTGAATTTGAAATTCGAAATGTTTGGAATTTTGATTTCGAATTTAAAAGTCAAATCTGAAATTCGAATTTAAAATTCGAGTTTGAATCTCTAATCTGAAATTCAAATTTGAATTTCGAATCTAAAATGTGAAATTTGAATTTAAATTTGAAATAACAATCTGAATATGAATTTATCTTGACAAGAGACTCGCTCGATCCGAGGGTAGAACAGTAACTTCACACGTTCCTACCACGTAAAAAAATTGATGTGGCAGGTAAATGGGTAAATAATAAAGATTATGTGGGGATATTGGTTACAAGATAAAAAAAATGGATGGAGGGAAAATTTTATATGAGCTATTTGATAGGAGGGCAAATCGTGAATTGTCCCTCGTCATTGGCATCGGGATTACATAAATTGTTTCGAGGAGAGAAAAAAACTTATGAAGGAGAATAGATAGAAGGGAAAGGGATTCCAATAGTGAAGGGGAATCGATAGATGGGAAAGGGGAATCTAAATGAAATTGAAAAGAAAATGCTGTACACACGACTGCCGTATGCGACCAAGGGTGAGATGTGTTTACGCCTTCAACCGTGATTAAGTAATACTCACGCCGTGATTTTTGCTAGCCGTCATGACGCATACACCGAAGCAGTCGTAAACGGCAGGCGTAAACCTGAGTCCTGTGTATAGCATTATTCAAATTGAAATCCATGTCCAGGGTCCAGGCTCGTAAGATATTTACACACAACCCCTCAATTTATAGTTAAATTGTCGTAATCATCGGTTTCATCTCACCTTTATCCCCTCCGCCTCCAGCGCTTTCCGGGTTTTTTTTTCTATTTCGCCCTTCTTTTTACTTGCCCTGTACTCCTCGTACTCGAATTATTCGTGTTTGCGGGCTTGCGGCCACCAAATTACCAATCATTGATCTCACACCGGATTAGGCGAAGTCCTTTGCGCGAATTTCGCCGGCCTGCAATTCTATTGAGGCGGATTTCGTTGTTCTTGAGCTGAATTTGGTCAAGAATTTTCTGTGGCCGAGTTTTGGGAAGATTCAGTTCTGGTTCTTGGACTACGGCTCAGGGCATGGAGCCGCGGGCGTGGCTCAGGGCCGTGATTTTGATCTGCTTGCTGGCACTTGGCTCCGGGAGAGGTAGGTTCTTGAGCCTCCTTTCACCTGTCTTGTTCGCGAAAAAAAAAGACAGACAGAGACAGAGAGAGAGAGAGAGAATGAAATGTCTTGGATTACATTCCTCGTTCTCTTAGAACTAAGTATGTGCTACTGCTAGCGAACTCTCTTTGCCGGTTAATTTTGCCAAGTTTGCTTGGGGACTGCGTCATTGGTGTCCAGGAACCGTTTAGGACTACATGATCTGTAGCAGTTCATGTTTAGAGCATTTATGTTGTTGCCGAACCTAGATTTTATCTTTAAAATGCTTGTTACTCACATTACTTTCATGGATTTCTAGTATAAATTAGTCTGTTTTGTTTTTATTACATCACATAGTGCACATTGTATTGTATTCTTATGTCATAACGCCCTTTCAATTTAGAATGGAAGACAAAACATGCACCCATATATGACCCATCCCTTGCCCTGGCGCTAGCTGAATTCACTGCTGCTGTAAGTTCATCTGTATTTCTTCTTTTGGTTGTCTTCTTTTTTGGACTATTTCTTTTGAACAAAACGGTAGGGTTTTATATCGTTCATGCTTTTCTGCAGGTCTATACTTCTGACCTAACACAATTATTTACGTGGACCTGTGAAAGATGTGGTGACTTAACAGAGGTATTAATCATATATGTTTTCTTAAATCACAGTTATGATTTGCCAAAGTTTGGCCAAATTTACATTTACTTTGGTGATGAAGATTCAATTAACTTATTCGGTTGCTCAGGGGTTTGAGGTGATAGAGTTGATTGTTGATGTGAAAAATTGCTTGCAGGTTGTTCTCTCTACTCTTAATACTTTTCCCTTCTAGTTTGCAATGTACTTGTATTTATATGTTTCATGAATCAGGCATATGTGGGTATTGCGAGTGAGATGAATGCGGTAATAGTTGTGTTCAGAGGCACTCAAGAGACCAGGTAGTTATTATATGCCTTTTAAGTGTTGATTCTTTGCAAAACTTTACCATAGAATGTCTGATGAATTTAACAAGTGCTAGAATATGATGGCCTCAAACTGAACATGAAGGAAATCAATGATTTAAAGTGTATGCCATGTTATTCTTGTGCAATAATTTTGCTCTCGCAAATTCTCAGCGTTCAAAATTGGATAGAGGACTTATTCTGTAAACAACTTGATCTTGACTATCCGGGTATGCCTGAAGCAAAGGTGAGTATAGTTTGAAGTGTTTATGAGGAAGTTCCATAATGTAAACACTATTGATGGTGTTATGTTTTCTTATAGGTCCACAGTGGATTTTATTCTGCCTACCATAACACAACCTTGCGTGATGGAGTTATTCGTGGGATCCAAAAACCAGGGATGTGTATGGCAATATTCCTGTCATGGTCACAGGGCATTCCATGGGAGGTGCTATGGCTTCGTTTTGCGCTCTTGATCTTGTTGTGAGTAACATGCTAGAATGGAAAGTTCCAATTCTTTTATTATGTTTGCCCATAACAATGATAACCAAGATCTGATGTTCTTTTTTAGATTAACTATGGATTAAAGAATGTGACACTCATGACATATGGGCAACCTCGGATCGGCAATGCTGTCTTTGCTTCTCATTTCAAAAGATATTTACCAAATGCAATTCGAGTTACCAACGCACATGATATTGTGCCTCATTTACCCCCATACTACCAGTACTTTCCACAGAAGACGTACCATCATTTTCCACGAGAGGTATGTTTTTTCTTTGTTTCCCTTTTACCTATTCAAGTTAACAACTACAGAAGTTCTCTATTTCTTGAATTTTAAAATATGTTATAAAAGTTTCCGACCTAAAATCACTTGCCAATTTTTGTGGCACCTACTAATCTTATCCTTGCCCTTCCAGGTGTGGATCCATAATGTTGAACTAGGAAGCCTCGTATACCCGGTAGAGGTAATTTGTGATGGTTCTGGAGAAGACCCAACTTGTAGCAGGTCTCTCTCGAACATACCTGCAAGTTTCTGTGGCTTAAACTTATCATATTGATGCCTCTCCTAACAGTTCTTTTCGCCTTTTAGGTCTGTGAGGGGAAACAGTGTACGTGACCATCTACAGTATCTTGGCATCAGCATGCATGCTGAGTCATCGGGATCTTGCAGGATCGTCACACACAACAAAACACTGGAGTACAACTTGGATCCTGCTGGCAACATTGTATTGTCCAAGTCGTCTGGTATACTGGTTCATCAGCAACACAGTGTACAGTGAATAAACTTAAGATACCATGAATTCTTTGGTTTTGCTAATCCTCTTTTGATGACGGATAAATTTAGATGAATCAAAAGGGGGAATGGGAAGAAAGACTGAGTAGTTATATTGAGTATATGTAAATAATATCAATCTTCTTTGTAAGGGACTAAGGGTGCTTGTTAGGAGTCTCCAAGGATGTGGACATGTATATAATCTGTATATTACATGTGTCTCAAATTTATTGAAGCACGTCATCTGCTATTTGCAATGATTTACTGGTTCCTCCAACTATCAATCTGACTTTTCGTTGTGCCTTCATGGTGGCAACATTTGAAGTTGATCGGCATTCTAATGTCGCAGCAGAGACTGAATACTTTTTATTGAGAAATTAGTTTTGTAATGTACGTATTTCTTATGTGGCCGATGTGACCTTTTATATTCGCAAAACCAGGAGGTTTTGAAACTCAATTCCATCGGCAAGAAAATAATTAACTAAGTAACTTGTTACAGACTACTTGGAATGTCTCAATTTATTTGCCACTTAGGCTCTAGACACCAGAGTTTTCTTTTTTTGGGAGTACACTAGACACCAGAGTTGAAAAGAGATTAAAAGCTTAGTGTACAAGGGTATATAAAGAGGTAGAAATGCACTCGGAAGAGGGATAGGGGCTTTGAAGTGAGAATGATTGATAATTTGAGAACTGTTGAAGTCTGGAATGACATATAAATTGAAACGGATGAAGCAACTTGTATCAAAATTTATAATTCGAATTGATATTCAATGTAAACACTCATTTGGAACAGAAAGAAATATGTAGTAAATATTAATTCAAATGCTTTAATAAAAATGATGTGGCAAGAGAGCATATAATTCGTTGTTTGACCTCAGTCCTGATGGTAGTGGATGGATTTTTTATTCAGAATGATTAAAAAAAACTTTAGTCCGTAGCACATATAACACTGATCCCAAGATTTGCAGTACTAATAGAAAACTGAAACTTTATGAACGGGAACAAAAACAGGAAAAAGCAGGCATCAAATGCAAGGGGCACAACAGTTAGCTGATAGAGAATATAAAGGATGTGTTCTGACAACTCAACACAAAAATGTCACAGGACAGAAGTATCATACACAGGCGAACTGCTATAACCCCAGGTACAAACCCGTCAGGAAAAGAACATCACATCCCTCGGCTTTTGGAACTTGGACTTGACATAAGCTCTACACTCAGCAACAGTGCGGCCATTGACACCCATCATGCAACAGGAACAGAAATACCCACTGATTAAGATCATGTGCTCGTCGGAGCAAACTTGTCTTTCCTCTTTACATTTTCAGCCAAATGCTGCTCTTCGCCATGATGATGAAGGTGCATACGCATGATGATCACATTCACGAGGAACGGACGCCAGAAATGGGTGCCTTGATGATAAGTTGTTGTGGTGATATTTGTATGGGAAAGAGTACGAAGCAGTGGTGATAGCCAGGAATAAAAAAACAAGAAAAGAAGTATTCACATAGATCACGGGACAAAGATGGGTCCAATAGTATGGTCCAAAATCGTCCAGTTGGGTGCTGGCAAGCAACTATCTTTGTTCAGAGTGATGAGTGAATTGAACAGTCTGCTTCAGAGTTTTACTCTTTCATAGTTTCTCTTGAATTCGTCATTTTCTCTCTCTTGAGTTCTCCCCCATGTTCTGGCCTCTGCAACAGCACGCTGCCTATCAGAAGTCCTAGGAGACTCCCTCTTCCTTCCATAAGCAGGGCTACCCACTTGCAAACTTTCCACATCATCCAAACCAGATCTACGACCAGAACCACTGCCAGAGTTTGTCCTGCTAACTTCAGCTTCGTATTTTGATGTTGTGGTGGCTTCTCTTCTCCGCAAATCAGGGGAATGGTGATTTGGTGAGCGGAGACGACGTTGGTCACTGCTAGAACCACCTCGGCTGGCCCTTGGAGTAGAAGAATTACTCCGACTGTGTTGCACAGGCGCATTTGGATCATATGTCTGAGAAGCTAGGTATGAAAGAGCAGTTACCACATCTCCGATAAAGGGCCGAGTAGCAGCTTGCTCTTGCAAACACATAGCAGCAACTGCTAAAGCCTGATACAGACCCCTCATGGGGAAGCGACCCTGAAGTAATGGATCGGCCATTTTAGGAAATTTCCTGCGGTCCTTGAATAGGGGACGAGCCTGCAAAATATATTGAACATAAATCAGGTATCAAGAGCAGTGTTTATCCAAGACTGCAACTGCAAATAAAATGGAAAATATATAATCCAATTTATACTTGAGTAGACTAGAAACAATACTTTAGCATCATGGAATCTAGTAATGCATCATATTGGTCAAACTTCTTACAACAGCTGAATTACTTTTCCGATGGAAATAATTGAAATAACTAGGTAACAACCAACCTCAAAATGATAGAATATGTTTTGGAAGACAGCATTGAAGAAAAGTAAGAAAAATATTATGTGAATGGTGATATGATATGAAAAAAAAATAGGGACGGTAGATGACAGCAAGAGAGAGATGGGTGCAAAAGAACCACAAAGGAAATTCCGGTGTCCCATTTTTAAAGGCATGATAGCAGAGTAGCTCAAATATGCAATATGACAGGAAAAAGATAACATCATAGATTGAGAATTCGTTATGCTGCAGAAAAGGGCTGCAACACCAATGATAAATTAAAGGCATTATCACACTCTGAAAGGCATAAAATGATTGAGCATTTGCTATGAAATATGACCCATTCTCTCACTGCATCTAGGAACTACCTTATTTTCCACAGAACAAAAAACAGTCAACCACGTCCCTATTTTTGTTGTCAAATGTCTTAGTTGTCACAAGTCTCTCAAAGGGTATGTGAACTTATCAACTTATTATCCACAGAACAAAAAAACAGTCAACCGCATCCCTATTTTTGTTGTCAAGAACTCAAGATGTCTTAGTTGTCACAAGTCTCTCAGAGGTATGTGAGATTATCAATGATAAATTAAAGGCATAGAGTTGACCATATGGAGAAATTAAGTAGAGCAAGAACATACCCATGCAACTAGGTTTTGCTCGCCATGAGGTTTCGTGTTGTCAATTGCTTTACGACCGGTAATCAGCTCAAGGAATACAACACCAAAGCTATAAACATCAGATTTAACTGTAAGTTGCCCAGTCATTGCATACTCTGGAGCACAATAGCCGTATGTTCCCATAACACGTGTTGAGACATGAGTCTTATCACCGACAGGGCCAAGTTTTGCAAGGCCAAAGTCCGATAGCTTTGGATGATACCCCTCACCAAGTAGAATGTTTGATGACTTAAAATCCCGGTAAATTACAGGAGGACTTGCCTTGTCATGCAAGTATTCTAAGCCCTTGGCAGCTCCAGCAGCTATCTTCATCCTTGTATTCCAGTCGAGAGGTTCCTTATCAGGGGGATATCTAACATTAAAAAAAAATGTTATAATTAAAGCCTCTAATTCAGAGCTAAAGGGAAGATATTCTTCTAGTCTTGAATTGTTATTTGAAGAAACTCCATAACTGAAAAGCTCAAAGTAATGAATGTGCACAGGTTCCGAGATACATGTCCATTGACCATGAAGCAATGCATCTACACGTAAAAACGTTCAGATGTCCGAATGTGTGAACTCCAATAATTGATGATATTATGCACATGTCCGTCAGATTTCACATAAAAGTTCCACCAAACCGATTCTATTTTATAATACTTCCCCGTTTCATAAACAGAAGACATTTTTTAACCTTATACCTCTCTTGTATTAAGAATTTTGTATTAGCACATGAATAGGAATGTAAAGGGGCTTCTAAGCATGGGTACTGAAGCTTGAAGGGCAATGAAAGAGTAAGGCAACTTATGCAGTTATCTGCATCAAATCTACCTAAATATCATTCTGCCAATAATTGATGATATTATGCATGCACATGTCCATCAGATTTCATGTAAAAGTTCCACTAAACTGATTATATTTTACAAAACTTCCCCATCTTCATAAAAAGAAATTTTTTAAACCATATACCTCTATTGTATTAAGAATTTTGTATTAGCACAAGAATAGGAATGTAAAGGGGTCTTCTAAGTATGGGTACTGAAGCTTGAAGTGCGGCGAAAGAGTAAGTAAGGCAGCTTATGTCATCATGCACATCAAATCTACCTCAATATCATTCTGCCTTTACATTATAGCACAATTGAAAAACCATCCAGGTTCAGTTTATAGCTCTCTGACCACTTCGTACCAAGTGACACTATACATCCCATCTTGCAACACATTTTTTACATCTATCCACACATGAGCATAAACCGCTCAAGAAACAAAATCTTTGATCAATATAATTTTCAGCCCTAAAACCCAACACTACCAGACAGCCCTGGTTCTTACTATGGTTCAAGTTATACCTTTCTTCTGTACCAAAGAACGAGTGTACAAACAACAGGAATGACCCTAGACCACAGGAGAAAACCTATGAAAATAGGGAAAAGTCCATTTTACTCCCCGAACAATCCATTATGTCCAAATTACATCCCGAACAAATTCTTGGCTCACTTTACTACCTCAAACAATTGAAGTTAGCTCAATTTACTCCCTTATGTAATTTCTCTTTTTTGTTTCTCTTTGTGCGATTTGAATTTGAAGCTCAAATTTTGCATGATGATAGATAGTACCATTCTCTATATAAAAGAAAATATTATATATTTTTTCTTAAATATTTTGAATACAATTCTAGAACTATATAATTAAGATGATATTTTATGCTATTAAACTATAAACATATGTTTAAAATATATATATTATATTTTTTAACGTAAGGTTCAATGAGAACTATCCTTGTGCAAAATTTGAGGATCAAATTTAGCTCGAACAAAGAGAAATTACATAGGGGAGTAAATTGTATCAACTTAAATTGTTTGAGGGAGTAAAGTGAGTCAAAATTTCTAACCCCTCTGTTGCACAAAACATATGTTGCATCCATAATAACGATGCAGACATTTGCGGCATGGTTGGAGTGTTTTAGTACATGTATTAACAATTTTAGTAAACTTACCGTGCAAATGATCCTCAAGTGATCCCAATGGCATAAACTCGTATACAAGAAGGCGTTGGTCCCCATCAGCACAAGTATCCAATTAGGTTCACCAGATTGTCATGATGCAATAGACTAAGCATCAAAACCTCAACAAGGAACTCCCGATTTCCTTGAAGACCATTGCGATCAAGTTGCTTCACTGCAACAGCCTGTGAAATAGTGTAGCTACATTAGTCAAGAATTTTAATATCAAAAGGTAAATTAAACCCATGGATAAACTCATAGGTGTTTAATACGACAACAATAACAACAAAGCCTTTTAGTCCCAAAAAATCCATTTTTCATAACCAGCGTAATTAATTTCCTATATGTGGGAGGATTACTAAAAACTCCCAACACATTAAAGCACTTTCAGAGTCACAAACCTGCCCATTCTCCAAACGTCCTTTATAAACACGGCCAAAGCCTCCTTCACCCAATAAGCAATCTTGTCTGAAGTTCTTAGTGGCAGCAGCAAGCTCACGAAAAGTGAAAGTGTGCGCCGCAATATTTTGATTGTTCCCCTCCCTCAGGATGACCGCATCCTTCTTAGAGTCTGATCCAGCCTGTGGTTTTAATTTATCTAAAGCAGAAATTTAATAAATGGTTAGATATCATCTAAAATAAATAATGCATAATAAACAAAGTGAACTACCCCCAATACAGAACTACAGTACTTCATGTAACTGAATATTTGTCTTTATGCCTAAAAATTAGTCACAATCCTTAACAATAATTAACACATATAACTGAATATACAATTGTATTCATTATCCAACTAATCAAATGTAACAACTCAAGTATATACGTATCTTATCCTATTAATCTACAGTAACATAATACAAATCAACCAAATAAACAGTCAAAATGTTTTGTTTTCCATTTGATGAACATATGAATTCCAACAATAAGCCTATCAAATATAGGTATGAGCATCCTACGGGCCTCATTTTTAGTTTAGGTACAAAATACGCAGTTAAAAGGAAAAATAAGCTGAGTGCAAGCTGAAAATGTGCTCAATAATCAACATTAAACAAAAGTGTTTACACTACCTTTCTGTCAAAGAACATTACAAAGCAACTGTAATGGTTCCGAAAATAAACTCTAAAACAGGCTAAGCTAGCACCAAATGATCCACAAATAGCCAAATATTAATAAATTCCGCAAATATCGCGTGCCATTTACTAAATCAAATACACGGCATGGTGTCCAACTCTAAACATAGCTGAATCGATACACTGCACGGCAGAAGGGCTACCAACACACCAGTTTTGCACACTGCTAATACGATCCACCCAAATCTCGGTTTCCCTTGCAATACCTGGCCACGTCTTAGGAAAGTACTAAGCATTTCCCACAACAAACCAATCCAAGATCCAGTCTTTCCCAGGAATCGCACCTGATCCGTCCCGTGCCACGCGGCGGTCCGACGAGGCGTCCTTGCGCGCACCGCCCTTCTTGGCCGCCCCCTCACCGCCCGAACCAAAGCACGGCAGGCAGCCCATCCAAGAATCGGCCTTGGAAGGGGGAAATGAACCAAGAAACGGCGGCGGAGGCCGACCCACCACACCGAACGGGGATTTCTCCCCGATCTGGGGGCGGACGCCCTCCCAAAACCCGATCTTTGGAATATGTGGATGAATTCGGATGGGATTTGGGAGCGGCGGGTCGACGAATTTGAGGAGAGGAGGCGGGGGGTGAAAGGGAGCCCAAGGAGAGAGCGAGATGTCTGAGTCCAGGGCAAAAGTCAGCTCGGCGCCTCGGGCCACTGCGGAGAGAGGATCTTCGGGGAATCAGTCCACTGTACTGTACTCCCCTGCTTCCAAACCTCTAGTGCCCTGAATAGGATAGTTTGGCTTTGATTGTATTTTTTTATGCGACAATAAGTTTAAAATTTTTATTAATAAACCGAGAACTTTGTTATTTCAAAACCAAAATCAAGTTGCTTGATTGAATCTAATTTATCATACTAGTACAATGCTCGTACTAACGCCACGGTGATAACCACAAAATACATATATATCATGAATTAGTGACAATTAGAAAGGAAATAATGAACAATTATACTATATTATCTCCTTCCCGTTGTGTATTCATTATAGCATGACGCTGCATTGCCATCTCTCGTCCACGTTGTTGGGCAAGTGCAACAGTCACACGTATTTCCGTCAATACGGAATTGTCCACGTTGTTGGGCAAGTGCAACGATCACACGTATTTCCGTCAATACGGAATTGTTGCTGTCGGACCCGACTGAACGAAAATAAGTTGTGCAAAAAATTAATACAAGACAAGCCTATAAGTTATGGAATTTAAGATGAGAAAATATATATTCAAGTATATAAAAATAAATAAATTTTTGTATGCAAAATTATGACACCAACAGAAGCCTAATACAAGACAAGCCTAATAAGTTATGACACCTTGTTTGCTTCGACCTTTTTCCTTGCACGATATTCTCTCGTATACTTGGCACTCCTCTCTCTCCTTTGATCCTCTTCACTTCTTGTTATGCATTCATCGTCTGGAAGTAATGATTGATTTGTTTTAGGATCAGTGGGTAATAGGGATAATTATCATGCTTTAGATGCCCGTGTAGGAAAGTTTTACATGTTAAAGCACATAGATATTGATCATATGAACAAATCACATTGGATCTTATTAATTAATTCTCCGAATAGGGTGCAATTTCCTTTTGGTGTGCTCATTCCTCTCTGGCTGATGCTTGTCAGATACAATGGTGTACAATTGTCCTGTACAAATTGAGCTCAATCATAGCTGTACTGAAAACAACACAAAATAATTTGAACACGTCAACAGTAAACACTTAATGCAAAAATCAAATAATGATGGTCAGGTAGCAGTAGCAGAGGACCATGGTGGTTATGAATCAGGATGGCATACTAATAAAGGATATTACTATTGCTTAACAGAATTGGGGAAGCGATCACATCGCCGTTGCCCGTGAATTAGAGTTTAACAGAAATGGACAATAATAATTAGTGAATTGGCGTAAAGAGGATCTGAACTTTCTAAAATCAAACAGTCTGTCTTCTTTATGTGAACTTAAGGAATTTATTATACCTGAGTAAAAGGAGTATCATCTTAGCCTTTTATAATGTCTACTTATGCACGGCTACAAAAGCAGATGCATGACAATTTGTATATAAGTCTATCATCTTGACTGTTTGTTGGCTTCAGAAGATAAAAAGTCTGGAGTCTTCCAGCTCACTTGTGTATCTATGTTTATAAGCAAACTACTATCAATAATGTGAGTTGCCCATAATTATGTTAATAAACTTTGGATTCTAAAAAAAGGCTAAGTATAGGAGTGATGACCATGGCTTGCATAAGAAGGTAAACATATGTGCAAATGTCATGCTATTTTTCTACCAAATATTTCAAGTGGACACTACTGAGTCTCTACACAAAGGAATTTAATCAATATTATTATCCACTCTTAATAGATTACTGCTTCTCTATCCTACAATCCTACTTCTGTATCATTTTTTTTCAAATGGAATAGCATATATGTAAGAGAACCATGTACATCTCAACTTATTTTTTTAGATGTCCATATAAACGACAGATTTATATACCATGTGTACCTCGTACATGCTCAAGCATAAAAAAACATATATATTACATTAGTTTGATTTTCAGACACATTATTCTCTTGACAACAGAAAGCATGACACACCTGCAATACTGACGATTCTAAACAGACAACTAACCAAGTTAGAAGAATTGATCCAGAATTAGTAAAGTACTGCAGATAGGCTCACATAGGAAATTGACCATTTGAACCAAAACAAATAGGGCAAAGATAGAATGTGGAATTTTGACTGATACACATCAACCAAAAAAAGGACAAAAGACAACCATCTGTGTCCCTTGCACTTTACAGTTCCATTGAGTATTGCTAAATGAGAACATAAGGTAACGATCACAGAGAAAACAAAGACGCAAATGAAGTTTTTCAGAGCTCTGAGCAAAACGAATGTGACAATTTCAGAAATAGTTTGAGATTCATGTAGAAGCCAGTGCAGTTCCTAATGCGCCCAAGTAGAGTACCAGTTTAAAAAAGAGGCAGTTACAATTACAAATACAGTTATCCCAACCCGTCCGTGCAACAAAATAAAAGCCAACATGATCCGCTTAGTGTTTTTTGAAATCCTTTTTTTGGCAGACAATTGTTTATTTGCTAGATGGATTAGCAATGTAATAAGACCAAATCTGGCGTTCCTAGTATCGTAGCAATGTAATCTGGCGTTCTTTGTCTTGATGGGTGATGAGAAGATTCGAGGCTTGACGTTCCTTCAGCCTTGGAGCTGCCCATGATGGCTCGCGGCCTCGATTCAGTGCAGCGACCGACGGTCGGCGCGACCCTCGATGGGGACGGATGGGAGAACGGTGGCGTCGCGCGGATGGAGGAGAGACAGTCTGCGATGCAACCTTCCACGGGCCGCAGTTTGGCTCGCAGCCTCGATCGAGTGCAGTGCCCGACGCCGAGCGCGACCTTCGATGGGGGCGGAGGGAGGAGACAGCGGCGGCGACGCAAACGGGCGGTAGCAGTCGATGGAGTGCAGCGATCAGTGCCGGGTTGGACCTTCGATGGGGTGGATTGGAGATCCGTGGCGTCGTGCGGATGGAGGAGACACTGGCGGCGACGGCAGTTTCTGTTTTTTTCTTTACGATCAAAAGCTCTCGATGGGGTGGGGTCTAGCGGAGGTGGTACACGGCAGTTTCTGTTTTTCTCGATGGGTAGGGGTCTAGTGGAGGAGGTAATCTGCCGTGAGACGTTTGGATTGTTTTTATCCCTCGGATGTGATGTAGCTTATTATGGACCTTTGGATGTGTAACATTCCACTTGGTGAATTTAAGGAGTATAATAGATATAATAGATAATAGATAGAGAAGATTAAGGGTGTGTTTGGTTGGGCTTTTTCCGACTCGGCTTTTCGAAAAGTCAATAGCCCAACCAAAGGGGTTAGTTGTCAACAAAAGCCAAAGCCAAAAGCAGCTTTTTGCTAGTTCATTTCTCGAAAGCAGGTGTGGAGGTGCTTTTCTTGGCTTTGGCTTTTACAAGTTTGAAGAAATTACCTACATATGTATATGTATATGTATGTATATATATACGTGTAATATACATTATATGACTTTTATTTATTTATATACATATATCTTATATAAATATTATGTGTTTACTTATTTATTTATTTATATCTTATATATATATATATATATGTTTATATGTATAAGATACATGTAAATAAATAAATATATGTTTATATGTATAAATATATATTTTTATTCATATGTATATGTAGTATAAGTATATATATTTATCTATTTATTTATATACATGTATATATATGTTATATTATATATATGATATAAATAAATATATAAATATAAAATATATTATACATATATTTCAAATATATATGTACATTTTTATTCATATGTATATGTATGCATACATATATATATATTTATCTATTTATTTATATATATGTATATATGTTATATTATATAAACTATATAAATATAAAATGTATTATACATATATTTGTATGTATATATGTTCGTATATGTGATGGTATATATGATGATAAGTAGGATCAGCTAGTAAATTTCGAAAAGCCACAACTGTTTTACCAAACGGCTTTCAACTTTCTCACGAACTTCATAACCCACAACTGCTTTTTTCACAACCTATGTACGTATATGTGATGGTATATATGATGATAAGTAGGATCAGCTAGTAAATTTCGAAAGCCACAACTGTTTTACCAAACGAGCTTTCAGCTTTCTCACGACTTCATAACCCACAACTGCTTTTTTCACAACCTACAGACTCTACAACAGCTTTTTTCACGAAGAACAGCCTCAACCAAACACACCCTAAAACATCACCACCCTTTTGCAATGCAGTTGAATGGATTGGACTGCTCGTTGGTGGGCTGACTGGGCAAGGTCATGGGCCGAGCGTTCTCGCAACCCGGAAGCAAGTAATAAGTGTGGGCGTGGCCCTCAAAAAAGAAAAGCGAAGTCATAGGCGTATGCTCCCCTTTTTCTTCACAGTTCTCGCAGGCGTGCTACCCTCGACCGAACCGGACCTCGCCATGGCGTCGCGAATCCTGGCCCGATCCAAGGCCCTAGCCCTCGCCGCCGCCCTCTCCCGCGCCGGCGCCGACGCAGCGCAGCCGCTCGCGGGAGCCCGCGCCCTCTCCTCCCTTCCTCGCTACCCCGCCGCCGCAGGATCCCCCTCGGACTCGGCAAGGTTCGTTCATCTCGTCTCCTCGCGCGCCTTCTCCTAGCATGTTGCTGCTTCCTTGCAGATGGGATCGTGGGAGTGGGTACCTGTGATGTGATTTATCCGCACGTTATGATGTGGCTTCGTTGTGATCTGATCATCTTCCGTGCGTGATCGATGCCATTAGGCTCCTTGCGGCCTAATGCCCCCTGGTGGTTCGATCTGCGTGTGTTTTGGCGTAAGAGGTGGATAAATCTCGTTCTTAACAATCGACGTGAGAGTTTACTCGTGTGAAAGTGTGCTTAATTTGTTTTCTAGCGATCTGTGATAGCTGGTAGAAGTTTTTTTTTATGTAGTGGTAGAAGTTAAAGAAAGCAGTATATAGACCGGTAAAGAAATGATGAATATTAGGGCTTGGCAGGTTTGGCTTGTCCCCTTTGATTGATAACGACATCAATAGTGCACAGACTGGCTCACATATGGTTCCGCAAAAGCTTTCATATTACAGGTTTCATCTTGTTAGGCGATTCTGATCTTGGATATCGAATCTATACTGCCAGAAGATGCACACTTTGGGAATTTGCTATCTAGTTTATTTTAATAATACCAAAAGTTTGCACTGTTTAGAGTTGGCTGAGAGTGGTAAGAGTTTTAGATGTTTGACCTAAATACCTATCTCCTTCTCCAAGATATATAAGTATTTGAAATGTTGCTCAGGTTAAGATTTATTTTCCTTGGACCTGTTTGTTCCATGTTATCCTCAAATCAGTTTTGCGTGTAGCTTTTATTAGTTTGATCCCCATTTCTGTTCATGGTGAGTTGATTTGAGACTGATAAGCTCTACACAGTAGGGATTTTTTTTGACAGAAATGATGTGTCTGATGCCTGCTGTTGTGTAGCTCTGGATATTTCCGACTAGTCTCAAACTATTCCACTTTCACGTCTGAACCACACATTACACTAATTGATGCAACTGACTGCTAGCCATTTTTTTGTTGTATCGAAATGTACCCAATCTTTTTTGTGGTAATTTTTTGAATGATTCTCACAATAAGCATACACAATTTTCCGTTGGTCTCTGGTCATGAATCTGAATGTTGATGAGTTGCAATCATGATACATGTGTTTTTCATTAGCTTTTGTTCCTTGAAAGTTTGACTAATCATTGACATTCACATAAGTTGATACTGCTGCAATTCCACGTTGGTGGAAAACAATATGTGGCAATTTCATACAATTGATGCTGACACTCTGTCTTTAGAATGGCGACAGTATAATATTTTAGCAAGAAGGCAAATCATGGTTGATGTTATGTGGTTGTAGATTTGTCCTCCCTTTGAGAACATCAATATAGGAATTATACTCAAATGTGGACAATAGCAAATATAACGGGTTTTCCTTAAAGGCTTCTGCATATATAGCCTAGAAATACGATTCTATGCATTGATGAATTGCGTTTCGTTTGCTTTAGAATGATGAATGTCCATTCTGCTCTGACTTGTATCATTGGTATATATGAGTGTTCAGGTTCTGGGATATGAACCAAGATCTCACCTCAGTGGAACGCAGATTTTACCTCGTTGGTTCTCCACTGTACCATCTAATGGATCTCCCGCACAGAAATCACAGGTTTGTTGTTCGCCTGGCTAGTGTCTGGTTTGTATGGTCTGCCACCCTGGCTGTTCCTGTTATTGATGATGTTTGCAAATATTACAGATCTCAGAAACATACAAGTCAGGTACTGCAGTGGAACAGTCTGATGCGCAGAAATTGAAGGAGGCAGCCACCCCTAAGGTTGTGGCATTCAGCCCACTGGAAGCAGCTATTGCAAAACCTAGAAGCGGTCCCTTAACAAGTCAGAGCTCTAAAGTTAGGCGATCGGAGCTAGCAACCCAAGTTACATTTTACATGATCCCAGCTCTGCTTCTTTCGTCAAAAAACTGTGTAAGCACCTCTCTCCTTGTCGGTGCGGTGTTCCATCAAATATACATGTTCCACAAGGAGATCTTCCTGGACTACGTGCACCATGACATCACCAGAAAGTGGGCTTTGATATACTTCAAGATACTTCTGCTGGTCATGGCTAAGGACACCCTCATATTCTTCGATTTGGTCTAAGCTCACTTTAGTTCCTTGAAGGACCCGCAATGCACTCATCTGTATACAGAGAATAATTATGGTGAACAAACTCAGGAGCGGTGGCTCTTCAATTCATTTCCTTGAACTTGCTTCATTTCTGCTCCTTTTGCTGCCTCAACATGCTTTCACTCTTAAGTGGATCATTGTGGAAGGGATTGATTAGTGACCAATGACCCTGATTACACATCAGGCTAGTGCGTTCTTGTTTGTGATAATTGTATATGCCAACTGTGCAACTTTTACTTCCTATATTTGTCCTGCTCAAGTTGTGATTTAGTTTACCATGCGTATCGCTATATATTGGACAGTTTGGATGTCATGGAATTCGCTGAGCACCGAATCTGCCTCGTTTGTTTCATGAATGTCTATTAAAAGTGTTTGGCATTCAGAACATCTTCAAACTCAACCATGGCATCTAGTTACAGCTTTACCTTTGCTGGGTAACTGTACAGAGTGGTCTCGAAAGCTCTTGTCTCCACTGATAGCTGAGAAAGAGCTCTCGTCTCCACTGACAGATGAGAAAAGTGGAGTGGAGTTTTGGTCCTTGCCCGTAGAGCCCGTGCTCAGCCGTCGTAGGTTCTAGTAGTAGGTCTAGGTTTATTTTTATTTTTATTGATAATTGGGTTTATATGATATCATGAGAAACATATTACATAGATTTGGGATCGAAGTTTCAAAGTACATGGTTGTAGTTTCTTAGTCACTGAAGGTGAGTACCGAAGACGATTAATAATTGTCCTAGATAGGAGATGAGCTCTATGGACAGGCTTCATCCATATCAAAAGATAGTTGTACTCCAAAAGAGTAGTGCACAAGAGATGTCTTCGTCGAGAACGCTGGATCTCGACGCCCTTGACTGTCGAATAATCATGACTAGGACATTGAGGATCCTCATGCGTACAATCCGATAGAACAGACAACGTTCTCTCGCATCCGGCTAATCGGAAATTGCACTAAAGGATAGATTGCGTAGAGTCATAAATCTAGAGGGAGCTTCACCGGACTTCAGCATGTAGCCACATGTTGGTTGATGTCAAATCTGGAGATCAACAACAACACGTGATCAATCCGAACATCAACAGCAACATTGCCACAACTATGCACATATTTCTACAAAGCAACAACCAACCGAAATACCTTGTGAACGATTCCTTGTCCGTCTCTCGATAGCTGGACGTGGAAAGCACAACCATGTCCGAGATAGAACTTCCTCGCAAGGTCGAATCCATGACCGAGGAGGCCATGTAGAGGGCCCACCGGACAAAGCATCCGGCAAGTTCAGCCCAAGTGGAGGAGATGCTCATCACGCCTGGATGAGGAGGCCTTCCGCAACGACGCCATGCCGCCGACCTCGAGGCCCGTGGGAGTGGCACCCCTCACCCGCACGGGGTGGCCTCTCGTGGAGGCGCCGCGTAGGATGAGCGACGAGATGCCCATCCGGTCGCTTGACGCGGGAGTGGCGAGGAGGCGAAGCTAGCATCGTCGGCATGTTGATGTGTTGCGCAGTGCGGAGGATGAGCCGACGGAAGGAAATGAGGAGGTATGTGGGGCCACATCCGGTGTGGGTGGCGGCGGATCCGATGCCTGGGAGGAGCACGAGAGACGGGAGGCAAAGGTGAGGATGACCCCGACGGAAAGGGAGAGTTGGGCTAGCTCGTGGTTCGCCTTCGCCGAACCTCACACTAGGAGGTGCGGATCCGGCGTCGACGGGCTCCGAGAACGTTGCCATGGGCGGTGGTGGCGATTGATGGAGGTGGGGAGACCGGGAATCCTATATCTACTTTATTTAGACTCTCCTCCGGCTCCGGTGGGCGCCAAAGAGCTGAAAGGTGCCGGCAACGAGGAAGAGCCCGGCGTCAACGGCGATGGTGGCTTGGGGAGGAAGGGAGTAACGACTCTTAGGGTTAGGGGGGCCAGAGAGCCACGGACAACGTGTGCTTTAGGTTTAGTTTTTGTAGCGGTAGCATCATGGAGGTGGTAACGGTGTCTCTAAGGAATAAGGTCTCTCAAGCTATTCCGTGCCTTGACGATGTTCTCCAACCGGGCTCTGATTTGTAGGAAGCTTGCGGCTTCTGTTTGATGTCTTCGATGTTGTCGGTGTTGTATGCCTATATTTATGTATTTCCTTACTCCACAAATATAGATATCGGTTTAATTTTTTAAAAAAAACTTTGGCCCCCTGTCGTTCTGACATTCTGAATGTAAAAATTCGGCTCTTCACCTGCCATCGCTGAGGGTATCCGTGACGTGAATCCTTGTTCAATTCAGCAGTTTATATGGGACGCCATCACGTGCTGCATCGGCGTCACGCATGAACAGACATGCTGGCCCGGCACAGCGCAGCGCACATATAGACGGGTACACATATCTAGCTGTCTCTGCACGCCACTGGGCGACCCCAGCTGAGGCGGTCGGCTTGCGCCGCGCACTCCCTGTGCTCTACCAGCAGTGCTGTGAAATTTGTGAGTGAGTAGCATGAGCAGTAATGAAGCTCCATCCCTGCTTATTGGCGTAGTAGGAAATATTAAGCATCTGCCTACCTCCTGTGTATTTGCCTGACAGTTCTGGTCCAGAATTCTAGCTCTATTAGGATTGCAGAATCATGTACCACGGCGACCTGAGACATCATCGGCAGTTTCTCGGCGTAGAATTATCAAGAGAGTGGAAAAAGGCAAAAGAAAAGCCGCGAGCACGATTATTATCTTAGCAGCCTGCTAGCGGCCTGTTGTACCCTTGATTTGGGTCATGTGGATGTCTCAGGATAGACTAGTTTGTCTAGTGTTTGGTCAAGTTTCAACCATATTGGTTTACTTTTAACAAAATCGTTGTAAAGCTCAATCCCTCTCAAATCTTTGTCTTCAATTCTCATGCTGTGTACTACTACTACTATTAGCATATGAGTATATGACTGGTGTGCAGAAGGGCCAAAAAGGCAGCTGAAATGCTTGCAGGCAGGACCCAAAGGACCATCAAGGCATCCATAGTGAATGGCCGAGAAAAATGCTGATACATCTGGGATCGATCCCAGACTGCATGCTCACCCTTGTTGCAACCTGGCAATTACAGCTCACTCCCTGTTCATCTGTCTCATTCTCTGACTTTCGTTTCCTTCGCCTTCTTTGCTGGATGGGGCCTCCAATCAATGTCGTTTTGGTCTGTTTAGGTCCTTGTTTTGAGCTAATAATTGCAATCAATGCAGTATCTGGTATCTTATGGATTTGACGTACAACTTTTCACTTTAATGATCAGTCTCTTTCCATATTAATATCTTAAGGAACAGTTTTATGCAGTATATCCTACGCGACCTCATATCTGAGACCGTTTATGATTTGCAAATTCAGAGGAAGAGGAATATACTCTGTATGGAATAGGGCATGCAAGCTGTTTGAAAGTGATCAAAATAAGTCTCATTTTTTCAGTTTTATATCTTCATTTCAAAAATGACGTCGAAAACTCAATCGAAAACAAAATTTATTGCCACTAAAATAGGCGATGGGGAATTGATAAATATAATTGAAACATGAGTTATAACAGCATAACAAAGTCGCAGCATGCATCGGAAGATTTTCTAAATGAACTTTTTGTGCTGTGTATAGATGAACTAGGGATGTCGACCAAAATACCAAAGAGGTAAGGAGGCAAGGAGTCATGACTTTTGTGCCGGAGGAAAATAAATTTGAGATGATTTTTGTCCACGTCTAATTTCGTGCCTTTCAGAAGAATAGCCAACTGGCCACAATTAAGGTAATTTCTGTGCTAAATGTAAATACTCAGAAATTACCAATTTTACACTTATTTTTTAGAATGTTGTTTTCAAGTGTTGCATTTGAAGAAAAAATCGAAAATGAGACACCTAGTAGCTAATAAGAACCATTTTTCTCTTCCTCCCTACTCTGGATGCAGTCTCCCGTTTGGATAAAATGTTGTCTGTTTTGAGCAACATTCTCACGAGATTACACATCCGGATATGTATATGATACTGCCACACATTTGACGACTAGATCTTCTTGATAATTCCATGGCTACATCAAGATCCGGTCAAGATTTCCTCTCCCCTGCAAATTTGGATGCAACAGGCTGGAAGTTGGCACATTGTGATGAGTGTTTCTGCTTCGACAAAGTCATTGGATTCTCATCTCCTTAAACAACATCATGCATGTGGCCTTCACATGTTTATTTCTTGTTCCCCATTTTAGCTTCTTGTTTGGTCAACTTGACACACTCGGGGATGTCTCTATTAATGGATATTGCACCTATCATTCATCTTGAGAGAAATATAATGCAATATGGGAGTGTTTGTTCTCAACTAAATTATGCATTTTTAGATAGTTTTCTGAAAATGAAAGTTCATGTTATTGTTCCAAGTCTCCCAAACAGACCAGCACTGGAATAAAATAACCACGCTCACATGTTTGAAGAATCAGCATATATGCACTACTCAGATATCATATACTATTACATCTTGGCCATGTATCGGGTGATCAGGTCAGAGTACTTTGCAAGTTGATTCTTAATTTGCGTCACACATTACGATTAAGCTGCGCGAGATTTAGTGGTATTGGTGACTTTCGAACTGTGCCGCATCCGGAGATTGGGATCTGCCTGGACCCGTTGCTGCTCTGTTTTGGCTGCTTCCTTTCCCTTCGTCAAAACTTTACCAACTTGCATGCTGCTGCCTTGGATCTCTCACTATGCTTCATGTGATGAAATCGATATGTATGTTTGATATCCAGTTAAACAGTTGTGCATATATGAAGAGGTTTGGCTCACTTGGGTGACCTATTCCTGCAGGCATCAATCAACCAGTGTGATTAAAAAAAAAGTTGTGTTACAATCTGAATGGAACGGATTTGAACTTTAAATAGTTTCGGCACAACAACAGCAAAATTCCCCATAACTTCTGTATACACCATTTGGATTTGAAAGAAGAACAACTAGATTGAGTAGCGATTGTGCATTGCGGTTGTTGTCTATGATTTTGTTTTATTCCCATGAGAACTTTTGGGTTTAAGGAAATTGTCTAGAACACACCAGCAAAATGTGGTTTTGTCCTAAACGCATCAACGAAATTGTATTCAACTCGAATCGTATTCAATTGGAATACACTATTCTAGGAGGTATCATCTACCACAGACTATGATAATTTAATAATTATTTTCAAAATTTTATCTTAATAAATAAAATGTATTTACGATTTGAAACTTGATATAAATATATATTGATGTGTTCACTATCACACTAAAATATGGGGCTAGATTTATTTTATTATTTGCATGGTTTGTTCTAGATTAAATATTAAAACATTGATCAACTAAGGATAAAAATAAAAGAAAAAAGTAGCTTAATTTTTTTAATTAGATAATATGTATATATTTGTGTCAATTTATAAATTCTAACATATTTTATGTATTGCAATAAAAAAGGTTAAAAAATTATTAAATAATCATGATGTGTCAGATCAGAGAACCCCAAGAATCATAGCGTGCTTCAGCTAAATGTGATTTTGTTGGTGTGTTTAGGACGAAGGCACACGTTGTTGGTGTGTTCATGGTAACTTATTTATATGAAAATGGCAAAGGTCCAATTATACATTAGGGACTTACCTGGTTGAGCATTGTTGAACATCTAGTTGCTCTCCAAATTTTGATGAGTAAATTTCATAAAAATACAACTATTTACATCGTTGTTTTAGAAAGATACAACTTTTGTTATTGGCCTCACGATTCAACCTCAATATGAGAAAAGGGAGATAGGTGAGACCATGCACAAAAGTTGTAGTTTTCCAAGGTGCAAAGTTGTTGTAGTTTCTGTGAAACCAGCTTCAAAAGTTGTAGTTTTATGAAACTACAACACGAGCTTGTAGTTCTGTGAAATTACTTGTAATTCATTTTTAGTGTGTGTTCGTTTTCTGGGGTCTAAACATCAAAAAGAATCTTACTACTTAGAGTACTGAATAAAGTTTAATTATAAAATAAATTATAGGCTCCTAGACTAATTCACGAGACGAATCTAATAAGGTTAATTAAGTCATAATTAGAAGACGGTTACTGTAGCATCACTTTAACAAAATATAGATTAATTAAGCTCATTAGATTCATCTAAAAAATTAGCACCAATCTGTCAATAGGATTTTGTCATTAAATTGATCAAAATATTCGTAAATAGTAAGATTCTCTTTGATGTGACAGTGTTAAATTTTAGAGGACAGGAAACGAACGGGGCCTTAGTAGCGTGGAAGCATTAGTATTCAGATTTTTCACATTAAAGTACGGATGATGCTATTTTTCTTTTAGTAGAATCTAGAGGAACCTATTGGTCACGAGTCTTATTAAAACTGATCTTTTTCCACTGCACCAATCACATGATACAAATCTAAGAGGCGGCTGGTCGTCTTCTACCCTCTACCTAGGGGTTATACACCTGCATTTGTAATCAGAGAAAGGTGGCCACGCTTTTAGCTCCCAATCTTGCAGCAACAATCTTCAGTTGCTACAGACCGGACTCCTTTTTTTACTCCCACTTTACAGTGACAGAAGAGCTTTCGGAAGGGAGCTCCTGTTCCCAACTTTCCCCCACAGGAAAGTGAAGATTCCACATCTCCTTGTGCACTCACAGGTTCACACTTCAATACTTCAGTTTCCCATCCGAGCAATACTTTCGTCAGATATTTTCCGTGCTAAATTAGCACTGCTAATCCCGTCCGGTCAAAGGAAATTCACATGATACAAATCTAAGAGGCGGCTGGTCGTCTTCTACCCTCTACCTAGGGGTTATACACCTGCATTTGTAATCAGAGAAAGGTGGCCACGCTTTTAGCTCCCAATCTTGCAGCAACAATCTTCAGTTGCTACAGACCGGACTCCTTTTTTTACTCCCACTTTACAGTGACAGAAGAGCTTTCGGAAGGGAGCTCCTGTTCCCAACTTTCCCCCACAGGAAAGTGAAGATTCCACATCTCCTTGTGCACTCACAGGTTCACACTTCAATACTTCAGAGTTTCCCATCTGAGCAATACTTTCGTCAGATATTTTCCGTGCTAAATTAGCACTGCTAATCCCGTCCGGTCAAAGGAAATCGCAGCCCGGGTCCTCAAAGGCTCAAACCCAAAGCAAAGTGTACGGTAATAGCGGCAGGGAACAGCCACTTGGGCTGTGGGGTCACCGATTTGTTCTTCCTACTCTGATCAGCTGTGCTGGGTTGATAATGTTGTTTTTTTTTCAATGCCTTGCAATATTTGTTGAAGTTGAAAAGCTGAGTTCAGCTGTTTTACTACTATACCTCAAGCATTCCATTTATTGATACGACAAGACAATTTGATCCATCCAATTGGTACGTGGTCCTCATTATAAGGGCATGTAAAAAGGAGAGCCCACTTTGGTCTCTCGGACACATGTATCTAAGCAAAGAGACATGAAATAACTCTAGTCATATAAAGGAGAGACTTCGTATGATGTCTTTTAATAAATGTATATTATTAATGATTGCATGACATAAGTCGTCTCTTCACATGTACAACGCTGTTCGGTGTTGTCTCTTACATCAAAACACGTGATAGAGACCCTCTCTTCGTCAAGAGACCACTCAGCCGTCTCTTCAAGGGTTGGAGAGGCTATTTACAAAAATACATTGCCACATCAGCTCAAGAACCCGCTCATTAATTAGCGTTATACATGCCCTAAGTGAAAACAGCTGTTTTTTCTTCGCAATCAAGTGAAAATAGCTGTTTAAAGTATTGGAACACCAATGTCATCTCTATGATGTGGATTTTTGACCAAGCACCGAAGTATTCTTTCATTGATTCGGCACAGATGCCCAACAACTGAACGGTCGTCACAAAGGATCATCAGTACCGTGAAGAATAAAATAAAAAGAGGAGCATGTTTTTTTTTGATACGGAGGAGCATGGATTCGGTGTACACGCAAAGGAACAGAGCAGCCGGTGGACAAGAACACAAGACCCTTTCTGGAGAGGCCTGACGATAGCTGGAGTAAAATGTTTGCGTGTGTCTCCACCGCAAGCGAGGGCCTGGGGCATCCTCCTCGGAGCTAGCACTGGTAGATTCTCTCCTTTTCCTTGAATAAGAGAGAACCAGAGTTTTTTTATAAAAAAAATAGTAGACACCATTGCAATCATCTGCTACTAGTATTTCTTTTCTTAAGCAATCAGATTTTTTAAATTTTCCAACAGTCTTTGAGAATAGTGAATCTTTCTTCTTTTCAAGATACTGGTAAGTGGTGAAAAAGAATCCATGGCAGGCACCCCAACCAACCCACACGGGCCTACTACGGCGGTGCTGGCTCCCGCACAGGCGCACACGCCCCCCGACGCGCCCGCACACATGGGGTGGTGGACGGGGGCCATGGCAGTGGCATGGCGCAAGAGCCAAGAGCCTGTTGCTTTTTGACAAAACGGCCAGCACCGCGCCGCAGCGCAGGGATCCAGCAAATTTGCCATGTGGGGGAGCCGAGGGTGGCCTGCCCCCTACACCACCACCACCACAACCCCCGTCTATCCCCTTCTCCTCCTTGTTGGCAGTTGCTCTTCTCCCTCCCTTCTTGATTGATCGCCGTTGCCGTCTCCTTCCGGTTCGTGGATCTTGGTTTCTTGGCCAGGGCTCAGGGTACCTAGCTGCATTGCCGAATTGAGGCGCCGGTTTGCAGGAAGATTGCTGCTGCATTGATGAATGCCGGAGCTGTAGCAGCACTCACTGATTTTGGGGGTAGGTCAAAGGGTGCGGCGGACTGGATTGGGGCTTTTCCGAGGCGAGATGTCTCGGGGTTTGCTCGAGCGACCCACGAATGCGGCGCGGTGCAGCTAACTGACCCTTTCCTTTTTTCACCCGCAGATTCGATGTCACGGGCACCCGGATGTCACTGCCGATCGCCGTCGTGATTGGCATTGCCGCCGGTGGCGCCACCTTGCTCGCGGCGGCCGTTGCGCTCGCGCTCTGGTGCGCGGCGAGGCTCAGGGCGCGCCGTAGAAACCGCAGCTCCGACACCGGCTCCTCCGATCCTTCCACACAAGGTGAATTGGACAAGCGCTACGTCAAGAGGAAAAAGAACATTTTTTTTCTCGTGTTCTTGTGCTAATTGCTATTGCAATGTCGTCGGCATCAGTGGAGTGGGGCAAGGGGGTCAGGATTTCATCTGCTCCGCCGGAAGATCAGGGTGGGGGAAGGCAATTCTCGTTGGAGGAGCTGGTGCAGGCCACAAAGAACTTCAGCGAGGCGAACGTGGTTGGCGCAGGGAGCTTCGGGCTAGTGTACATGGGGTTGCTTCTTGATGGCACCGTTGTCGCGATCAAGAGGCGCGTGGCGGCACCGACGCAGGAGTTTGCTGGAGAGGTAAAATGTGGATTCAGAGTTTTAGATTAGATTTTTCCCCCACGAGGTTACATAGGGTTCATTGCAATTGCAACTGACATTAGTACTTATTTCTGAACCGTGTTAAACACAGTTAACTGCATTTCTCATAGATGTCTAGTTACCAGTGACTAGTGTCTGCAGTTTTCTTGTTTGATTTGGATGGCCTCTATGCAATACTCTTAACCGCAATGAAGTGCACTTTTAGTCAAATTAATTCAGGGATGTTGAAGATCTGTCAGTGTTACCCATTTTCAAGCCTAATAAGTTTCTTCCATTTATTAGACAGGGACAAGGAAATAAATACATTTCGTTGCTATGTGAAAAAAAATTGTACTTATTTACTCTTGTCTCCCTTGTAAAATGCAGGTTAGGAGGATTTCAGAGATCAGTCACCGAAACATAGTGACCCTCATTGGTTACTGTCAAGAAGGGGGTTTACAAATGCTGGTGTTTGAGTACTTGCCAAATGGCAGCGTCTGTGGCCATCTGTATGGTAATTTTGCACTTACCAGGAATATGATTCTGGCCATTCTTGTGTTATGTATTCTGATACGCCATTTACCAGATACTGGGAAAGTCTCCACGCCACGGCTTGAGTTCAAACAAAGGCTCTCGATAGCCATTGGAGCAGCTAAAGGTAGTAAATCCCGTAAACTTTATTTCTTATTTTGGGATCTTCAGAGTCTCCACAACACTTAATAAAATTGGTGTGAATGCAAAATGTCGTTCCAGGCCTGAGTCATCTCCACGGTCTTGTGCCTCCATTGATCCACACGGACTTCAAGACAAGCAATGTGTTAGTTGACGAAAATTTCATTGCAAAAGTGGCTGATGCTGGACTTGCTAGATTACTTAGAGGGCCTGGAGATGTTGGTCCATCGCATGGGTTCAGTAGCAGTGTCTACCAAGATCCCGAGTAAGCTCAATCACTAAATCTATGTCTTCAGTTTGTGTGCCAGATGGCAAGTGTGTTGGCCATTAACCTGGTATTTGAACCCTTGGGTTAGCTTGTATCAGTAAATTTATCACAAGTTCTCTACGGAAGTTATGCCCTTAATAGCATCAGTTTGTATTGTAAATTTGGATTGCAAGTGTGAATAACTTTTACTCATGCTTTGACAACTGTTTGTGACCCCATGTGCACGTACATTCGTAGGGTATACTCAGTGGAGCAGTTTTCTGAAAGCAGTGATGTGTATAGCTTTGGAGTTTTCCTTTTGGAGCTAATTACTGGCAAGGAAGCGGCTCGCTTGATAACTCCAGAATCCAGAGAACCTCTGGCCCACTGGGTAATTTCCCCTTCCACGTAAGTTGCTTTTGTTTAATAGAATCTCTAGTGAGCTTTCAGTTCTGCCTCTAATATGTCAAAGCTCCTATTTCATTTGGATAATGAAAAGATTATTCTATTCATGTCATTCAACAATTAGTTGATGATTATCTATTGATTCATTGATAAAATAGTAGCTGTGGTTCTTTGCTTAGTAAATATAACAGTCTCAATGTGGACCACAGATTTCTGACTTGATACAGCCGTAACATAGGTCGTAAAACATATTCACTTATTTGGTTTAATTTCAGTACGTGTCCGAAATAATTCATTTTCGGATACTTAAAGTTTATAATGAAAACCTCCTTGACATTTGATAGTTCAAGTATAAACTCCAAAGGAAAGCATGAATTTCAAGAATGATCTGTAGTTTTTGTGCTTCAGAAGATTCATCTGCTAAACTTCCAACTGACAGACTTTTTCTTGTCACATCGGAAGATGGAAGCACATTTCAGTTCAGACAACCTGATTGACCCAAGGTTAGGTGGCAGCTTCACTTCAGAAAGTATGAAAGAGCTTGTTGGCTTAACCTTTCAGTGTCTGAACCCATCATCGAGACGGCGACCAAAGATGAGGCTTGTTGCAACTGAACTGGACCGGATTCTTGAGACAGAGATGTCCATGACAACATTCATGGGTGATGGAACTGCCATCGTTACCCTTGGGAGCCAGTTGTTCACATCGTGAAGACGAATGTGATGGATACTGATTTCATGTCTGCTATTTGATGACATGATGATTTCGTCTAGAGTCTGACAACTATTATTTCTGCCAAGTTGTAAAGGCTCTGCATTGTTGTGAAATGCCATGCATGGTTGTTTTTTAAGCTTGTCATGGTATAGATTTGTAGGAGGTGAGAAGAAATAGAGTTGTATGTATCTCTCTTTTTCTTCCTTTACCGTTTGGGGAAGAATTGTATGTAATTTTCAGATTGTTTCAGATGCTTGACTGCCCTTCCATGTTTTAATCTCTGAAAGGGACGATTTGCATGTATGTGTGATATTGCAATGGGTTATAGTTATAGCTATCATCATGGTTAGTATACCTTTCGATTAGTCTGAACTGATTGAGTTGTGGGATTGTTTCGGACGGTTTTGTGTTATAAATTGATATTGCAAAACACAAACAACGAGGGTTGAACTGAAGGAACAATAACGATGACCCTTTGCAGTAATGAGGACTCTTGTAACAAAACAAAAAGTATGAAAATATTGAAGATTTTGTATCACTACACGGATGAAATGATTGAAAATTTAATTTGGTCATTAGTTTTCACTCGTCCCTTACGAAGTTATGAGCATCCAACCGGTCAGCCGGCCTATTTGCAAGAGACTCGGTTCATTTTCATCAGGGTCTTCTGGCCCATCGGCTCTAATAACGGGCACATGTAGCCCAAAGCACTCGTAGTGGGCGCCCAACTAAGAAATAAGGGCTGATCTAGGTGACCCAAGCGGCGCAGCAAGGACGGGACGGCGGAGCCAGGCAACCTCTAGGCCCTAGCAGCGGCGCACGGCGGCACGCGTGGCCGGACCGCCGGAATCCTCCTCCTCCTCCAGCTTCGACCCAAGGTGAGTCTCCTCCCCGATCCTTTAATTCCCACACTTCCTTTTGTAGTTTGAAATTTAGGCTGGATATAGCGGGATGGGTCGATCGCTGCGCGGGGGCTGGGACGGGGAACTGGGATGAGGAGATTTCATCCTAATCGGGGATGGGGATGGGGATGGGGATGGGGAGTGGAGGTTTTATCTCCTACTTCTTCATGGGAAAGCGGCGCCAGCGACGCCACCACTGCCGGGCAGCTGTGCGTGATGATCTGCGGACATACACAGCTCTCGGAGGAGAGATCGGGTAGGGCGGATACGCTACCTCGCCCTATTAGTCAGTCCCCCTCATGTGATGACCAGAGGTTGCGAGCACCATGAAGGCATGAACCTACAGGATGTGCCCTGTTACTGCTGGGCATTTGATTTCTTTACTTTCATTCTGCGTTGCCGTTGTGCACTAGTGGAAGCGGAGGGGGAAGATCAATTTGATTTGTTTGGTGTCGCTGAGCAAGCTTTTCTGTGCAACTTTTGGAGCTTTGGACAGCTTAATTGGGGGAGCTTCTGGGTTTTCAAGCTCAGAGGCTGCTACAAGCTCCCTCAAACAGGGCTTACTTTGGTCCGGGGTATAATGATTCAGTTTAGATGCCTCACTGGACCCCCCCCCCCCCCCCCCCACCCCACCACTACCACCAAAAAAAATCCTGGAAAATTTTAAAAAGGAGAAAATGGCAGTGTTAAAGTTGAAACCTATAAAAAGTTGAGGCCTAAACTGTTCATGATAAAGAGTCGAAGCCAGCCTTTCATAGCAATATGTCAATTCTGGCAACTTTTTACTGTTCTAGCAGGTCTCCTTAATCATCACCCACTAGTAGCACTGATTCTCTGAAATATCTCGGATCACTGGTTAATTGTTTCAATGAATTAAGTAGAACTTTAGGATTTCATATATTTTTATTCCCATTATATATGCATCGCTGCTTGTATTCCATATACATGCAGCTGCTGAAATAAGTACATTGTCCGGTCAACTTCAGCTACATAGATTTAATCCCTCTCTTAGATTGTATACTAACCTGGCTAAAATCTATCCCATCAAACTTCTGATTGCATTTACAACCCCTCTGTACAGGGTTTAAATTAGGTAGAGGTCTAGAGGATGAACAACGGTCGTAAAAGATGTTGGACAAGTCCAGTCATATGCATAGCTATAATAATCCTTTAAGAAATTTGGTTTCTGCACATAATTGCTTGGATGAAGATGAACAATGGCCATAAAGATGTGTTGGACAAGTGCAGTCATATGCACAGTGTGGTAGAGGATGAACAATGGTCGTAAAATATGTTGGACAAGTGCAGTCATATGCATAGCGATAATCCTAGAAATTTGATTTCTTCACGTGGATGAACAACGGTCATAAAAGATGTGTGGGACAAGTTCAGTCATATGCACAGCTATAATCTCTTAAGAAATTTGGTTTCTTCACATAATTGTTTGTTTCCTGACTTACCTCAGTACAATAGTCTATTGGATGCTTTATCTTTGAACTAGACTATATACAATGACTCTACACCGCCATCTCCCATTCGATGGCTTGAGCTCGGAGGAGAGGACGGCTCAGGCCCTGTGATGATGATGACTAAGACACTGTTACAACAAGCTGTGGCATGTTTGCGGCGACCCTTTGTCAATCTACCATGAGATTCACTCGTTCCAGTGAGCCCTGAGGTGTTGATGCCATTTTGGTTGTTAGAAAGTGCTAGTTCGTTAGTATATGTTTTCGTTAGTATATGATTTCTTTACTTTCATTCTGCGTTATCTTTCCAAAGAACGAATTTGTAACCACCAGGCCAAGCTTCTTTTTCGTAGTCAGGTAGTATTCTTTCTGATAACGTGGTGCCTCTTTTTTTACAGAAGTCTAAATCAAGATAAATTTATCGTGATGTCTTTTCTGAAACTGTTACCTCAAAGGCTACCCCAACTTGTCAGGTACACATCATATGATTAGTATGTCATTTTTAGCTTCATAACTACCGTGGAAGTGGGATGGCAGTTATCCATTATGTTTTCATTTGGTTTCTTGATGTTCTTTCTCAGGCAGATGGAGCAAGATGTGGAGACTGTAATCCATGTCCTCCAGCCTGGTCCAATAGGAATAGTGGAGCACAAATTCACTGATGCAGAGATCCTGGAAGCCAGAGCCACTGTAAGAAGAGCTGTCGATAATTGGCGAAGGAACTGGACCATCGAGAGAAATCTTGGCAGCGTTTCTTTTGACAAATGGAAGTAGTCGCATCTTGCCTTGGTGCAGAGCAGAATATATTAATTTAAAATGGGAGATTTGCTGCCTGCTGCTGTTGGCATTCTAGTATTTTGTACGTTTTCAACCTTAACGAATCTTGTAGAATCACTTATACGACATATGCCTCGTTTCCTTATCTAAGGTCTGTTTTGAGGAGAAACGACTGCTACTTAAAGAGCTTTGTAAATTGCACCAATTTCTGATACTCGACAGTAGATCTGTATTGTGTTCGCTTTCAGTGTGCATGGCGATTCATGGAATGCACTTCAGTACAACCGCATCCCAGTCTCACTTCGCCGTATGAAGTCCTTTAGTTAATCCCCCTATACAGACACGCTGCGTTTGCTATCTTTTTTAATTTGTTTACAAAAGCATAATAAATTTCCTAGGTGTGGTTAATCAATAGAACTAAGAAATAAAATATGTTTTGAAATTGAATCGATCTGCTGGAGTAGCTCAGTTGGTTAGAGCGTGTGGCTGTTAACCACAAGGTCGGAGGTTCAAGCCCTCCCTCTAGCGTAATTATGTTTTTTTTCTCTGACAATTTCAGTCCAGAATAGAAAGCAAAGCTTTATATTTGGTTATTTTCAATGTAATGGTTTGAAACAAATGCAGTTTTTTTTTCAATATGTCTTGTCAACAAATCAACATAAACCTCACCCTGGTTAAGGAGTAATTTCAGTCCAGATTAGAAAGCTTATAGCTTTATATTTGGTTATTGTCAATGTAATGGTTTGAAACAAAAGCAGTTCTTTTTTCAATATGCCTTATCAACAAATAACATAAACCTCACCCCGGTTAAGGAGTATCAATAAATCAACATGAGTTATCAACAAATCAACATAAACCTCACCCCGTTAAGGAGTAATTTCAGTCCATATTAGAAAGCTTATAGCTTTATATTTGATTATTTTCAATGTAATGGTTTGAAACAAATGCAGTTTTTTTTCAATATGCCTTATCAACAAATAACATAAACCTTTTTCTATATTTGTGGCTGCCCTATGAAGTTTCTACTTTTTTTTTCAGAAAATATTTCTGAGAGTGCATGAAGCTAGTAAGATGTTTTCGTTCCATCTTTGTGGAGACAATTGGTCAAGTTGACAATACAAATTGGAATTGTTGTAGGTCTAACTGTATTGTCCAACTTTGTTCCTACTTGATGAATATATGGTAAGTAAGCGTTTAAAATTTCTAAATTATGATATCTAGTTTCTATACTAACTTGAATTGTACATGAACATGACATTGGGGTTGGACATACAATACTAAGGGGTGTTTGGATCCTCTAGTTAGCTAAAGTTTAGCCAACTAAAGTTTAGTCACCTAAAGTTTAGCTAACTAAAGTTTAGAAGATGTATGTTTGGATCCATGACTAAAGTCCTTGACTAATAAAAAAGTGGACATATCTAACCCTCAATAATTGTTTCTCCACATATAACTTTTCTATCTCTAACATGTGGTGAGGGGTATTTTTGATTTTATTTGCCTTTATCTAAAGTTTAGGAGAGTTTAGCAAGGTTGAGGTGACTAGTGGTCTAAAGTTTAGGAGGTGGCTTGGCTAAAGTTTAAGAGGTCATGTTTGGAGAAAAAATATCTAAAATTTAATCAACTAAAGTTTAGGAGGTAGATCCAAACAGGGCCTAAATTCTGCAATCCAGTCCCATATTTTGGATAGCCAACTATTAGTCTATTTAGTATAGTTTTAAGGGTTTTCTTTTGCCGGAGCCAGATCCAGCACACGCAATGGAAAGTTGAGGGATTGGTGCAAGCAACTAGTAACTAGCAACTAATACATGTATTTAAAATAATAATTATTAACTAGGACCATTCGTGCGAGCAACTAGCTAGAAAACATAAATAGAATATAGTGTTACAAAATGACCCACTACGAGATTCTGAGAAAAATACATTGTCCAACTCAAAGATGGTGGGTAGTCATGCTGTCTTGTCGGAAATTTTTATATTCCAAATCTGAAAAAAAAACTATTTGACTTCGCCGTATAGCATCTGGCTATGTCGATAATGCGGGACCATGCTAACTGATTCTAAGACTATTATTAAACTCAGTTTATCTATCAGTATATATCTATAATGTTTGCAAACTGTTGACTCTGACAGGTAAACTTGAATATTAACTATATTTTGAGGGTACAAACACGAGGTGGATCATGCGTGGTTAGTGGATCATTCTACCTTCAAGTTCACTAATTAACTATGCTTTAAAGGCCATGGATATTTGGACTAGGTTGCTTGGCTTGACACTTGACAGGGTCAAGAGGTATGGGTATTATGTTGGGCTGTAGCACTGATACAAGTGCAAATAATGTACTAACTCCTGCTAAAAACATTACTCTCCTCCACAACTGGTAATGGGCATGGCCAGCAACTCCTTGTTGCAAACTAATGGTTGATAGATACTTTTTTCTAGAAGAAAAAAAGTACATGATCCCTAAATGGAGAGATGTGCTATGTATTCTGACCTGCAGTCTGGCGCTGCATATAAATGCTGAGCAGCATCGGGGAGCTCTGTCGCCGACTCTGGCTCTCCCTCCTTGTAGCGAAAACCTTGCATACTTCCAGGCTAGGCAGCCATGGCAAAAGCGGTGTCGGCATTGATATTGTTCTTCTTCCTGGCGTTTTACTATGTGAACGCCCAGAACAGCAGCGCAACCGCACCGAGCGGAGTGAAGTTCCACGTCGGTGTGATCTTGGACACGGAGACACTGGTGGGAAAGACGGCGCTCACGAGCATCGCTCTTGCCGTGGAGGATTTCTACGGGGCGCATCCGAGCTACCGCACGAGGCTCGCGTTGCACATCCGGAATGCCAGTGGTGACGATGTCCGAGCGGCATCTGCAGGTAATTAATCTACGTTATGCGATTCCAAAATACTGGGAAGTAGTTTTTCAAAAATACTAGCAAGTAGTTTAAGGATATTTTTTGTAATTACACTATTAATTAAGAGATTTAACATTTTTATAAAATACAATTTTTGGGAGAGAAAACATAACCTTATTGTCAGTATAATAATGAATAAACTAATTAATATTATAAATTAATTGGAATACTAATTTTGGTTTATAGTTTGCCGAAATAAAAAAATAATCACTATAAATTTATCATTTGGATGATATTACCCTTAATATGGTAAAATACTAGTTCATAGTTATGGATTCTCGATATCAAATCTATCCCGTTGGATCAAACTACTGACTTGTAGTTTTGAAACACTGCCCGTATTTTGCACCAAAGAACTCCTCATATATATATTGACTGCATACTCGAAGACCAGGGGTGCCCATTGACGTAAGACTAGCAGGTAGACCTGCTTGAACTAATCTTCACTCTTGTCCAAATTTTGTTAAGTGTGTGGGAAATTGCTGAAAGTCCCTGAATTTTGCTGTGATGCATATGAGCTTATATGTGCTGAAATTTAGTTGAAACATGGTATACCGCTAAAATCCTTAAACTTACAATTCAACAACGGTATATGCATCACCTAGCTACGAATTACAGCCTATAAAAATGAATTTATTTTTGAAAATCCCTAAATTCTGGATAATTCGTGAGTACCTTCAGCACGATCACGTGCCAATTTTCTTTGTTGTGTGTTGTATGGAAATATCCAAAAGGAACGTTCTACTGATCTGCAATTTATTATTTATTTGTAAACTTTTAGCCCTTGACCTACTGGAGAATTACAATGTACAAGCCATCATTGGTCCTCAGAAATCTTCACAAGCTGTATTTGTATCAGAACTTGGAAGTACGAGTCATGTCCCAGTTATCTCCTTCTCAGCAACTAGCCCGTCCCTATCTCATAGCAGTCTTCCGTATTTTGTGCGCGCTACACTGAACGACTCTGCTCAAGTTAATAGCATTGCTTCGCTGATGAAGTTTTATGGATGGAGAGAGGCGGTGCCTATTTACGAAGACACAGACTATGGCAGAGGTATCATACCGTACCTTGTTGATGCCCTCCAAGGGATCGACGCTCGTGTCTCATATAGGAGTGTGATCTCCCGAACGGCAACAGCTGACCAAATTACTTCAGAGCTTTACAAGTTAATGACAATGCAAACAAGGGTATTTATTGTGCATATGAACCTCAACTTGGCATCCCTCGTCTTGACAAAAGCAAATGAGGTCGGCATGATGACCAAAGGATATGTATGGATAATTACAGATGGATTGAGCAACCTTATAGACTCAATGAGTCCTTCAGTCTTGGAAGCAATGGATGGTGCTTTGGGCGTTCAGTTTTACATCCCTGAATCTTCAGAGCTTGACGAATTCACCATACGATGGAACAAAAGGTTTGAAGTTGACCATCCAAATGATCAACCATCAAAACTAAATTTATTTGCACTGTGGGGCTACGATGTTATATGGGCAGTAGCAACAGCTGCAGAAAAGATCGGGTTATCCAACTCAGTTCAGAATCCAAATGTCCAAACGGGCTCCACAAGCTTGGACAGGTTGGGAACTTCCGTAAATGGTCCAAAACTTCTGAAGGCCATTTCGCAGAATAAATTCAGAGGCCTGAGTGGTTACTTTGATCTATCAGATAGGCAGATGCAGGCCTCAAAATTTCGAATTATTAATATAGTTGGAAAGCGATGGAAAGAAGTAGGGTTCTGGACTGCACAAAATGAAATTTCGCTGGAACGGAATCTTGTAATGTGGCCTGGGGAATCGACAGATAGGCCGAGGGGCTGGGAAGTTCCTGTGAGAGGGAAGAAGCTTCAAGTTGGTGTGCATAGCAGCGGGTATCAGGAGTTTATGAAAACTAGCAAGGATCCAATAACAGGTGCCATTAAAGCAACTGGTCTTTCGATAGATGTTTTTGAAGAAGCAGTAAAGCGACTTCCTTACTCCCTGTCTTATGAATACTTGATATATGACAATGCACATGATACAAGTAGGAGCTACGACGACTTTGTTTACCAAGTATATCTTAAGGTATAACTGATTGAAGACTTTGGCATAAACTTTTCTAACTAAATTTGCATTCATCTTATGCTTTTACATCTTAGCTTTTTTTGCTAATTTTGGAGAAAAAGAAGTATGCATGAACATTCATAACCACTACAGATTCTACATGCTAATTCTGAGAACTAATAGGAAGAAGAATACTATTACAATGTAGCAGAAGTGGAGTGACAAAATTCTAATAACAGCAACACACTAACTGCATCGGCCTATTTATTTACCCAATGGAATTCAAATGGAAGTAACTTGAAATGTATAAAGATACAAGCAAATGATATTTGTGGAGTACATGACAATGGGAGTTACACTTTCTTTTATTCTATATCTCTATATGTTATACTACTCTTTTCAATTCGTAGCTGATATAGAGACATTTTAAAGCCTTTTTAATGGCTAATTCAATAACAGTTTGGAGATGATGGGCCACACATCAGTGACGGGTTTCAATCTCATTTTTTTTGTTTCCAGGATAATATTATTTAACAAAGATAGTAGCTATAACTATAAGAGTTTTTAGAACTGAAGGTGCATCTCGGGTATGTAGAACAAACTATGGTTGTTGGAATCTCTCACGTTGTTAGGATCATGTTACATAATGGGGTGAATTGGCACACACTAAATTTATCTTTTACTAAAAATTGCCAAACAAGCAAAACTAGCAAGCAATTGTTTAGCTCAAAGGATAAATAAGATGAGGTCAAAAGGTCTACGTATGCCATAGTGATAAGAAAGACGAAACAACAGCATGAGCAAGATATATAACCTGTACAATGAAATCACACACAAGAGAACAATAAAGACAATAGTGCAATAACTAAGATAAAGAATAATAAGTAAATAATGCAAGTCGGTAATAAAGATGGTATCAAGAATGACTCGCTAATTTTTTTCCAATATATAAAAAAATGGGGCCTTCGCCGCCTTCCCCTTGTGCTCCTTTAGCAAACTCCACCCTTCAAGTGGATTAATTCATGGACATGTCCTCACTGCACAAGGCATAAAGCCAATGCTCCCTCCAAGGACACGCTTCACCCTTTGAATGAATACACAATCGCTCTAGTGATACCCTTTTGAGTGCAACACTCCAAACAATATACCAATTTGTGACAACTTCCACAATTTTCATAGAAGCTCAATCACTGACACTAACTGGACTAGGTCTTGCCTTATTAAGACCAAGAGTAGCAGATCAAGTTTTATATCAACAACTACAGTAGCCTAGCTAAAGCTAAATGGATGCTCTCTTAGCACTTTCAACAAACACTAAAGATCTTCTAAAATTTGTCTTGTGTTCCTTTGGATCTCACTACTTTCCTCCACTAGTAAAACAGGATAATAACAACCCCCCCCTCCCCCACCCACCCACCCACACACACACCCACCCACCTTGATCCACTCTTTGACCACGACCTCCATCAAGAAAGGCAATGCTTGGAGTTATCATCATTGATGGAAAATATTCATCGAGATATGTAATCATATAGATAAGAGAATATATATGCTGCAATCACATACAACAATCGAACTCATGTTTTGATCCAATCATCAGTACATTCTACACACTTGAGTTTGTACTGGTCATGAAGCTTAGGCATTCTCAACACATACTTTCATTTTACTGTTTCCAAGTGTGACACATCAGCTTTCTAGTTTTGTTCTGTGAAATGAACTATATCTCATGGCACACTTTCATTTCACAGTTTCATAGGCAATGACATAACATTAAATTGTTACCACGTGACACTTAGTTATTGGTTGAGGGTGTTGAGAATAAAAGGAAATGCTCTCAATGCACTTTCATTTGTTTTTCATTAGCTTGGAAAGAGAGCCCATGACCTTTCAGTCTTTCACTAGGATGAAAGGGTTCCTCTTTCTTTCATATTAAATTCTTTCATGCCATCTATTTTTTTTTTTGATGTGGCACCTAATTAATGTCAAATGAAAGGCCCGTTGAGAATGGACTTACACACATCTTAACTAGTAGGATTTAAAGTGCAATAGGAGTACCACCGGCTCCAACCGTTCTCCATTATGTTTAAGTTAACAATGGTATCAAAGTCAAACCAACAATTTTAATTAAGAGTCTATCAAGTTCTATCTTGTGTCTTCCTCTTCAAATATATTACAACTCTACCCACTAAGAGAGGCTTAAAAAACAATCTTAATTAACTTGTGTACACTTGTGTGTGTAATCTAAAAGCCTAGTGAACTGTGTGGATTCCATTATGGATCTACGTGAGCCTATCAAAGAGACCACATCAATGTGCGATGAGGAAACTCACCTTGTGGGGTAGAACAAGTCTTTCTTCCCGATTGGGACAGCGGCTTCTGGTTTTAACTAACATATGCGTTTGAAATCCCCCGTAACTCACAATCCCACACATTATAATGAGTTAGAGATACTGAGTTCATATTTTTAATTGTGTAATAGAAATACATTACAAAATGTGGGCCTTTCATGTGGATAAAGAATAGCCATTCATACTTAGATGTAAGCACGGTCCTATAAATAACTCTCCTCTTTCAGTAAATATAATGTTGTATATTTTTGCAGAACTATGATGCAGCAATTGGAGATATAACCATTAGATACAACAGAAGCTTCTACGTTGACTTCACTCTACCATACACAGAATCAGGCGTAGCAATGGTTGTTCCAGTTAAGGCCAGCGAAACCAAGGACACATGGATCTTTGCTAAGCCACTTTCAAAGGGCCTCTGGTTTGGCAGTATTGCATTATTTGTAGGCACAGGTTTTGTTGTATGGACACTGGAGTTTCTGGGAGGCAACACAAGACTTGGAAATTCTCATCATGAACGACTAGTGATTATGCTTTTCTTCTCACTTTTTCAACAGAGTTGAGTGCAATTAATTATCCAAGTATAATTTTAGTTAATTTTTTCCAATTATAGTAGTATTTGACCCCATAATTTATTAAAAAATATTACATTTTTTTTATTGGTAAACCTGCTACAATAAAGATTTTGCACTTTATGTAACCTACCAATATATATTTAATTGTTAGCAGAGAAGAATGTGTTTATGATTTGAATGGTTTTCTCAAATTGATGTGTTGCATGTATTTACTGGTCCATTTATGTCCTAGACGGGTTGGAGGATGGAATATGTTTGATCTGGATATAATAAAACCTAGAAGTTACAAAGATAAAAGTACAAATACAAATAGCTTGACACCTTAATGAAAAGTATCTAATCATTTCACTTGTCATATTTGATTAACTTTCTGTTTCTAACTTCTGTCAGTGTTACATTATTAGTGAGAGTTAACTACCATGATCCGTTAACCAAGACTATCACAGTTAAATATACAATAGCATTATTCCTTGTTACTAATTTTTATTTTATAGCAATATCTAAAAATGATATATGTTCCTTAGTTTTTCAATTGTTATTTTAACAAAACTCTTTTTTTTTGTAATTTTTGCAGAAGACAAGGTCAACGGCTTTCTTTCACGGATAGTTTTGCTAGTCTGGTTATTTTTCCTTCTGGTACTAACATCAAGTTATACTGCGAGCCTCGCATCCATGCTAACTGTTCAACAGTTACAACCAACCGTTACTGATGTTCATGAGCTCATAAAAAATAAAGAGTATGTAGGGTACCATCGTGGCTCTTATGTCAAGGGTCTCCTGGAAGAAATAGGGTTTGACAATTCAAAAATCAAGCCCTATGACTCGCCTGAAGATTTTCATAATGCACTATCCAGTGGAAGCAAAAATGGAGGAATATCAGCGCTGGTGCATGAAGTCCCATACATCAAATTATTTCTTGCAAAGCATTGCAAAGAGTACATTATGGTCGGACCAATATATAAGACCGCAGGTTTTGGATACGTAAGTATAACCATTATCTCTTAGGTCAGAAGAATCATTAACAAAGCTACTACCCCTTTATATTACAGGATTTTCCCTGATCTTGTGTTTGTTCTGTACAATTTGCATTGTAAACTTTCATACATTGTTGTAGAACGTAATTAAGATTATTCTATTCGATTAAAAAAGATAAGCTATTTCATTAAGAGCTCAACCTACCACAAATATGACCACTTCATGTCTTGATTATGTGTATTTTTAATGTAGCGAGAGTTTACAATTTATTTTGTTTATTACGTTTGATTTTTATGCTATATTGAAAAGTAATATAATTGCTTTTTGACAAAATAATATGATTTTTTATCTTATCTCAATATATCATTTTGAGTACCATAATTATCTTCAATTTTATTGATTAAGGATTTTTTATATATGTTTTCCTAAAATTAAGTGTTTGATATATATTTAGCATAATATATTAATATAACTTTACCTGATTGTTTTATTATCTTATTAGAGTTAGTAATTCTGTTGTTATTATATTATTTTCATTTCAATAAAATTAGTAGGTTATTATAAATTTGTATATGGGTATTTTGAACTATTTTTAATTTTAATAGTGCGTATGTGAGAACTATGTATGAGAAAAATTAGTATTCTTTTCATAATGACAGTGATGATTAATTTTAGAATGATATATAGCTATACTTTGGTCTAATTTTTATAACAACAATGGTGGATAATTTTAAATATGTATACATGTACTTTTGGTCTAATAGTTTCATAAGAGGGTAAATAGTTTTGTGAGCATGGAGGCATGTGCCCACAAGATGACATTAACAATCTAAGAACCATCTAATCATGATTTGACAAGATCTGATCAAACACATGGTGCATGAATTTGATATTTTCATACATTAAATTATGATTAGACGCGTTAATGAGTTAGGTCTACAATTGATTTGATATATTTAATAGTACAAACATAGAGTTAATATTTATACTTGAGCATCATTAATAGTTATTAGAATGGGCACACGTTCTCATGCTCACAAAAGTTGTACTCTTCATAACAGAATTGGTGAATAAGCTTTCTTTTCCATTTCGCCGGGAATTTAGACCTGGAGAACAAATGCAGATGCTTCTTTTCGCTAGATTTCTTTAGTTGTTTTTTTTTCTCATTGCAGCGTGATCTCCTGATTTCATTCAGCTCTCCCATTGCCCCTCCTGGCCATACCGAGTTGCCACACGTTTGCACACTTTTGCTTGTGTCTATGATATGCATCTAAGCGACGAAGAGATGTGATGAGGTCGCCAACACAGAAGTTTTCTCATATTTTAAGAGATTTCTATGGCTAACTTAATTTTTCTTTCTTAAACCAACCAATCACCTTTAGGTGCTATACATTTTCAGTCAACCTAGCTATCACTTTAGTTGCAATGTTTGTTTTCTTTTTCTTCGGTCAATGACTTTATATACATGCAAGTTGCAGGTTCCGCATAATTGTCCCTCTGCTTAGTTTAAATTCGTTGCATTGATTAATACTCATGAAGGTGGTGCTAAACTTGATAGTTCTTGGTTGTATGACATATTGACCCTTTGTAAGCTTAATATATAGGCTTCTATAAAATTGTGTATGCCAGATATATTCTAAGCCATAATATGCATTACCGCAAGATTCATAACTCCACTACTTATCTCCTTTTTTTCAAGTCGAGCAGACCCTACTTTTGTGATCCCTCTATGTCATTCTAGTAACTTCATTCTCATTTCTTGCTCCACCTGGTCCTGCGTGAGAAAATTTCAAGGTGCTTAACCTTTGATCCTTCAATCCCACATATGCGACATCCCAGCAAACTATGAGCTAGCTGATGGTGGCATCCTCTTACTCTTGTGCATATACGGCTCACGGCATTCAGAATTCATACTGTCATTGGTGCTGTTTTTTAATGCACACACCGTCAGTGCACACCCTAGCTGTAGACTCACTATCATTGGCGGTACACATTCTTTTTTTGTCTGTGATCGACAATGTTAGTGATGGCTGTCGTACATGTGCATGTAGCAGATCATAATCTCCAAATCTCGCATGCTCAGGAGTCAGGACAACTATTATCTAGGAAGTTGAGATTAGTGCACACCACACACCTATATATGGATCATCCATCGCATTAGACTGATCAATGACAAATTATTATGTAAACTTTATACAACTTTTTTTATAACTAATGTAACATGGCTTGTTTCGTTTTCTAAGTATAGATATGGATAATTTATAGGAAAATATAATACATAATATTTTTAGCGGATTATTACGTAGTTGTGGTTACGACACTCCTAATCACAATTAACTAATTTAGTATGATGTAACACTCGCTTCTGTTCTTCTAGTCTTGCTTTAGTTTCCAGCGTATCAAGTATGGAAAATTTATGGGAAATATTATATTATATAGAGGTCATTTTTCTTAAATATTGATGTATGTAATTTACAAATGTATATAGGGTCATTTTTGTTATATTCTTTTCAGAATGGCAGTACTGTGTATTTAGAAACATACATAAAGTTAGTTAGTCTATATTTTCATATGACAATGGTGGGTAATATAAAATCTATAATGAGGTATTTTAGTCTAAGTTTTTCCTTTGATTAACTTGGCAATTTCTAGACTTTGAGGGTGAACATCAAGACTCCTTTTGTTGGTCAAATAGTATAATAGATTGAACTCTTTCATGTAGAACTCATACGATTACGTGAAATTCAGGGTGTCAATATTTATTAAAAACATAACTGCTTTCTGATATCCTATCGAATTTGGTCAATACTTTTGCATCCTTTTTTTAGTTTTAATCAGGATAAAATCCCTCTGGTGGATACGAGCTAACAAAATTTCTTGGTTTTGGTACAGGCATTTCCAAAGGGATCACCTTTACTGGGTGACATCTCAAAGGCGATCCTTAATATAACAGGAGGCGACACTATCATCCAAATAGAGAAGAAGTGGAATGTAGATGAAAATATCTGCGAAACTACAGGCCTCGCAAATGATTCAGGGAGTCTCACATTTGATAGTTTTAGGGGCCTGTTCATTCTTACTGCAGCTGTCTCAGGTTGTTCACTGTACATAGGCGTCGCAATCTATCTCATTCAAAGAAGGAACAGATTAGATAACCAGAACGGGGGTAATCACCAAGATGGAGTTGGTGATGGAGATGGTCCAGGAGGCCAAGACCAAAATCAAAATGGCGGAAACCCGCCAGTCGAAGAATTGCAACATCAACAAGGTGATCAAGGAGACAGAGGTCTAGGATTTGATGCCCAACATGGAGAAGCGCAGGATATAGAGCATGGCGATGGAATAAGGGAAGTACAAAGAGACAACATGTCTGCACAAGCACAACCAAGTTGGGTTATGACTTTGGGTTCAGGAAGCAACTCGAGCGCAGAGGCTGCGGCCAACCGTTCATTTCTGAAACACAGGGGTTCTGGCAGCTCATCAAACCATCATCGAGCTAAAACCATGATCTACTGAGCTTGACTCTTTCCTTGAACTTTTGGATCCGTATGAAAAAAAAACTTTTGTGTGTATTGGATTAACATAAGAAAAGTCCATTTTACTCCCCTAAAAATCCACTTTGTCTAAATTACACCCGAACAAAATTTTGGTTCACTTTACTCCCTCAAACAATTTAAGTTGGCTCAATCTGATTTGAATTTGAAGCTTAAATTTTGCATGACGATAGTTGTTACCATTCTCTATATAAAAGAATATTTTTCCTTAAATATTTTGTATACAAATTTAAAACTATATAATTAAGATGATATTTGATGCTATTAAACTATACAAAATATTTTTCAATGTAAGGTTCAATGCAAATTGTTGTTGTGCAAAATTTGAGCACTAAAATTAGATCGCACAAAGATAAATAAGAAAAATAAAATGCACAAAGGAGTAAACTGTACCAACTTAAATTGTTTGAGGGAGTAAAGTAAACAAAGATTTTATTCAACATGTAATTTGAAAAAAAGTGGATTGTTCCGAAGAGTAAACTGGACTTCTTCCAAATTTTTAATTAACGTCACTCGGTTTCCAGCCTTTGTAATCAGACTAAAATGTGCTTGTTCGAGCCAACACTCAAGTACCATATGCCCATGTTAGAAGTGCATGCCCCGACAAGTGATTATTTTTTAGTCACCCTTCAAGTGTTTTTTCCTAATTTAATTACATGTTATAAATAGTTTTTTTGTGAAAATTACAGGTCTTGTTTGGATCACTCTTTTTAAGAGGGAAGCCACCTGGCGCACTTTATTGACTTTCAAATAAGATTACATCATCTACCAGGTGTTGGATAATAAAGCTAGGGGGGTCATCGCCCCAAGTACAAGATTGTTTCTGAATAAAAGCTATTCTTGCTAGTTCATGAGCCACCTGATTAGCTTCCCTATTACAATGTCCTATAGAAAAGAATCAAATGATTTACTCAAATAAATAGCACCAACCGCCGATGCCGAGAACCCACCCTCCAGCATAGAGGTCACCACTTCGATGGAGTCCGTTTGAGCGATGAATCTGTTGAATCCAGTTTGGAGGGCAAGTTGTAAGCCATTCCTTAGAGCTATAGCTTCCGCCGTAGGAGCATCTAATACATGTGGTAAGAAGCTATTAGCCGCAGCAATACATCCTCCAGTAGGGTCCCGGATTATACACCCCGTACTGCCTTGTCCCGTTTGCCAGTTAAAACTAACATCCACATTAATCATAAGCTTACCATCAGTAGGCTTCACCCAGCCTTTACTTTTCTGTTTTGTTCTCTTCTTTGCTTGTGCATAGTTCGTGGTAAGGACAGCTATAGCCAAAGCTGATCTTTGTGGTGATTGGACATCTTTGACATGGACCACTTTCCTTATTTGCTCCCACCAAATATATCAGGCACCTGTCAATAATAATTCAGCCAAACCAATGTTATGGAGATTACTTGCTTTCGCTGATAGATTTATCACTTCCTCCACTAGGATCGAACCTGAGGTATCCTGACCCACGACCTCATCCAATTGGTCTAAGATGCCTAGCTGCCTCCAGACAAGTCTAGCAGAACGGGAGCACATAAAGAACATGTGTCTAATATCTTCGCATCCATCTGAGCCGAAAGGACACCCACTATCTTTACCAATGTGTCTATTTGCCAAGATCCCCCGACATGGTATAAGGGCATGTAGAGCTCTCCAGCCAAGGATCATGACTTTAGAGGAAATTTGCAACTTCCAAAGGTTTGCCCAGACTTGCCTTTCGCTTGTGTCCCCCCATACTAGGACCCTGGGGAGACCTCCCGAATTTGTGCAACCATTTGACAATGGTACGCCGATCTGATCGAGAAGAGCCCATTTCGGTTGTAATGCCAAGCCACTAGATCTTCCTGCCTGCTTCTAATTGGTATTTGTAGGATCCTGTGCACATCTATTGGCCAAAATAAGTCTCTGATTAAAACCTCATCCCATTGGCCCGTCGTGCGGCAATTAAGTTCATCAACAGTCGAAACCAGAATATTTCCCCGTGGGGTTTGAATTTTCAAATTTTGGCTTCCAGGTATCCATCGATCTTCCCATATATTAACCTGTGTTCCATCGCCAATCCTCCATATATAACCATGCTTGAAGCATTCCAGACCAGCAATGATACTTTGCCATGTAAAAGAGCTTCCTTTCTTCATTTTTGCTTTTAATAAATTACCATCCTAGTAATAGCGAGCTCACGGTACCCTGGCACATAAGGATTCAGGTTCTGCTAGGAGCCTCCAAACTTGTTTCGCAAGCATAGCAAGATTGAAGCTCTGCAAATCTCTAAAGCCCCATGCCACCTCTACTCTTTAGGATACATAGTTTCCACCAAGCCAACCAGTGCATTCTCTTGTGATCATCGTCATCTCCCCACCAGACTTGCGATATAGCATCAGTCATACCTTTGCAAATGTTTTTCGGTATTTTAAACACCATCATCGCATAGACTGGTACAGATTGGGCGATAGACTTCAAGAGCACTTCCTTTCCTCCCATACTTAGCATTTTCTCCTTCCATCCCTTTGTTTTTGCCAGGATTCTATCAATAAGATGTTTGAAACAATCACTTCAATCCGTGCCTACCATCGCCGGTAGACCCAGGTAATTATCATTGAGCGATTCTGTCATAATATCTAGACTTGTACACACTTCTTCTCTAGCTTCTATTGACGTGTTAGCGCTGAAGAACATGCTGCATTTAGCCTCACTTACCTTATTCTGTCCTGAGTTTGAACAATATTCCTCCAGAATTCCTTTTAATACCTCTGCATTCTTCTTGTCAGCATGCATTAGGATCAGAGAGTCATCCGCGAAAAACAGGTGTGTTACAGTTGGGGCATCACGGCACACACGGATCCCTTCAATATCACCTCTAGCTTTTGCCCCTTTAAGCATACTTGACAAGCCTTCAGCTACTAGGTGAAATAGATACGGGGATAGAGGATCCCCTTGCCGCAGTCCCCGTGTTGGTGAGAAGATCTCAGTGTCCATCGAGTTGAACCGGACACTACATCTGACTGAGGAGACACAGGCCATGATCAGTCGCACCCATCTCTGATCGAAACCCATAGTCAACATCATGTGTTTCAGGTAGGACCATTCTACACGATCGTATGCTTTATGCATATCCAGCTTCACCGCGCACAACCCTCTTTTGCCTTGCTTCTTCTTGATTGGATGAATACTCTTGTAGGCAATAAGAATATTATCCGTAATGAGCCTTCCCGAGACAAAAGCACTCTATTGCTCGCTAATAATATCAGGCAGAATACTTTTAGAGCTGTTTTACGATACTCCCAAATAAATGCCCACCATCCATCTAATTTTAAGTCTATTAGCGAGCATTTTTGAGATTACCTTATACACCACATTGCAGAGACTAATCGGCCGAAATTGTGTAATCATCGACGGGTCTTTTATCTTCGGTATCAAGACAATCGTTGTGTCATTCCACCCTTCTGGTATACCTTCGACATTAATTGCCTCAAGTACCTCTTTGACCAAATCATCACCCAACAGATCCCAGAAGCATTTATAAAACGCTGCATGTAGACCGTCAGGCCCGGGGGCTTTCAGATCCCCAATTTGAAACAAAGCATGTTTAACCTCCTCATACGTGAATGGGGCTAACAGATCCTCATTAATTCATTCCAGCTGTCACACCTTCCTTTGCACGTCTCTGAAACATGCTGGATTGGGTTCTAGTACCTCAGATGTAAATAGGTGTTCAAAGTAGTTGTGCACAATACTGCACATAGTGGTCGGGTCCTCTCTCATGACCCCGTGATCATCCAACAATCCTTTAATCATATTCTTCTTTTTCCGTTTTCTAGCATAATTCTGAAAAAAGCGCGTGTTACTATCGCCATGCCGTAGCCAATTAGCACGCGCTCGTTGAACCCACACAATTTCTTCTTGCTCTAGTATATATTAGCTCAATCTTCAAGAGCTTTTGTGATGCAATGTTCACATCTGAAAGTGGGCTCCTAATCGCTCTAGATCCGATTTCAACTCCTTCATTCGTTTTGTCGGGCCCTTTAGCACTTCTTTGTCCCACTTATGGAGATCTTCATGGACGTGAGACACCTTTTGCATGAGTGTAGGACCCTCACCCCTAGCAGCGGCACGAGCCCATGCCGCCTTAACAATTTCCTCCACTGTTTCCTCATGAAGCCATCTCGCCTCAAAACGTTTCACCCACGCAGAACCAATTCCCTGACTGCCAGACAGGTATTCAGTACTACCTCTGTCCAAGAATATAAGGATTTGTTGACTTTCTCAATTCTCGTTTGACCATTCATCTTATTCAAAATATTTATGTAAATGTACAAATAAAAAAACATACTTAAAAATATATCTAAAAATAAAGTAAATTATAACAAAATAAATAAAATTTTAACAAATTTTTTGAAAAAGACGAATGATCAAACATGATATCTGAAAGTCAACAAATGCTTATATTTCTGAACGGAAGAAGTATTTACCAGGATAGGCCTATGATCGGACCCCGACATCTGTCATTAAGCAACCGGTTATTGGGAAGAGGTCCGATCATTGGGTATTACAAACCCCATGGTCGAGCCTTTCTCGAATCTTTCCTCTCTGCCACGTGTAAATATCCCCTCGACAGCCCATGTCTACCGGACCACGATCCGACGGAGCATCGTGGAAGTTTTGAAGTTGCCGCTGAGTCCGAGCTCTGCCTCCCTCCTTCTCATAGTTGTATAAGATGTCGTTGAAATCACCAAAAACCAACCATAGTGGGTCAGCAGGATCCCGAAGCGATTTCATAATTTCCCAGGTAATATCCTTCTATTCCATCCCGGCTCTCCATAGATTCCCGTTAACCTCTCGAGAGTCCTTCCATCCTCAATGGTAACATCAATATAGTTTTTCGTGACACCTCGCTCCCTAATACTGATGTCATCCCTCCACAACAAAAGTAAACCACCACTCCTACCATCACTCTCGTGCAAGATCATGTGATCAAACCCCAATTTCCTCTTAATTTTGTATGCCTTAACTTTATTCAGATGTGTTTCAGACAGGAAAAACACATCCGATCGCTCGAATTGCTCGAGCGCTCGGCGAGCCCGCGACAGTTCCATGCTAGGAGTTTCATTGCTCCCGGCGACCCTCCCCATCGGAGGACGTCGAGAATAAATTCATTTTTCCGTGACCATCACCCTCATTGTCTTTCCTTTGTCTCTTTTTGTCTTGTACTTTTTCTGGACTGTTGATTGGGTTCCCGTTCTCAATCGTCAGAACTCGACCAACAACATTACCGGGCGCCACCTGACCATCGCAGCTAATGTCATCCTCTCCGTCCTCCATATCTTCATCAGTAGACTTTCTTGGCTCACCACGACCTCTTCTCCTTCCACGCCCTTGTGCTCCTCCTCGATTATTACCTCCCCTACCAGGACCACCACGTACTGTGGGAAAATCAACTACTACCTCCGTCCAGAAATATAAGCATTCGTTGACTTTTAGAGATCAGTGTTTGACCACTCGTCTTATTTAAAAAATTTGTGTAAATACAAAAACAAAAAAGTCATATTTAAAATATGTCTAAGAATAAATTAAATTATCACAAAATAAATAACTTTTATAAATATTTTGAATAAGACAAGCGGTCAAATGAGAATTCCGAAAGTCAATGAATCCTTATATTTCGGACGGAGGAGTAGAAGCCAATTTCCCCACTGAAACATCTCTTCTTGATGTATTCCATCGCCGCATTCTGACTTCTCGTGGCCAAGGAACAAAAACAGCACAGAAACACGGCAGTTTCTCATATTGCACCCTGTATTTCCTCATCTCCTTCAACGTAATCTGAATCACTTGGACTATTGGGCGGTTCAATGGGAGGAAAACCCTCGCCCTAAGATATGGCAGAGGGTTCGTTCTACCCTCTTGTATCAGCACTGTTATGGGGCCGACCCCAACTTTTCCGGCTACCTTCTCCGCGATTTCTTTCTTCTTCATCAAGCCCTATGGTATGCCTTGTATGCGGGTCCAAACCGGGATCTTATCCAGTGGTTGGTTTTCAACACCTGCTTCTCCTAAGAGCATCCTCAAGATTGATAAAAAAAACTGTCCCTAAGAACTGCGGTTGGCAGCCTTGCGGTGGGGAGTTCGATCCCCTGGTCTCGCAAAAAAAAAATTCCTTCGCTGAGCTTGATGGCCTGTGGCTTTGAGCGCACTAAGGTTGTCGTCGGCCTCGGCTTGCACTACGTTGGTCTAGGTTGGCTTGACCTGTCTTCGTCGGGTATAGACCAGGGTTCGTGAGGTTGTTTTGACCGGGTGTGGTGGAGTCTTCTCCTTAGATAATGTCGTGGGAGCGATTCTTCCCCCAATCGGTTGAGTTTAAAAGCTTCCCAATAAATTGATCTGAAAAGACTATTTTTAGGAACAAATCCAAAAATTGTTAGGGGTAATATCTCTTGTCTCCTCCAACAGTTCTCCCTAAAAATGGATCAAGAATGATTTTAATTGGGCCATGTCATATTTGATACCACAACAATACTAATTCCCATGTAAACAAAAGGATTTGATACCACAATAATATTAATTCCCTTATATTATAAATAGAAGGATGTGGGGTCGAACTTTCTCCTAGTTTCTAGCTACAAATAGGATGAATTTAGAGGATAATAAATCTGAGTTATTTTAGAGAGCTGTTGGAGATTATTTTTTTATTATACCCCAATAATTTAATTTAGGAAAGGTTTACGAGGCTCTCTTAGATATGCTCTAAAGGCTTAAACCAAATAATTGAGGATTATTCATTAAAAAATCATCCCCAAGAGAGCCTCGAAACTACACCAATATTCAGTTCCCCTAAAACTACCTCATTTGTAGCTAGAACAGGGAAAAGTTGGAGGCACCATGTTAATGTTGTTGTGGATCTAAATGCTGACATGACCCAATCAAAAGTGTTTTTTTAATCTATTTTTAGAGTAATTGTTGGATGAGAGAAGAAAAATTATCCCTAATAATTTTAGAGATGATACTCAAGATATTTTTTATTATTATTCATTTGGGAAACTCTTGAAGATGGTATAATTGCTTATGCTTTGCTCGTCGTGCCATTGCAATCCCCACGAATAACTCGTCTAACTCCTCCGCCATGACTCACTATTACAAATGAGCTCCGTAGTGGTGAATACACACTTTTTCTGCAGTGGTGGGAATGTAAAGGGCTCACTCGCTAAGTTTAGCTACAACAATCGGAAAACCATTGAGTATGTGTCGACAGTGGTGGAACATTTGTCCGCTACATGAACGAGAACTAGTAGCGAGCATAGTGATGTTAACAGAAACAAGTACTGAAAATAAATCAATCAATCAATCGCATCCATTAGATTCAAATTCAATGGTTCGGATGAAGCAATCAAGGACTATAAAATAAACACTTAACCCTAAAATCCATTTCCCAACCCACTCCCACCCCACCGCCTCCGTCCCTCCCTCCCTCCCTCTCTCTCTCTCTCTCTCGACTATAAAATAAACACTTAACCCTAAAATCCATTTCCCAACCCACTCCCACCCCACCGCCTCCGTCCCTCCCTCCCTCCATCTCTCTCTCTCTCTCTCTCTCTCTCTCTCTCTCTCTCTCTCTCTCTCTCTCCACGATGCATCCAAGCGGTGGTGCCGTCCCTCTTCCCTCATCCATCCACCGACGCAGTGGCGCGACGGGGCCCGGTCACCGTCTCCCTCCTCTCGAGGCCCCTACCTTCCGGCGTTGCGGCACGACCCGGTCGCCCCACCCGCCCTCCTCCGGCGCTCCTCCCTCATGGCGCGGCGGTGCGGTGACGAGACGGTCGACCGCCCCGTCCTTCCCGATAGAGGCCGGATCCGGTGCTGCCTCCCTCCCTAGCCCCGACCAACGATAGATCCGACGAGGGAGAGCCAACAAATCTTTTTTCTGTTGGGAATGTAGTAGCGGGCTTTTGCTCATCGGTAGTGGTGGCCTTTTGTCTGCTACTACTACTTCATTTAGTGACATTTTTATTTCTGCAATTCATATTTTTAACTCGTAGTGATAATAAATATAGTGATAAAAATTGATCCTGCCACTATGTCCACTTTTAACCATCACCGTAAAACTTCATTATAGTAGTGACTCGCATCTCTCGAGCACCACGACCATGACCACGACAAGCACCATCACATCCATGGCCATGGACACCACTAGCACCACCATTAGAGCATGAGAGGTCCAAAAACTCTCCCTAAATCAAATGTCTGGGAAGATTAGTCTAAAAACTCATCTCCAATAGTCCCCCAAACCACTCCTATATTTAGTCCCTCCCTCCCCCTCCCCCCCCCCACAAGCCACCTCACTTGTGGCTAGAAACATGGAGGAAATTGGGGGCCCAATCCTTCTATTTCCAAGAAAATTGATGTTGTTGTGGCCTCGATGTACCCAATAAAATATATTCTTGATCATTTTTAGTGAGTGAACTGTTGGAGGAGAGAAAAATAATTATCCATAACAATTTTTAAGGTGGTAACAAAATCATAGTTTAGGGACCAATTTTTACGTCTAATTTGAGGATTATGAGCAGGGAGCACGCTCGATATAGGGAAAAGAAGAGGAGGGCGGAAGTTGTGTGTTCTTAAAGAAAAAAATAAGAACAATGATGGGAAATTATTGTAATTATCTTAAAGAGTAAAATGCACCACACGTCCCTAAACTATTTAGGAATAATCATCTAGATCTACGAACTCTCAAAATAATCATTTAGGTCTTCAATCCGTGTTTTGGATGGTCATCTAGGTCCATAAACTTTATATTGATCATCTTATGTCCATGATCTATTTATGTTGCATCAATCAGGTTCACATTATCACCTAAACACTCTTCATACGTGTTGTCGCTGCCACACAACTGCTCTTCACACGAACGCCATCGAGCCTACTCGACGACGCTAGCTAGGAGTAGTTGTTCTCTCGCTCGTTGCATTTCACCCTCTCATTCGACCCAATATCCCATTGTGACATCGCCTTTGCATATCCGTTACTTATTATCCCACTTCAACGGTGCTTGTTATCCATGACAACAAACTATCCTCCATATTGCATTGTCACAACTACCTAGTGGACAGACCGACCCGTAGGTAGCGGACACAGAGCTGCGTTAGGGAAGCGAGGCTGGATGGAAGAGGCTAGTAGTTGAGCGGTGACATTGTGCGTTGAGCGTAGCTGAACAACGGTATTGTGGACCTAACTCGACAAAAATTAACTAAAAACTAATCTACTCAAAGAATCTCAAGTTTCTTTGAAACTGAAAGGATCCTAAGAACCTTAATCTCTAGAGCAAACAAATTTCGCTTGCCCACCAACTTTGACGTGGCAAGGATGAAGGATTGGAACCAAACGCGTAGCTGCAGCATTTTAAACTCGAAGGCTTCCAGACGATCCCCTCGTGTTCAGCATGGATGAACTTGCGAAGAAGAGACGTTGCTTTCGCCATCAGCTCCCCGTTTTGTGCCTGCGAGTGCGACACTGCACGCTCGACGACGACAGCACGCCGTGCCTCCGTGCGCTACTGCGGTCGGGCAGCCATGTTTCTCCACGTGTGCCCATGCAAAATAAGTACTAATTGACTTTTGGTCCAGTCTCCGCCGTTGAAGTTGAACCGGCAAGCTACCCGGCAGCCGCCTACCGCCACCACGTGCACCCGAAAACCTCAATTACAGCATTCTATAGGGGTATTACTGAAAACTGCGCGTTTGACCAAGTAAAGTTACATTGCACCGTTGAAGGGACATCCAACCGCATGTGAACCTGCCTGTTATACTAAGAAACAATACTCGCATGCTACGGGGGTCAATTCGAGAAATTGCAAACACCTGAGTCCCCCTGGCACGGGGCTCGGCAATTAATACGTACTTCGTGCTGCACTAAAAAAATATATATTTCCCTTTCTTCCTCGCTTGCTCCCCCGAGGAAGACACACCAAACAAAGATTTGACCAAACCGAAGGCGACGACCCACAACGGAAAAATAAACAAAATTTAGAAAAAAATCTAAACAGCAGGAGGGAGAAGAAAAAAAAGACGCGAAATACCCTAAGGCCGCGATTCCGGCGGCGCGGCGATCGGCGGGGATCGCCATCGCCGCAGCCGATTTGAGCTGCTGCTCGGTGCGCCGAGGAGGAGAGGTTGGAAGCGGCCGCGGCGGCGGCGGGGCGAGTGGGATGGGGTACGAGGAGGGGGAGCTGGAGCTGGAGGAGGGCGAGGCGGCCTTCGGCCGCGGAGCTGGGTACGGATATCGGTACGGCGGAGGCGGCGCCGTTGAGGTTGTTGATCCCGACATGCTCACGTACATCGTAAGAGACGCCCTCTGCTTCCTCGTCCCGTCTTTTTGCCGTTCGTGCTTGCGTATCGGCTGGCTGGTGAGCTGGTGGTGTCCTACTTATTTTCTGCGTGCGGCGGCAATCGTACTATCGTTGTTGTTGTAATGTAGCGGAGTTATTGGTCCGTATGTAACAGTAATTTTGGTCAGTTTGCGGGTTGATTTTGGGATATGCTTTCTGGATGGTCAGGTGATTACTAATTGCTGTGGCTGGTTGTTCAGTCGGGCTTGTCATGACTGTTCTGTGATTGACTGTTTGCAATTTGTCAGTACATTGTTGCCTCTGTGATGAGATGCAAATGCGGTTTATATCTCTAGAAATACTAGTGTGTCAGTTGCAGTGTTAGGTACTTACCTTGGGCTGTCCTGATAATGCAAAACTAGTACTCAGAGTGCTTAGTGGTACACGCTTATGTCAGTTCTGAATCTTTCTTACTTTCACGATTTCTCTGAAGGGCTGCGTAGAATTTTGTTTCAAGTTGATAGCATGTGGTTGACAGCACCAGCGTTTGGAGTTCAATTTTATTGTCACTTTTCTATTTTATATGGTTTTGGATGTTTCATTACTGGAACTTTTTGGTGACAACTAAACTCTGTTATGTATCCTGCGAACGATACAACAGAGTGATTTGGCTTGACAGTTGATTTTCTTTGTTTCCTTGGCTAAGTCCTATTTTCTGTTATGGAGAGGTCTTGCTTTTTTATGAAAAGATTAGAATTTGCTTTTTTTATGTTGGGACTTTTCAGATCACTGTTGGGCATGCGCCTAATTTTGAGGACTGATCAAAATTTGTTTCCAGTGTAACTGGTACCCTAATTGAAATTTTCATTAGTTTTTTTTTTTTGAAGCTCATGTTTCGAACAATATAGTTTCTCCTAACTTCATGAACTTTAAAGATACTGTAATAGTCTCAGGTGAGACAAATTCTGTACAACATATTAGTTGTATTTTATTAAGAGACGGCAAGGGAAAGACCTAGCCTCGGGATATTTCTTTTTAAGAACTTAACCTGAACTCGGCCGATATCTATTCAACATTTTGATCCTGAAGTGATACAATTGTGTCTTGGGTTGTATATATATTGAAGAATTTGTGTGAGCTTGGCTAAATGTTTATACTAGGAATGCTATATTATATGGTATACTTGATATATCCAAGAATCCGTCCGTTACTTATGACTGTTGCTACATTAATATTTTTCACTCCATGAGCTAAATGAAGGATTTTAGACCAATCAGTATCCATAGTTTCGCAAAGTTGGCTACAAAAATATTGGCTAACCGTTTGTCGGTTGAGGCACTTTCTCACTTTATCCTTTTTCTTTATGTTCATGTTTTCACATGAAGATTATTTTTTCCAGTTAAAAATACATACCATATAGCTAGCAATTCTTGGGTGCATTTCAAATCTTGCACACATTGGTAGGTAACACATGTGAGCTGGCTTAGATTCAGGGGGTTTAATCTATTTGCTTACGATGGTTCTCGGGTCCTTACCTCTTTGAGTTTTAACCAGAAAGTGATTATTTTTAGGGTATTGAGTTATTCTTGCTACTTGATTCTTTGATGTAACAATGCATTCATCATTTGTTGCTCTATATCTATATCCACTTTAAAATGCTGTCTTATCTAAACAGACTCACTTCATGATTTTAATAATCTTATTAGAGAGAACAACTGTCTCACCCTAGAAATCAGCATTTGAACTTTAAATATGAAATATAACCCTTCCACTGAATAATAAAATATGCTGTATTTTATTTATACAGGATAAAAAACTTCAGTATTTGTTGGGTTGTTTCCAGAAGAAATTTGAAGGCGAAATATCTGCTCAGAATTTAGGTGGGAGAACAATTTGCCACCTTATTTGCTATGTAGAGTTACTTCTCTTGTACTAGCTCATGCAAAATGGTTTGCATTACATAGGTTCACAGTATGGGTTCTACGGTTCATTCTTGCCAACATACCCACATTCCCCATTGGCTTTGTCTCAATCTAGAGGACCTGCGGTTCCTCCACACCATGGCAGAGCCTCTAGATCGTCATACGTGCAAATGGAGGTATTCTTCTACAAAGTTTATTTCATGTTGACTTTCTAGGATTACTGCTTAATGTCACCCTATTAACATATAAAAATGTGCTCTCAGAATGCCCAAAACAATAGTTTTGTGAAGACTGCATTAGATAGCAGCAGGAGAAATGCTCACTATCAGATATCCAATGAAAGCAACGGTAATCCAGCTCAACATATGTTGAGCAGATCAGTCAATGGTCCAGAGCAGAAGACACCAAAGTTACTTATCAAGGTGAATAGCAACAGAAGTTTGCCAAGTACTGCTGATGTGTATAGTGGCCTGGGCCTCGACATTTCCCCTTCATCGTCTGTGGAAGGAAGCTTAGATCTGAGCCCTGGGGCTCCATTGCCTGATTTTTTACCTGATGAATCTCCAAGTACCATTTTCCAGGTTAAAATTTGCCCTACCAATTTCTATTTTGTGGCAAATCCCTGTACGATTGATTTCTAATAAGTTAGATCCATTGTATGTTTTGAACAGATTATGACCTACTATTCTATTCCCGGAGGACTTTTGCTGTCACCCCTTGCTGAAAATGCTCTAGAACTGAGACAAAAACCAAAAATTGCTATGGAAAAATATGAAGCACCTGATATCCCTGATGGCAAAGCAAAATTGTCCAGGGAAGGGCCCTGCACAACCTCTGCTATTCCGAATAACATCGATCATATGGCCGAAGAAAAGTCTGATGCAGAGAAACACAATATTTCTGATTTCAAGCATTCAAAACGAAGACTTCACAATCCACCAGTTGTGAGTAAGGGAGTTAAGCCTCATTTACCCAATATTTCAGATGATACAAATTCAATTGTATTACCTAGAACCGTAAAGACAGAGCATTCAGTTGAGTCAGCAACATTTGAGATTTCAGATCAACTGAAGGAAACAAAGAATGATGTACTGAAAGGACACACTGTCGACAAGAACAAAGGAAATAAGAAAGAGCCTTTACTTGATCATGTATTCTTGGGTAAAATCAAATATGATCCTGATGAGTACAACAATCGTCCTGTCACTAGGACAAGTCACCTGCAAAATGTTCCTAATGAAAGTACTTTGCTTGACAGAGGTGAGAAAGAAGTGTATGGTAAAGCTGAACAATGTCAGTACAAAAAAAGGAACTGGGAAGCCTGTCTAGTGCTGAATCTATTGATACAGGAACAGAAAATGTTGATCGGAATTCTTCTGGAATGATAAAGGAGAACAAGAAAGCTTCTTCACAAGCTGCCCCTTCCAGGAGGAAGATTAGGGTCAAGGGGCATAAGCAATTGAACGATGACACAACTAGGAAATCCTATGGTGAAGATGGGAACTGTGCTTTGGATCATAGAAATGATTTGGCTAATGTATGTCTAAAAGATAAAAAAATGATGCCCAAGATCGGGACCAATGCATCTGAGAAGACTGCTAACAAATCATGTGATGGAAACGGTGTTGAGCACAAAATTAATGCCTCATTGATTGACAGATCAGATCCTATGGCATCAGCACGCAAAACTGAGAATGCAGAATCGTCAACAACACTAATTGCTCAAGCACCTGTTGTGATAAATGAACAATGGGTGTGCTGTGACAAGTGTGAGAAGTGGCGTCTTTTACCCGATGGGATGAATCCAGATATACTCCCCCAAAAGTGGCGGTGTAACCTGCTGAATTGGCTGTAAGTTGTTGGATGGAACACATTTGATCTACTTTATGCATTTTGTATTTTTTTCTATTTGCTGTGCTATATGCTAATTTATTAAGTGTAATAATTTGATGGAGTTTGTCTCCTTCATCATCTCATTCTTAGTTATTAGAGAAATTTCAGAAACCTGCAACAATTTTGACAACAGTTGCAAAAAAATTACAAATTTGTGTGCTCACCTAGGCCGGGCCTGGTGCAGCGGTAGAGCATACCGCCTGTAGCCAACAGGTCCCAGGTTTGAGCCGCGGTCTCCCCGCATTGCACAGGCGGAGGTCAGGCCTGCCGCTGATACCCTTCCCCAGACCCCGCACAGTGTTGGAGCTCTCAGCACTGGGTACGGCCTTTTGTGTGCTCACTTCAGAAACCTACAACTATTGTTTACACCTGTTGCACAAAACTACAATTTTCTCATTATGGGTCAGCATGTACAACAAGGAATATGAGGGACCTACAAGTCATCCACTGGAATCGTGAGAAAGTTGTAGGTTCTTGCAACTAAATGTCAAAATGCTTGTAGTTTTTTCCAACATGTTCAAGAAGTTGTAGTTTTCTGAAACATGTCTCAAAATAGGTATAGGCTTTTGAAATATACTCTAGTTATTGTATGTGCAAAATGTTAGAAACCTTTTATTTTCATACTATGAACTTCAAGATAAATAAACTGGTGAAATTTGCAAACAAAAATCTACTTAGTTTTTCATGTATTTTCTATCCTGGAGGAAGTCTGGAAAATTTTATTCCGATACTCATGTAATTGTTACTGTCACACATCTTGCAAGGACTGAAATACTTTGTTTGTGAGAAGTGTGCTTGTTTTATCTTTAACAAGTTGTGATTTTGTAGACCTGGGATGAATAGCTGCAAAATTAGTGAAGATGACACCACAAAAGCTCTTCGTGCGCTTTACATGGTTCCTGTATCTGAAAACAATATTCTAGATAGTTGTCATGATAATGCTGCATCAGGCATAGGCACAGCTACTGCTCAAACTTTTAAGGGCAATATACAGTCCACCAGTACACCGATGAAGCTGAAAGGTTGCCGTGATGGAGCTAATATGGCTAATAATTTAGACTTGAATGATATGTCAAAGCCCTCAAAGAAGCTACAAGCTCATTCAAGTAGAAATTCTGATGGTATTGATTGCTTCCCTAAGCTCAAGGAAAAGCGGAAGTATATGGAGTCCTCAAGAAAAGGTGCACTGCCTAATGTTGTGTTAAATTTATTAGTTTCTTTCTAGTTTTTTGTCCTAAAGGTTTCAGTTTCTTCAGGACATAATATTGCAAAAGATCAGACAGCTGCAACAAGGAGCATGGTAGGGCCTGATCATGATAACATAAGAACGTCAAAGAAAATAAAGAAAGAGCTCAATCTGCCTAGCACACAACAATCCACTGAATTTGTTATAAGCAAAAATAGTCCTTCGGTCAATGAAACTCCGGAAATCATACATAAGCGTATTGGTATTTCACCTGGAATGGGAAAGTATGGTTCATCTTCATCAGTGAAGCATTATCATGTTGAAGACAAATATTTCTCAGATGAGGCCACAAAAACCTTAGGTACAGGAAAATCCGATGTTCCAGACTTATCCACAAAGAAGAAAAAGTCCAAACAAAGGCTGTTAAGCCAGTGCGATCCTGACCCTCTACTCAGCAATACTACTGCAAAGTGTATTACAAAACACAATGCTAATGTCGTGAAGGAGTTGAAATTTTCAAAGGCAGATAGGACAGTTGCTCCTAGTAGAGGTGGTGTCACTGAAGTTGATGATGTTAACATATGTGCTGAGAAAGTGTGTTTTGAGAAGCACCAAGAGAATATCCGTTTCCAGCATGCACAAACGACAGCTGCCACTTCCAGTTCATCCAAGGTATCCAACTCTCACAAGGATAAAGCTGATTTTCAGGGAACTAAGGCCTCTCCTGTAGAGTCAGTTTACTCTTCACCCTTGAGAAGTTCCGATAAGAATCCTTTGGATCAACATAAAAGGAGGGCAATTACAAAAAATGTTCATTCTCAGGAGTTAGGGAAGAAAGGCTTGGCACACTCCCAAGAGAAAATATGATTTTTGGTCTGATTCTGATCAAACTAATGCTGGTGTTTCTGGTTGCTTTAATGGAGACATGGACTGTCATGTTGTAAAAGTTGGGGACTTGGCTAGAAATGATCAAGGCTTGAAAAATGCAGGCCTTAACAACAAAGGTTCTGTATTAGGCACTGAGAATGGGCAGTTGAATCCTGTAAAGAAACAAAAGGTTAATTCAGTTCCCCTTTCTTTACATGACAACTGTAGTAACAAGAAAACACCGTCTCATTTCAATTCATACCAAAGTGGCCTTACAAACTTAATTTCCGGTAAAGTTAAGCCTGATGAAGGGAATATACAGGATAAAGGCCTGAAAATAAATCCATCTACAGTCAAAGTAAGCAAGCAACAACAATCCTTGAACAATGCCACCTGTAAGGCAGAACAATTAGAAAAGGATGTTATGGCAAAAACGGAAACTAGGAAGCAAATAACTCTTAGTGAAGGTGCTTCAGATCCAATAAATGCATCTGTTCTGCTGAACGAAGCTAAGAATTTGAAAAGCCTGTCTAAAGATCTGAAGGTTTGTATGTTTGATAGTTAGTGTTTTTTAACTGTTTCTCTCACTTGAAATGCGTTGACAGTCTCTTATTAGTGCAGAAAAAAGGTGATGACTTTAAGAGTACAAGCATATGCTTTGAGGCGGCCCTGAAATTTCTCCATGCTGCTTCTCTTTGGGAGGCTCCAAGTACTGATACCTCCAAACAAGTTGATCCCAAACTAATTATGAGCCTTTTTTCGGACACAGGGAACCTTTGCAGGTGAGCAACATTCTTATAATTTTATTTCTTAAGGCAGACAGACATCATGTGTTCTAATATCTGTGCCTGTTATATCAACTTTTTGACATTTTTGGATTCTCTTAGGATAGCATTAACTTTCTTTCTTTTTAAGGGAAAGTTAATAATTTAGTTTTTGATAATTGGTGGAGCCGAGTTTCTAACTCGGTGAGGGGAAAAACACAGCAGGGGCTAAACACTTTGATCATCCTTGGAGCATGGATTCTTTGGAAGCACAGGAACGATTATGTCTTCAACAATAATCCTCCAAATCTGGCCAGAACTCTGATGTCTGTCGGGGTGGAAATTAACAACTGGTGCAGGGCGGGAGCTAAGGATCTATCCACTCTTGTTGATTCTGGTGGTCATATAGATGACCCTTAGCAGCTAGAGTCCTGTGGTCGGTTAATGTTCCTTAGTCATCGGCGAGAATGTAATCACTACTTTGGGGAGTGTGTTTGGGTGTGTGTTTGGCTGTACTCTCTTCTTCTATTAATATAATGATACGTAGCTCTCCTGCGTGTTCGAGAAAAATGCTCGAAATAATGTGTCTGAATAGATTCTTTTTCAAATTCAGAGTGAGGGTAAAAACACAATTGTCCCTTCTTATTTCTATTATTCCTGACTTTAGCATGCTAGAACTAAGAATCACTGTGCCTTGTAGTTTGTAAGTTATGTTCCTAATCTGCCATTTGTTTTATTACGAATTGGTGGTACTTAAAACATGTCCTCCTTTTACTCATACAAGTGTTCTCATATGATACTTACATGAAATGATGTAACTGATTACTCCATGTTGGCTTGTTTTCAACAGATTTGTTGCTCATGAATTTCAGCAACTTAAGAAAATGGGGAATGCTGCTTTGGCATATAAATGTGTGGAAGTGGCATATATGAAGGCTGCCTTCTATAAACATCCTGGTGCAATTAAAGATGGGCATGCATTGCAAACAGCCTCTTTGATGGCACCTCAAGGTTTCTTACACTTTAGCTTATGAAGCTGCATAATCATTTTAAATCGCAAGCCTCTACATCCAATAATAGTGCCTGATTTGAGGAATACCCTTGTTGTGGTGGTTTTCATAGGTTCATCCAATGACTTTTATGGATTGATTTTTAAATTCAGTAATTGTAATTGTGATGGACCCTTTCTCCTCCAATCTCAGATTAGTTAGTTAGGAAGATTGCACTTTCCTCAAACCAGACATCTCTTGTAGTACAGGATGGTAATATGCTAGGGTCTTACCTGTGTTATGTTCTCTCAGAAGTCGTATCATCATTTGCATGATGTGAGAAGTTATATTTCCCATTCTTGGCTAATTAACAGCTCAGATTAGTTAGTTAGGAAGATTGCATTTTGCTCAAATCAGACATCTCTTGTGGTAAAGGATGGTAATATGCTAGGGTCTTATCTGTGTTATGTTCTGTCAGAAGTCTTAACATCATTTGCATGATGTGAGAAGTTATATTTCCCATTTTGGCTAATTAATAGCTTAGCATTGTTTGAAGTAAAGCAAGATTCCAAACGATTTCAGTCATGTCAAATTTTCAATGCATCGTTTATCCAGAAAAGATTCACATAACGATGGAACCTGTGTGTGTGTGTCTATTTGTTTGTGTTGTGGAGATCACCATCTCTCCTTTTTTGGCTCAATGATCGATGTTATGATAGTTGATTTGTGTTTTCCCTTTTTTCTGCTAGGTGAGTCACCATCATCTTCTGCTTCAGATGTTGATAATTTAAATCACCGGAGCACAGCTGTTAAGACTGTAAGAGGTGTATACTCTCCTCATGTTGCTAGCAATCCAATATCTCGGAACAATCATCACATGATGGGACTGCTTGCTTATGTAAGTTCCTTGTTTTTAGCAACAACAGTAACACAGCCTTTGATCCCAAGCAAGTTCCTTGTTTTTGGAATGTTAATCGTTGGAACATTCTTGCTAGTATTCATTAAGACATGTCAGTGGTGAAACATATTACGGCAGTTATCATTTGTTGTTATCTTTAGAATTGTCTATCAACTGAAAGTTTATTAGACACATATAGTTAAAAATCAGAGGATTTTTTTCCTGGAACAAACATTAGAATATTTCAACTTTCAATTCTGTATCCCCCTCTTTTGGATGATTCTCGTATACATCAGCAAAAGAATAAAAGATATATATAGAAAATGTATTTTGATCAGTTTTTAGAATTTCAACTTGTTTTTCATTGTGACGTCTTGTTTTGCGTCTGTAGATGCTGCCATCTGTTAACTACTTTGATTAGTTTATTACTCGACACTTTCATTGAATCTTGTATAAATGGATTTTATTAATTCTGATTTCAAGTAGTTGCCTTTTAGGAGCATACCTTGACTATACATAGTTGGTTCATAGTATATCTGGACGAGAGACAATTGAAATGTCTCTTCTATTTGTTTAGCAATTTTTGCATTTTTTTTAATTTTTGCCCCTTTTTACAGGTAGAGGATGTAAATAATGCATTTGAGGGAACCAGAAAATCACAAAATTCTTTTTCTATTTATCTTTCTGGTGTTGGAAAGAATCAGATTGATGGTGTTGCTCTTGTAAGGGAAGTACTTGATTTCAGTTTCCATAATGTTAATGGTTTACTTCCACTGATTCGTCAATCCTTGGTGTCAATCAACCATGAAGTGTGAAATAATAGACATACGCAGATATATGACGGCGCAGTTACTTCAGCATTTCTGTTATAATTGTTCTTCCAAGATGGATATAGAGGTGGAGGATGAAGATCATTCAATGAATTGTTGTGAATTGAGGGACTACCATTTGTTTGCTGCCTGGAAGTATTTACGTGGGGGTCATCATTTTTACCGGTGCAGATTGCCAAAATGGACTTTTACAAAGTCACATTGCCATGTTCATTGGAAACATTTCTTGAGGAGATAGTTTCAATTAGTGCTAATCAACTAAAAAGATATTGTTACCGAGGATTAGCCTCCAGATATAAATTGATGCATGCTTGTCATTTGAGTGTATAACGAGTAACTGAATCCAAGTTTTTGACATATACTTAACTGTCAGCTGTTGCATCGGTAAGTAATACTTGTTTACAGTTTTAGTAATTGTATAACCTTTTCCCTTTTTTTACCTTTTGACTGGTAACACGAGATCTCTTCTTGCATTCAGTTTTGAAGGTGTGACGGTACTCAACCTGGTCCAATGAACAGGCCTGCAGAAGTCCAATGAGGACGTTGGTTACCAATATTTGGTTCTAATCTCGATGCATATAGATAAGCTATAAATTCCTAACCCCTGTATATATTTGTGGAAAAGGAAATAACTGTGTTTGATAAATTTTGCTTCATATATTCGTCACTAATATTCATTCTCTTGGTGGGTTACTAAGGTAATTGATGTGTAACTGATTGCTTAGGCGCCTTGACACCTTGTGCCGTAAATGATTCGGACCGTTGTCTGCCATTTTTTTTTCCATAGAGCCTACCTATAGCAACAAAATGATGACGGCACATTTGCTGATCGGACTGTTGTGGGTTCTGCTTAGCATTTGCAATTGTAAGTGCAACGTAAAAAAAAAGTGTAAATGTTCATGTATCAATAAATGGGGCTGTTCTATACCATTTATACCATTTTGCAACGTTGGTCTTCAGTTTGCTTTTCATTCTATGTTCGTTGCTGAAACGAAAGCAGGTGATGATTTGGGGACTCAGAGCGTGCTGCCTTTTGTTCATCGCCAAACATTAAGATCGACGGACTGAAAACAAGGCATAGCTTGTTTCTTTCATCCCACACGAATTTGACTTCCATTTTGTATATTCCTCCGTCAGTTGGACGTCGCACAAATTTCATTTATCAGAAATTGATGGCAAGGCTTAAGTTTGTGCACTGTAGATAGTGGCAATGCTCAGCATACGCTTTCCGGCTTCTCGGTGTTACTTGTTACCACGGATTCAAAAACCGTTGAAAACCGCTCAAAAACCGTGAAAACCAGAGTTATCAGTCCGACTCGGTTTCAAAAACTGACCGGTTTTTTATAAAATCAAACCTAGTTACTGTAGCAAAACGGTTTTTGCTCGGTTTTTACGATTTATCGCTCGGTTTTTGTTGTACGGAAGAACTGAGTGGTTTCGGTTTTTTGATCTATGCTTGTTACCCATGCGTTTGATTTCGATGCTCTCAAACTATAATGCTAATATATGTTGTCCTCCTAAACTATAACTAAGGTTGACGATGAGTTAATGAAAACTATTTCCTTTCTGCAACAACCCAAACACCCTAACTCTATCCACCAGTACCTCCCTCCTCCCTGATTCAAAACACACTCCCCAAGGCGGGAGTGAGTACAGCAGGGGCGCAGGAGAAGGAAGTTGTGGAGAGGAAGAAGGAGGAGGCGCTGCAGGGGAAGAACCAAGAGACCAAGGAAACAAACTCTCCCAAGGTGCCGGACAGTGAGGTGCACAATTCTGTATCACGGGTGACTGTAGATGGTCCGGCAAATCAATCTGTCTTGGCTGGGTCGGATTCGAACCTTGCAGCCAACGTGTCAAAAGGAGGTGGGGGGAGGAAGAAGGGAACGTATAGGAAGCAGGCACGTCAAGGTGAGGGGATGACTACTGAAGCAATTCAGATGACGGGCAGTAAAAGGAGTAGCAGGGAGGAATTAACAGGGGAAGTTGAAGGAGGTGAGCTGAAAAAGAAAAAGGGGCCGGTACCAATGGAGATTGAGGAGAGCCAAGAGGGGGAAGATCAGAGTTTGAACAAAAATGTTGAAGCGGGGCTGTCGGTACAGCCCTGCAGGTCCCAATGAAGATCGTGACGTGGAACTGCCGGGGTCCGGGCAGCCGCCCGGCAGTTCGGGGGCTTCTGGATCTCCGAAGCGGGAGGCGGCGGATATTCTTTTTCTGTCCGAAACTAAAATGGACAGGAGGAGAATTGAGAAATTCCGGTGGAGTCTTGGTCTCACAAATTTGGTGTTTAAGGAGTGTGTTGGGAAGAGTGGTGGTCCGGCATTGTTTTGGAGGGCCGGTGTCAATGTAAGTTTGAAATCCATCTCAAAAATATTTCATTGATGCGGATGTGGATGATGGGAATGGTGGTTCGTGGCGGTTCACTGGTATGTATGGTGAACCGAGAGCAGACAAGAAGGAGCTAACTTGGGAGGCGATGGACACGCTTAGAAGCTCGGGTCCGGCCGGCCCGTGGCTATGTGCGGGAGATTTTAATGAGATTCTTTTTGCGCATGAGAAGCAAGGAGGGGCGGCTCGGCCCCAAGCCTGCTTAGATAAATTCAGAGAGGCCTTAGAGCGGTGTGACTTGGCTGATCCGGGATTCAAAGGAGATGTTTTTACCCGGCGCAACCACAGTCATAAGAGGGAGAAATACATCAAAGAAAGACTAGACCGGGCAGTTGCTAATGCAGAATGGAGAGCGCTTTTTCCATTGGTAGAGGTGGTAAATGGCGATCCACGGCATTCGGATCACCGTCCGGTCATCATCAACCCGGACGGCGCTCAACGGGTGGCTGGAGGAGGACAGCAGGGAGATTGCTTCAGGTTTGAGGCCTGCTGGTTGCAGGAGGACGGGTGTGAGGAGCTTGTCAAAAGGCCTAGCTCGAGGCCTTTCAGGTTGGGGCGAGTAATGTAAAGGAAGGATTATCGGATGTGGCTGGGGTATTGAATGATTGGAACCGTAATGTGCTTGGGGACTTGGAGGAACGCATAAAAAGGTGAAGAAAGATTTAGCTGCATGTATGAAGGGTCCAGTCACCGATGAAAGTGTACAAAAGGAGCAGGTGTTACGGTACGGACTTGGAAAACTAGAAGACCAGAAGGATACTTATTGGAGACAGCGAGCCCATGTCCATTGGCTGAAGCAGGGTGACCGGAATACAAAGTTTTTCCAAGCGCAAGCCTCGGTTAGACGGAAAATTAACAGGATTCGGCGGCTGAAAAATGAGATAGGTAATTGGGTGGAGGAAGGAGAGTTGCGTGACTATATAGCGGCCCAATATTCCGAGTTGTTCACCTCTCAAGGGGTTACAAGGTTGCATGAGATCATTGATAAAGTTCAACCAAGAGTCACGCAGTTGATGAATGAATCTCTTACACTACCATACACCGAAGATGAAATTGTTGAGGCACTTAATGGCATTGGTGATCTTAAAGCACCGGGCCGGATGGCATGCCGGCAATATTTTTCAAGAAATTCTGGGAGACAATAGGAGGACGGGTGAAGGAGGAGGTGATGGCGGTGCTCAATGGGGGCGATATACCGGATGGCTGGAATGATACAACAGTGGTGTTTATCCCAAAGGTAACCGATCCCCAACGACTCAAAGATCTACGACCCATTAGTCTCTCGCAATGTTTTGTATAAGATCATCTCGAAGGTTTTAGCCAATAGGCTAAAGGTTTTCTTAAATGAAGTGATTTCACCTAACCAAAGCGCATTTGTTCCGGGACGCTTGATTACGGACAATGTACTTGTGGCGTATGAGATGACACATTACTTGCAGAATAGACGGAAAGGTGCGGAGGGATTTCTTGCCCTCAAACTGGACATGAGCAAAGCCTATGACAGAGTTGAGTGGGATTTCTTGGAGGCTATGTTAGTGAAGCTGGGTTTTCATGAACAAGCTGGTCGGTTTATTGATGAAATGTGTTAAAACAGTGAAATATCGCATCAAGGTGAATGGGGAGCCGACAGATGTGATAACCCCACGAGAGAGGGCTGCGACGACCCTTTGTCGCCATATCTATTCCTCATTTGTGCAGAAGGATTTTCATCTCTACTACATCACGCGAAGTTATGAATATGATCCAGGGTGTTCAAATCTGCCAGGGAGCCCCACGTATATCTCACTTATTATTCGCCGATGATTCTTTGCTTCTTATGAAAGCTAATGCAGCCAATGCGACTTGTCTACAAGATATCTTGGCATTATATGAAGCATGTTCAGGTCAGAAAATCAACAAAGAAAAGTCCGCTGTTTTGTTCAGTAAGAATACAAGCCAGCAGACCAGAGAGTAAGTGAAACACATTCTGGAGGTGCCGAATGAGACAATCAATGAAAAGTACTTAGGCCTTCCAAGTGTATATCGGCCGGTCTAAAAAGAAGCATTCATGTATTTGAAGGACAGGATTTGGAGTCGTATCCGGGGATGGAAAGAAAAACTACTTTCAAAGGCGGGGAAAGAGATATTAATTAAAGCAGCTTGCTCAGAGCTATTCCCACCTTCGCCATGTCATGTTTTAATCGACCAAAGAATTTTGTGATGAGCTGAGTGCGATGATATGTCGGTACTCGGTGGAGTCAACAGGACAAGGACAAGATTCACCGGCTTTCTTTGGAGAAACTAACTCAACCGAAGAAAGATGGTGGTCCGGGTTTCAAGGATCTTTTCCACTTCAATATGGCGATGTTGGCGAAACAGGTCCGGCGCCTAATTCACAATCCAAATTCCCTATGTGGGCGGGTATTGAAAGCAAGGTATTTTCCGCAAGGAGATATCCTAAGTGCAGGAGTTGGCGAGAGGTGCTTCATATACGTGGAGGAGTCTAATGAAAGGAGCTGAGTTAGTAAAGAAAGGTATTATATGGCGTGTGGGTGATGGTGAAAGAATTAACATCCGGCAAGACCCCTGGATTCCGCGAGGTTCAACAAGAAGGATCGAGTACACCTCAAGGACCTGCTTTAGTAAGTCGGGTGAAGGAATTGATAAACCCGATTACTTCTCGGTGGGATACATAATTAGTCAAGGCGATAGTGCATGAAGACGATGCTAAAGTTATCCCGAGCATCCCTTTGCGAGAGAACATGGAGGATTTTATAGCATGGCACTTCGACTCAAAGGGCCTTTTCGATGTTAAATCGGCCTAGGGTTAGTGTCGACGGTGTTGCAACCGATCATGGCCCTAGTGCTCGGGGTACTTGTTCATCATCCGGCAATGAGTGCCTCTTTTCCATGGGGCAAGATATGGAAGCTAGCAGTGCCAAATAAAGTGAAACATTTTGTGTGGAGGATGGCGCACAATAGCCTCGCCAATGAGAAAGAAAATACGAGTCGAGGTATGGAAATTGATACTCGATGTCCAATGTGTCACGGATTGGATGAGGACGGAGGTCATCTTTTTTTCAAATGCAAATATGCGCGGGCTGTCCGGCGTGATCTTCGGTTGGAGAATGTAAGAGCTATGTTGGCTGTGCAAAACTCTCCCTTGGAAGTGTTGCAAAAGATATGGGAGATGGAGATTGATAAACAACCGCTCCGTGTTGTAGCTTTATGGGTGCTCTGGTCTACCGTAAATGATACAAATGTTGGGGAAAATCAGCGTCACCCGATGGCAACGGCAAGTTGGATTCAGGCTCGGTATATTGACTTCTACCAGCTCCGACCAAATGCAACACAAGCCCACAATCAATTCCAATCATGGAAGGCGCCGGCAGATGAGTCCGTCAAGCTAAATGTGGATGGATCCTTCTCTCGCCGATTTGGGTACGGGAGGATGGGGTTTTATTCTAAGAGATAGTGGTGCTCAAGTTATTGGCTCGGGAGCTGGCAGGATTACTAATTGTGCTCGATGCGTTCCAAGCGGAAGCTTGGGCAGCCCTACAGGGACTCCTTTTTGCCGCATATGCGGGAGTAGCAAGAATAGTGCTGGAGACAGATGCTCAAAACCTTAAAACAGCGTTGTCTTCATCAAGTTTCGACCTGTCAACTAATGGTATTCTGTTCCAGGAGATCAAATTTTTAATGCTTACTGAGTTTAATGAGGTGTGGGTGGTGTATCGACCCCGATCTTGTAATGTCTGTAGCAGATAGTCTAGCTAAAATGGGTTGTACTCTAGATTCAGGTGTTGTCATGACCTGGCCGGAGAGCTTCCCGTAGTCCGTAAACTGTCTTGTTGCCGCTGATATTCAGTCGGCATTCAGTTAATGAAATTAATTTTCCCTTCAAAAAAAAAAAAACTCTAGCGGCGTTAATAGTTAGAGCCATAGCGCTGGCCCAACCCCGCTCCACCACGGGTTGCCCCATCCGTAGGGATGGCAATGGATATCCGATACCCGAAATTCGATGGGTAAAAACTATATTAGGAGATGGGTATGGGACATATGTTGTATCCGTGGATATATAAATGAGTAAAATTTTGTACCTGATGGGTACATGAGTTTGGGTATGAAAACCATAAACCCATTCCCGTGTACCCACAAACCCGACAATTGTATATTATTTGCGGTTAATAACGTGAATTTCTATTTTGTTGTAACTCTAATGTCCTATTAACATTTGATATTATTTTGTGCATGTGCATGACCAAAGTTCTCATTAATTTGCTAAAATTTACCGAAGTATCAAGAGTTTATTTGAAGTATCATGGGTATAGAAAATCCGATGGGTACCCGAAACCTGACGGGTATAGGTATGGGGTGAAACTTCGACCCGTCACGGATATGGGTATAATTTGATTATGATGGGTATGGGTATGGGTGACTAAATCCCGACGGGTTTGTACCAGTTGTCATCCCTACCCATCCGCTTTCCTTTCTTCATGGGCAGTAACCATCAATTGGTGATGTGGTGGCACCCTCACCGTTGCATCGCACCGTCTGCACAACAGCTGTGCTCCACCGCTGCCTCGTCCGCAGTCTGCCATCACCCTCGCTGCATTGTCTTCTCTCCATATCTAGCTTGTTTCCGAGGTTTGCGCCGGGTTGCACCCTCGCGTGTTCCATTCTCTATACAAAAACTAGGCGACAACAGTCCGAATTCACAACAAAAAAGATAGGAAGAAGTCTATTAGGGCATGTACAACGCCATTTAATTTAGAGGCTCTTAAACCTACGTGGCAAGGATTTTTCTTTTCGCAGAAAACACCTTCTTTCGTGCGAGAGGTGAGGCACCGGCTCTTCATGAAGCACCAGGTTGTTGCGTGATTCCCAAGAGCAAAGAGACCTAATGAAGCCGCGTAATTGGTCTAAAAATGTAGCTTGCATTTATTAGAAAACAATGCTAAGAGATAGTAAATGATCTCTCCTTTGTATGACTGAAGTTATTGATTGTATTTTAATATAAAAAATAGTGCACAAGAGACAACAGCTTGTCTCATCGTTGTACTTGCCCTTAGGCCATCGTAGGGTTTTCATAGACAATAAATAGAGTGCCATGTAGGCATTTCGATGATGTGATAATGTATCAATGAGAAGAGAGAGGTGAAATGAGTTTCATGAGGATGAAACCCTATATACACGATTACCTAGACAGTTTGTGTCTTGCATATAACCTAGAAAACAACAATAGATGAAACTATGCCTTGAGAGATAGGTGTTTCATCCTAGTTTCAAACATTTTTAGATGACGTGTTACTTTAGGTAATTGTGTCTATGAAACTTTCATTGAGACTAGCCTTATTGCCCCTCAACTAACGTCAAAGTTGGATTTTCCTTCTCCAACTACAAATTTGAGTATCTAACCCCTCTCAACTATTGAAACCATTTACTTTTACGGTTTGATTAGTTTTAACTAGCAGTTTTGACCTAGTTAACATGTGAGACCCATCTATTACTGAACCGGCATATAGGACCTACATGTCATTAATAAAAAAAATGCTACCTATGTATGGCCACACATTAACAACATGTGGGGCCCACATGTTAGTGGGTATTCCCTCCGTTCCGATATGTGTTAGCACTTCTAGGTTCTTCGGTTTGTTCACAAATGTAAGCATTCGATGGTAGAACCCCACAACATTTATTCTCTTCCCCACCGAGCACTTCCGTCCTTATCCGCTCTTTTCTGCTCCCCGACAATGGAAAGCCATGCTCACTTGCTTGCTTGGACTTGGACGCCGCGCACTTGCGTCCCTTGGTTGTATGCCGCGTGCTCGCCTCAGCACGCAGCTCACGGTCCCGCTCCTGGCCTCCAGTCCAAAGCTCACGGCGATGTCGTTGTCGTTCCGCGACTTGTCACTCCGGTCGTCGTCTCTCCGGTCACCTACGGTGAGGTCGCAGTCCCTCCTTGGGCTTGAAGCTGCGGCGGCGCAAGCGCATCCAACCGACGACGCGTTGGTTTTGAGCCGTGCTAGCCGACCGTGTCATCCCGGGAATCTGTCGGCTCGTCGGCGGTGGAAGACGGTGACCACACGATTTGTTGGTTGAGGAAGGGCGGAGAAGACAATTGTCTCCACTAAGGAAGAGGGAGAAGCTCGGCGCGGCCGAGTTCGTCGCCATGGGTCTACTTCTCTATCGCCCTCCCTCTTGCGACTCGCCTAACCGAGCTCGACCGTTGCCATGGTTGCTCCATCGACCTCTTCCTCCCTGTCTTCCCGAATTTACGTTGCAACCCCCTCTCCCGGATCCAGCCTTAGCTCTTGTCCTCCTCGAGCGCAGCTTGCGAGTTCAACTCCGGCCAATGGTGGGTAAGTGGTGCTTGGTGGTGGAAGATGAGCAGTTATTAATGAGGGGTAACAGGGACTTTTGCTTCCAATGTTGTTTCCACCTTGTGAATCGAAAAATGCTAAGACTATCTGCACTCGTCGTACTCTATTTTCATCTTCTAAAAGGAATATTTTGTCCTAATCGGTAAGATTTTTTTCTCTATTTTCAGTTTTACTGCACCCATTCATACTCTATATTCATCCTCGATATCAACTATCTAATATTTATTCAACCATCTTCAACTATCATCTCATTTCATCTATCCTCTATTTTCTTTTTTCATTTCTTTTCTTTTACAATAGTTTAGCAATCCATTTTTAATTAAAAAATAATGGTTTTTCCTCTTTTTTCTTTTTTCTCTTGTCTTTTGTTTTCCCCTTCTTCTCTCGCTCTCGGCCTCTCCGCCCCGACCTCGCACCCCTCGTCCTCCCCCCCCCCCGCCCAGGCACGCGTCACCGCCGGGCTCTTCTCCCCGCGCGATGCCGCCGTCCAGCCCTCCTCCGCTGCCTCCCTACGCCAAACCCCGAACCACTCGTCTCCTAGCCTCACCCCGCCGCCTTCTGCTCTCCCGTGGTCCTCGCCTATCTACCTCTTTCCACCACTCCAAGCCTCGTCCCTCCCTAATCTCTCTCTCCTACCTCACCCACACACCGGCGGAGAAGCGGGGGAGCTCCTCCTCCTCCTCCTCCTCCTTGCTCGGCTCCATCGGATCCGGCGTCGAGGGTCGTCGCCGGATCTGCGCTCCACGGGACGGAGCTCCACCCCCAGGATCCTCCTCTCGCTCCTACTCGGACAATGCTCGGCCTCGACTAGCCGCGCCCGGTGAACTCTCGCCTATGCCGACGTCTCGCACGCTCGCGCCGAGGCCGCGAGCGGATCCGCGTCCGGCGGCCGCGCCGATGTAGGCGCCGGCGACACCCGGGCAGCGGCATGGGAGGAGCGGGAGCGACTCTCGCAAGCGGCGCGGGGAAGCAACGACATACAACGAGGTGGGTCCCATTGCGAGAGGTAGCGCATCCCGCTATCCCATTGAATTGAGCGGATACAAAAGTGTCCGGTGTTTTAGCATAGCTCTTCCTGTTTGCCGGTGCAGCTCGCATTCCGTTGTATCGAGTACTTCACCCAGTGCGGATAGTCTAACATATCGGAACATAGGGAGTATTTGACATGTGGATCCCACGTCTCAATACGAACCCCACGTCTTGATATGGGCCCCACATATTAGTGACTGAAAATACCCGTTGATGTGTGGGGCCGCACACATGGTGGCATTTTTTATTGACACGTGGGCCTCACATGTCACCGACACATGGATTTCACATGTTGACTAGGTCAAAATCGTCGGCTAAAATCGATCAAGGAGGAAAAGTGATCAATTTTTATAGTTGAAGTGGATTGGATACCGGATTTTATAGTTGGAGGAGAAAATCGGACTTTAGCAAAAGTTGAGATTAATCTTGAAGTAGAGGAGGAAATCGAACTTCTTCCAAACAAATGCATGTAGTTATTAAAAAAAACTGGGCTTGATCTTGCCTAAATTAGGCTGGACAAAACAGGCCCATCTTAAACTTTAAAGCCTGTAAACTGAGCCCATAGAGTCATCCGGAAGAACCCTAGCCTAGCAATGTTCTTCTCCCTATATATATATGGAGTCACGCACGCCTCCCTCCTTGTCTCCCTTCCCTTCGCCGCCTCGTGCTAGCCATCCTCTCAGCTGCCGCCTCTTCCAAATCATCGATGTCCAACCCTAGTCGTTGTTCTGATGTGATCTCCGGTTTTCAATTCGTCGTGCTTCTTTCTTTGATTTTTCTTTTGTTTTTAAAAGGCCGTGATGCATTATTGATAAGGGATTTTCTGAGGGGCTTACGCCCGGCTGATTGATAGAAACCAATGGATCCTTCTGAGCCTTACCATGTCTGCGATGAGTTTTTTTTTCCATTCCTTAGAAACTGTCGACTTTGTTTTCTTTCCACGGCTGGTGAACATGAACTGCAAGGATCTGGTTGATGTGAGGATAATTTTAACAGAATCTTAGATGTGTTGACTAAAAAATATCAGACTACAATTATCTGATCAACTAGGAGATCTTGCCTCAAAATTTTCTCTCTTTCTGTAATCTAGATCTGCAGAACTGATTTAGCTTTTAGATTTTTAATCCGTGCACAATAAGCCGATGCTCTGGAACAAAAGGAAGGAAGCATGGTAGTGTGCACGGAGAACTAGCGGTCTGCATGTCTGCTCGCCGTGATGCCTTCGGGCTTTGATCATGCGGGCCTGGATTTGACCCACATTTTTTACTCTGATAGTCCTAGAATTTCCCTGTCACTTGATATCGCTGCTCTTGTAGCGACCTGGTTCTTTTTGTGTATTGTGCATCTTGCTGTTATTAGTCTTATTCGGGGTGCCTAAATGATTTGATTATGCGCCGAAGCACCAAACTTGAGCTTACATAACTCAAATTATTAAGCAACACATCAGACTAATAGTCCTGGATGTCATGTTATTAGTTCAGTTGTGCTTTTAATGCACCCAATCTTTGAGAGAGAAATCAATCATCCATATTGACTTAAGAAAGCAAAAGAATTACCATCATCACATTTATTCAATTTGAAGTCGCCAGTTTGTTGTTGAATGCAGCCTAACATCGACTGTGAAGTTGCGGCGCCAGCTGTGACTCGTATGAACAAATCCTACGGCTCGTAGAACACTCCGCAACTCACACCCACGACCTGTCATTTTTTTTTGAAACACACAACTTGTCATTAGTGCTGCCATGTCCATTACTCCCCGGCGAGCTGACTTGTTTTGCTGTCATTGGACTCCAGCGGATAAGTGGCGAAGTTTGCGCCGGATTTCTAAAGCACCTTGACGATGAATTGTTCTGGGAGAGCGATGCGGTGCAAAACTGTTGTTCGGGGAGAGCGATGCGGTGCAAAACTGTTTTCGAATCGTTATGAATTGTTAAAAAAAATCGTACTGGTTTTTGCAGTTCGTAAAACTGTTCGGTCCGGTTTCCTGGCTCACCATGAGGAAATAAACTGATCCAATTAAAAAAATTTGAAACAATTTGTTAAAAACTTTAAAAGTACCACATTAATAAGAAACAATGTGGTGAAAGAACTTGAAAGAACTCATTTTTTATGTATACTGAATTTCTTTGCGTGCAAATGCAGTTTTTTTTATTTATATGGCATAAATCAATTTATATGTCCATAGTGTTTTAGACAGTATCGGTTTATTGTACAAATTGATTGGTTTACTGGTTAAGTGTCCGTTTCATGGAATTTGGTTTTAAAAGATCCAGCCATCTGTCAGGTCTCTAGCACCAGTAAAATCACCAGAGCTATGATGGATATGGTGTTGATGAAATAATATTTCCTCAGTTTTAGTTTTCTCAAATTGCAAAATGGTGAAGTTGACATCTATTTGAACAAATTGATCACATTTCTTTTCTCACTAACAGTAATGAATTTCCTCCAATATGTTTTATGTTATTTGTGAAGAACAAGATAAATAGAGGGATTTTAACTGAGCGCCAAGGGTATGAAAGCCATAAGAGTCTTATGATGGCATTAGACAGTGGATAGAGCTATGTAGCTGGCATGATGTCTGATGACAATCCTAACCCCGTTTCATCATGCACTAAAATTGAAGTGTGATAAGAAATTTTAATGCATACTTGGAATTTCTATCAGTGTTGGAGCTAGAGAAAATTTCGTGTATGCCATAACAATTTGTCTTGCTCCTAAATATGTCATTGCGAAACCTTTGTTCCCATGTATACCATCAAGTTGCAATTTTTTATCCGATTTATGCTATGGCCGCGACTACAGTGAAAAAGAAGGGTCTGTTATATTTTTAAATGACCATACTACTCATGTGTCTTATGCCTACGTGACAAATGGGACCAGGGTAGATTATTACACACACCGGTGGGTCCATTATTCTTAGTCTGTAATCCAACTCGAATAAAATCGATTCCCTTTGGCCCCGTCCGCCCCTCGGTCATGCGATGCCAACATGAGAGTCAAGCCGTCGCCACCGCTAGTAGCTTCGGCTGTCGCCGACCGCCGCTGCAATCCAGCTGCTACTCGTGCCCCTTCGCCCTGCTCTCTCTCGTGCTCGCCTCATCCGATCCCGAAGCCAAACTCGTTAGCCACCACTAGGCGCGGCTCGCATGGGATAGGGCAGCGGGCGCGGGTGCGAGAGGTGGAAGGAGGGGCTCGATGGGGTGGAAGGGTGCGACGGGATCCGGAGTAGGAGGCATGAACACAACTCCGACAAGCGAGGGCACGTAGATCCGGCGAGGAGGACGGGCACACACGGCTTTGGCAAGTAGGATGGGCGGCTCTAGCATGGATACTTCATCTCGTTCTTAAGAGAAAATTCGAGACGGATCCTTCACAAGTCTCCGAAGGGTACGTACTTGATGTGCTTTGCATTGTAGAAAGATTTCAATGTGCCTAGACATTAGAAGCATAGATATAGCTAACACCACCACGGACTTCGACTTTCAAATTGAATATCAGATCCGCATCTCTGAATTGTAGAAAAAATAGTACTTATTCTATCATCTAGTATGTTGACAGAGACACAACCACTACAAAGATTTTACTTGATGAGTATGTTGTGGAGCAACCGTGGGGTTTGAAGGAATGTCTTAAGCTCGGATATTTGAAGACCGATTTACGAAATATGTTGATGTGTCAATTGACCAAGATATGATGGACATGTTCGCTGCATTTGAGTCTTCTAAATATATTGAGCTGAATGCATTCATTTGCCCTATCAATGCAACTCACACTGTGACTTCTAACACTAAAAATGCACCACAAGCATCAACTGTGCATGAGATGTCTTGTAACCGAGATCAATCCTGGTATTAAGAAAGCTTCGCCGATGCCGGTCCAGTGTGACACTTCGTACCTTGCAAAGCCCTTCCCCATGTTTGAGCATGTTGGGGTTGATGAAGAGGGCATGTATGGAGTGGAGGTTGTTGATGTTACCATTTCTAGCACTAGTATTATGGTTGAGGAAAGTGGTAGTGAAGAAGAGGGTAGTGAAGGTGGAGAGAGTGGTAAAGGTGAGCAGAGTGGTGAAGGTGAGGAAAGTGGTGAAGGTGGAGAGGGTAATGGGCATGCAAATACTAGTAATGCACCCAATTATCGGGTGTTAGATGAGTGGGTTGCAAGGGATGTTGTGCCTGATTTTATATCTCGTGTTGCACATGATAAAGAAGACCCTCCAATGACGAGTTGGATCGATGCATCCTTCAATTGCAGAATTTAGGATTGCACTTTCTCAAGCATGCCATAAAAAATGAAACAGAGTTCAACATTGAGAAGACTAATAAAGACATAGTGAGAGTATATTGTTCAACGAAGAAAAAGGGCTGCCAGTGGAGACTTCATGCATCTACTTTGCAGGATAATGTGACTGTTCGAGCAAGTATTTTTAGTTTAATACATTTTGTCTACTTTTCATTACTAATACCAAGTAATCGCCATGACGAGAAGACCCACCTGTCCCAGCCATGGCTAAATTGGTCGGGGATAGACCCACCACCGAGTACGATCACCGGAGTTTCGCAAGAGGTCACACCTTTGAAGAAGAAGTCCGCCGGAGATTCAACACTCCGGTGCATCACCCGTCCTCCTCCGCATGAGGTAGCTTCTTTCTCCTTGCTGTCTTTCGCCGCTTCTCCTTCCGACTCTCGGAGGAATCCGTTGGCATGGCGCTGCATTCGGTCTTGGGAGGTGATCCTGACGGATTTCACATCCGCCATGAACAATTCTCCCACTTCCGATTCTCGGTTGCCTCTAAGGAGGTAGGTTTCGTAGTCCATTCGCCGAAGCGCATCACCACCCAACAATTCGATGTCTACTTCTTCCTCTATCATGGTGGTGGTGCAAATTGGGTTAAGGATTACAATGTTTGGGAGAAAGAGGAAGACAAGCAATGGACCCAAGTGTCCGAGAAAAAGATCTCCAAGCGCAAATCCGTGTCTTTCTCCTCGCCGATCAAGCGGAGCTCTCCGAGCATCAAGGCCTCCCCTGTTTTAGACTCTTTCTCCATCCACATTGGCGATCACCTCTGCTCCCTCCCCTACGCACCATGGGAGCCAAACCTTCTTGCTTCGCATCAAATCACCGTATTGTTCCCGTCCTAACTATGGTGAACATGCTCCGTCGAAGCCTCTCCCTTCCGCCTCGCTCATTGGCCATGGTGGAAAACAGTCATGTCAAATTCAAACTTGATGCTCAAGCCGGTGGGCACACCATTCAACAACACAAGCAACCCCATTGGCCATGGGGAGAGGTGACCCACGACACGGTCGGCCCTTCCGACGGTGCCCGGTCTCCATCATCCATTGCCTCCACCCTTGCCTCGGGCTCCGGCAGGGCCAAACACCGGCGGGAGGTCCTGAATTCCCGTCTTAAGGAGCCGAGTGCTAAGGATAAAACAAGTAGTGCTCTGATTAAAGTCAAAGGTCCTGGACTATAGAATCCGTGCTATAGGTGCCTCAACCCGTTCCATTGGGTGAGAAATTGCAAGAGCACGATCCGGTGTCATTCTTGCTTTGCTTATGGCCACGTAGAGAGGAGGTGCAATAAAAGAAAGAGAGAGAAACATTGCAAATGGCAGGCAAAGAGTAGAAATAAGAGTACCCATTCTAAAGAAACGACCCAAGTGACCCAACAAAGCAATAAGACAACGACCGACTCCTCACCTTCACTGCCCAACATTAATACCCCTCGGCTACCGCCACTACCGGTGCCGCTTCGTCTCCTTCCCCCCCGAGAAACTACCGCAAGAAGAGCGGAGGACCCGAGAAAAAGCCCCATGGTGAACTTCCCAGTCAATCCATTCCCCTTTGTCCCCAACAACTTTGAGATTGAGGACGGCGGACCCGACCGCATTGCTCGAGCGTTCGTGAACCTCTCTAGCGAGCGAGTCGGGACACATGAATAGTTCGTCCTAGTGGAGGATGTTGATGAAGTGCTTGGAGGTGCAAGACTACCCTGGTTTCATGCAACGGTTCGGACACTTCCTTGTCAACAAGCTCCACATCCTAGTGAGATCTAGCTACATCCATCCATTTGGTATTGCTCTCTTCAAGCTAGACTTTGTATATCAGCGGGATATACTGTTTCATCGGCAACCCATATGACTGATGGGGTTAGGGTCCATTTTGTGAAGCATGATCATGATCCGAACAGAAGCGATAAGGACTATTCTAGGTATGGTTGGATTCTCATACGTGGTTTTCCCTTGGATTATCGCACGATCGATCATGTAAATGATGCTATCACTTATTTTGGTAAAATGGTCCGCTGGCACAACCCCCCCCTCCCCCCACGAAGCTTGGATATGTGTTGGTGAAGTGCTTGTATGATGAACCACAAACGAGTGCCTAGGAGCATTGTCTTTGGGCGGGGAATCGGACAAGGAACTAGATATTCATCGAGTGTTCCGGTCTACATCCTAGATCGGGAGCACCTGCGGAGCTCTTTCCGAAGCATGATGAATTACCTCCGGATGGTAACCCTCATCCAATGCCTCTAGCCCTTCAGGTAGAAGCAGAACATGTTCAAGCTTTCATGGATCTGCGGTTAAACCAACACCATCGGCTACACCATCTAGGGGATCCTCAATGGGACCAGTTTGTCCCTCCTCAAGAGCCTCGAAGTGCAAGGCTGGCCGGCTTGACCAAATCAGCAAGAGCAACAAGGGGAAAATGTGCTGCTCTAGCACTCACCCCAAGAGGACATGCAACAAGGTTCCAATAACTCGACATTGCTCCTGGCTCCGGGTCCTCCTCCGGCTCCGGTCGGATCACCATCATCCAAGGTAAGGGTAAGGAAGTTCACTACAACAACTCTCCTAGATCATGATGGCGAGCCTCGACCTTTGGTCTAGCAGGAGCGAGATAAACATTTAGCTAGATTGGGTTGCACCCTTTTTCACGAGTAGCCCTCAAGAACATTCTCAAGCAAGCTTTCCCCAAAGCCCAGAGTGGTTGGTGGAACCAGGGAGATCTATCCGGGCGAGAATGACAATCGGTTAAGCAACTTTGGTCGCCAAATCGGTATCTCTCTAGCTGGCCGGATAGACTCCAATGCAACTCAAGCTCGGATGCCAAGAAGCTCCACCTCAATCAACATCAACATCAACATCATAGAAAATCCCCCGGAAAGTGACAAGCAAACTACGGTGCGGATAACCGAGCTCCCATAGAGGGCCCAGGAGGCGAGAGCAGACCCTCTTTAAGCAAACTTATGGGCAACGGTTTGCTCCCATACACATGGTCTATAAGAGTGTGGGGGAAAAGGAACAAGAAACTCAAAGGAATCCTGAAAAGAAAGAACACAATGATCGAAGCGAACAGGTAGCGATCGGTAAGCTCAAGACAGATCGATTCTTCTTCAAAACACGTACTCACACCCGGTTGTAGGTACTTGAGGACTCCGGAATCACTAACAAGAACCTAAGGAGGAGCCCAAGGATGTAGAAAAGGCTCAAAGGTTACAAGGACAATACCAGTAGGATTGAAGCCGAACATGGAGGAATGGAGTCCGGTCCAATCAACATGCAATTGCTTTCGCCAAGGGTAATAAGCTCTTTCACTTTCTTGGTTCAGTTAAATTTCCCTCTTTAACTAAACTAGAAAAATGTTAGAACCCTTACCTAGTCATCCTTGCGAATGTCCTACGAGATAGTGGCTCTCCAACAATGTAGTGTGCCTCCTGAGGAGGTGACAATGGAGCTGCTGGAGTCTAGCACCATAGCTGAAGATGGTGGCAAGGATGGCAGCTCGGTTGACGGAAGATTTGTTATCTATGGGTAGCAAAAATATTAGCCTACGGAGTAGTGGTAGCTTTAAACTTCTAGATTGTGATGGCTTTATAGCAATGGATTCAGTGGGTGTATTTTGTGACTTCATCCTGGTAATGTGTGTCAGTCTACAAACAACTATTGTATTTTGTGGCACTAATGGGGAAGTGGGAGACTTCCGAACTTAGTTGATCTAGCAAAATTAGTAGCATGTTATGTGTGCCGTATTTACAGCAATCGGTTGATAATCTGCCATATTCGGAATAGCTTTGATCATGTGCTACCTTGTGACACTATAATGCAATGCCTAGTTATGCTTTTCTGCAGTAATATTAGGTTACACTCATAAAATCACTTAGTTTCTCTCGTTGATTTACAATGCTCTAAGATATGCTCCTTGCCCATATGCCAGCCACCACAACATCTATGGCATGTCTAACAGAACAGCAACAACTAGTAATACTGCCTAACAATGCTGCAAAACGCTCCTAGTGATCACCTGGTTCCCTAGTGATCAGACCACGATAAAAAGCAAATTAAGATGGGAAATAGGAGCTGGAATATACAGAATTGGAATGTTAGGGGAGTAAACGATGAAGCAAAGCAGCAGGCTGTCAGAGCAAAGATAGAAGACAGTTCACGCTCAATATTTTGCATCCAAGAAAACAAAATGGAAAGGATTGAATGCACAAGTATGAAGAAAATTGCTCCCAAAATATTTAACAAGTTTGCCTATTCTCCCTCACAAGGGGCCTCGGGGGAATTCTGGTTGGATAGATGGATGCTGTATTTCAAGGCTTGGTAGAGGACATCAAGAGCTTTGCCATAAAGTCAAATTCACCTACGGACATAATTCAGGACAATGGAGACTTACCTTAGTCTATGGACCATGTTCGGAGAGGCAAGGGAACGGTTTGCACAATGGTTGTATGATCTGGAAATAGATGCAGAGGACCATTGGATGATCATGGGTGACTTCAACTTCTACAAATCACTGGAAAATAGAAACAAAGTTGGAGGGAATATCAATGACACCAACATATTTAATGCAATCATTAGCAACCTTGGTCTCATGGAAATCCCACTGAAAGGCAGAAAATACACATGGAATCATATGAAAGAAAACCCACTCCTAGCAGAGCAGTTGGATTGGTTCTTCACCTCACTTGCTTGGATACTCGAAGTACCCTAACACCTTTCTTCTACCAATGGCCAAACCAACATCAGATCACATACCATGCATGGCCCAAATCGGGACTTCCATCCCTAAAGCACAAATATTCAGATTTGAGAACTTCTGGATCAATCAGCCAGGATTTATGGAATTGGTTCAATCAGTCTAGAGCACACAAGTAACAACAAATAACAGTGTAGCAAGAATAGCTGCAAAATTCAAACTGCGGAGAAGAGTACTCAAGAGATGGAGCAAAAAAAAAACAACAAACTAACTAATCTCATTAGAAAATGCAATGAAGTCCTCATAATCATGGACAAGCTGGAAGAGCAGAGACCACTGGTCAACCATGAAGCAAATTTCAAAAGGATCATCAAGAAACATATAGCCAAATTGCTAAAAAGTAAAAATGAATATTGGAGACAGAGATATACAATCAGGTGGGTGAAATTTGAGGATCAACCAACCAAATTCTTCATTGCCTTTGCCACTAAAAGATATACAATAAACACAATCACTTCACCGCAAGACCAAGATGGTCGGGAGATTACTGATCATGCAGAAAAAGATGTTGTGTTATGGAACACATATAAAGAAAGAATGGGAACAACACAAAATCCATAATGCTGTTTGACCTGAGCATGATACAACAACCTGCAGACTTACAGCAAGAAATCGATCAAATCATCAAATAAATGCCAAGTGAAAAGGCTTCGGACCAGATGGATTCAATGCTCTATTCCTCAAGAAATGCCGACACATAATTAAGGAAGATTTCTATCAGCTATGCCATGACTTCTTTGAAAGGAACATCAACCTTGAGGCAGTTAATAGTTCCCTAGTGACATTGGTGCCCAAAAACACAAATCCAATGGGTGTCAATGATTACATACCTATCTCTCTCATGAATTCGGTGCTAAAAATGATAACTAAGTTCATGTCCAAGAGGTTGCGGGGGTCATCCTACAGTTAATTCATGAAAATCAATATGGGTTCATCAAAACAAGAACCATACAGGATTGTATTGCTCGGGCTTATGAGTACATACATCGAGTGCCAACAAACAAAAAGAGGCTTATCATCCTGAAGTTGGACTTTGAGAAAGCCTTTGACATAGTGGAGCATAGCACAATTTTGGCAATGATGCAACAACTAGGACTGCCGGAAAAATGGCTCCAATGGACACAGACAATACCTGAATCTGCAACCTCATCCATACTACTCAATGGCATCCTAGGGAAAGCCTTCCACTGCAAGAGAGGAGTCCAACAAGGCGACCCTCTGTCCCCCCTACTCTTTGTGCCGGCGGCGAACTCCTTCAATATGTCATCAACAAAGCATGCTCCATGGGATTGTTCACCCTACCATTGAACTTGACACATTGTATTGATTTCCTTGTGGTGCAGTATGCTGATGACACCATAATCATTATGAAGGCATCACAAAGAGAGTTACATTACCTTAAAGTCCTCTTACAAACATACAGCCAATCATCAGGTCTGAAAGTTAACTACAACAAGTCTTGCATGTTGCCAATCAACATCACCAATGAGACAGCCACCCAACTTGCAGGGGTCTTTGGCTATCAGGTAGGAACATACCCTTTCACCTACTTGGGGCTACCTATGGGAACAACAAAGCCAAAAGTGGAAGACCATGCTCCTCTGGTCACAAGAATTGAGAGAAGAATCTCAAGCAACATCTGCCTGGCTGACCATGGCAGAAAGGGGAACATACATAGATCGTGTAGTGGCCTCAATGCCAATCTATCACATGTGCACATTAAGAATGCATCAGACCTCAATCAACACCAATGACAGAGCTAGAGAACATGGATTCCGGAGAGGTGCTGACATTGTAGGAAAACCCCGAATTAGCTCATTGAATAGACTCTCTAAACTAACTCTCCAACCCTTGCAGTTGGTTCTTTGTACGATTGACTTGGCTGAGAGCCTCTTCTTTTCTTTTCACCGTAAAGCTAACTAAGCAAAGCTGTAACACTTTGTTTTTATTTTACCTATATATATAAATATAGCATAGTAGGGGCTTCCCCTATTGTATTTTCCTAAAAAACAAATTGACGTCAAATACTCAACAATGGCATCCACGGGATAAAAGTTGCAACTCGGTGGTTTCTACGGGATTACCACTTTTGCGATGGTTCATTCAGGATTGTCAAAAGTTGCAATGGCATGTAAGGAATTGGCTCGAGGAGCTATCTTGGTTGATTGAGAAGCTACATTGTACACACATTTTTTGATTGAGAAGTAAGAATTAACAATTCACACGAACGATGACCATCCCTACCTAGGTTCATACCTATATATACACCAATCAATAATTCACACCACTTGTTAAATGGCTTACCAAGATGGGACTTAGCTCATATGGCAATGTAGTGGGGCCATCCCTCTCGTGTAAGGTTCATCCCATAACAGATGTTTGCTCGGTTCCTATCCTTGGTACATCCATGATCCCTATTGATATGGGCACACAGAGGCACTATATCGCTACAACTTGTGTGGCCCGATCTTCATGGTGGAGCAGAACAAAACTTGATAACTATCGTTGCATGACCTGACGGATAGGTAGCGCACCACGAGATATTGCACCCGATGACGAACTACCGAGACATCCGTTCCATGCATTGATGAAACCTTCCCACATAATCACGTCATATAGACATGATGGTACAAACATGCTGAATTGAAGTTCGGTGTTCTATGACCCCTTGGGAACCGAAAGAATGATAGTCGCAAGGCACTCGTGCCTCACCAAGGTTTTGATAACCGAACGGACCGGCAAAACCGGTCAGGACCGGCCCACCGATTAACCGGATAACCGGAAAAACGGTCGGCTAGCCAAACATAATTTGGTTTTTGATCGGGACGGTCGGTGACCGGTTAGCTGGCCGGTTTTCGGTTAACCGCCGCCGTCCGGTTATCCGGCCGGATTTTCAGAAAAGTCAAAAACTTATAATAAAAATAGGAAAGATATTGAAAAATGTATGAATAATTACATGAACTTTCTTAAAATTTGAATGGCCAATTTTAGACACAAATTCACAATATATCAAGTTCATATCATAGCGTCCAATAAAAAGCTAAATATAGTTGTTCAGCCCATATTATTCAACACAAATTCATACGTTAATAAGGTTAATTGTACATGATACATAGTAAGGCTGTCCGCAGTGCAAGCTGGTAAAGGCAACGCTACACTGGATAGAGCAAAATTATTGCTGCACCGCTTACCGTTAAAAGGGACGGTACCCATCGCGGCAGCGTCGGTTCCACCAAAGCTAATGTAAATCCTTCCTTGCGCTATCTATTTATTTATTGGATGCGGTACAGGCTGCATGTAACAGATAGATTTGTTTATTGGATATGGTAGTTGAAGGGGATGAATAAAAGATATGATAGTTAGATATAGAGTAAATATATAGAGTAACCGGAGTGCATGAGAAATTGATGTAGAGTAAAGATTGTTGATGATGTGGATAGGATATTCCTTTTAGAGTAAAAATATAGAATAGTAGAAGTGCAGATAGTCTAATGCATGACTTGCACTCAAATTCATACAACAATAAGATTAATTATACATGGTACATTGCGAAATATGATTTTCACTCATGTCTTGGCTATTGTTGTCCAACTCATAGTCTTCAACAAATAATTATGCATTGAGAAAATTACCTAGGTTACAAAAAATAATATCAGTGACTTTCTATCTTAAATTTCTGACTATTTTCTATCTAAATTACCTACGACTACATATATTTCCTATTTAGCTAAAAAAGTTAGATTTGGGAGGGAGAGGGTTACCGGCCGGTTATAGCGGTTAACCGGCGGTTATAAGGTTCTATGGCCTTTTTACTTTGATTTTTATTCTGTGATTTGTTTCCTATGCCAAACAACCTCGGTTTCATATTATTCTTTCACGATAAATCTTTACTTTTTCTCTAGTTTTTTAACAAATTTTTATACATTTTTTTTCAAATCTTGAAATTTTTGAATTTGAACCGAGGATTAACCGGCTAACCGGTGTAACGGGTCCGGACCGGTTTGCTGGTTAACCGGCGGTTAACCCCGGTTCTTTGAACCATGTGCCTCACTAAAGATTTCAAAACATTCTCCATGCTAGGAGAGGAACACAGGGAAGGTGGCTGCATTTCAATAATCCATAATACTCTTTTACATTGGAGGATTAAAGGGGTATTTATATTGTGAGAAGTATATGAAAAGTTATCACTTATCCTTAGTACTAGCCACCATACCAAGAGTCCTCTCAACGTTTGTTAATTGAAGTTGGGGGTGGGGTGGGGGGGGGGGGGGTTATGAAATCTCTTCAATCCTCGCGCATCAACAAACTACAAGTACATCTTCCACTGAAACAATCATTTCTTTTAGCTCAAAAGTCCAAATATTGCACTGTTTGTTGCTTGTGAAACTAGACTTGAATATCTCTTTGTTGATATGGAATAATTCTGCTAAAATGTATCCAAGTGTTGCAGGCATAGCTGCAAATGCATAAAAAGAAACTGGACAAGAAATTCAGATTATCGTTATCCTTGAGTCCAAACGTTGCACCGTTTGTTGCATGTGAAACTAGAGTTGAATATCTCTATGTTGATATGGAATAATCCCGCTGAAACGTATCCAGGTGTTGCAGACATAACTGCAAATGCATCAAAATAAACTGGACATCATCATTGTCCACATATCATCATCCGGTTCAAGATCAAGTTGCTCTTATGTGAGCCTTTCTCGTTGGAGAATTCTGTGCTTGATAGAGGTACAACTGAAGGTTTGAATCCACCTCAGCGTGGCGGTGACCGTAAGTCATCGAGACCATGTTAAAAAATTTGGTCTCTCTTGTGTCCTACTTGAGCTTATTTACTTGTTGCTATTTATATTATTAGAATTGATTTATCTTACATTACTCTAGGATTTCAAACTTTGACATAGGCATAGAGCTTGGTTTTACTTCTGTATCATCATAGGGATGGTTCTATATTTATTGCTATCTTGGTCAGCTATTTTAAATTCCATAAATTAGTTTAATTGAGTAGCAATTAGATTAAAACTGCCGATTCATCCACGCCACCTGTGGTGGGCCTTCTTGATCCTACAAGGAGCCAGTATGTCCCATTTCTTTTCATTTCCATCCTCTTTTTATGACTTTTTTATTGCAAATAAAAATACTTTTTTATTGCAAACAAAATTGCTTAAGTTGGATATTATTCTATCACACATATCTTTACCTATAGACTAACATTTTACAAAAAAAACTGAGTAAGAATGTGGTATCGTAGAAAGTACTTAGTCACATTTGTGAAGAATTCACTCGCGACATTACATTATATTCCTATATTTTTGTTTTGCTGCCGTTCAAACAAAAGTTAGTTAATTTTCGAACTAGAATCTGTGTTCTAACATCAACCAAACAAAAATTATGGGAATATAGTTCATATTTTATATCATAAAAAGTATGAGAAAATGGCATCCATTAGTTGCATTTGGTCACTAAATGTCGATTCACAAAGGACACATGAAGAAGAGGAAAGCCCTTCTTGGGAAGAGGGGAGATGACAAAAATTGTGTCAGGGTAAAATAGATGGATAAACAAAAATATAATTCCAAATAAACAAATGCAGTTTTTAAGGATACATAAACAAATGCAGTTGGATGATTTTTTACAACCAATGCTACATTGGTTGCATGCATGCAGGCTGCAATGGTTGAGAGTAATATGCAGTCAAGCCCAAAGAATAACACGTTTGTGTAGTTAAATGGAAAGAGACAGTTGATAGCTAGATCCGGCTCACTTTATATAATAAAACGAAAATGCTACGCGTCTGACTACCTTGTCCGACCAGATTGTCTGACTGCCCTTTGGTCCGTTGGATATGCATTGTGCTAATCATGATTTGCTAATTGCTAAGCTTTGATTGAAGGTCGGACGGTAGGTTCAAATTAACAAACCGACACTTTTTATAAGATTATAAGTAGTTTGTATTTTCGTGTTAATATATGAAATAGTCTACAAATTATGTGATTAAGCTACACAACATATTAATGATGGAAAGATATTTGAAATTTTAGAACAACATATTGTAAAAACAATTGGTTTTAAGTTCGGGCCCTACAATTTTTTCTGAAAAATAGTTAGTTCTAAATTATGAGCCTACAAATAAAGCACTCGATCGTGAGTTTCTATAAATACAGTCATTCCTAAATATTTATACATAGTTGTTCACAAGTTTTGATATTTATCTATTATATATATATTTATATATATAATATTTATCTATTTATTTATATATATGTATATAAATAAATAGATAAATATATATACATATGAATTAAAAAATATCTTATACATATAACATATATATAAGATACACATATAAATAAATATAGGAGAAAGTCCAAATTACTCCCCTCAAGTATAGAGATAACTCCCTAAACTATTGTTTGGTCCAGTTTATCCACCAAGATAGTTTATTGGTATCACATTGCATGTCCAAAATTATATTTTTGAATTTTTATCATTATTTTTCATACACTTTTACATTACCATATCAATATACTATTAAATTTCATTTATCTATCAAAATAATGATAAAAAATTCATGATGAATTTTTCTAACATGGGTTACAAAGTGTTTAGCACCCTATAAAATTTTACCTTAAGACTCTACGTATGTGTGAAGGAACAAAAAAGATAAATTAGTTAGGAGGTAAAATGAACCAAAATACACTATTTTAGGGTAAAACTTAACCAAACAATAGTTTAGGGGTTATCCGGACATTTATTATAATTGAGGGGAGTAATTTGAACTTTCTCCATTAGTATATACGCATATATATACATACATGTATGCATGTAGATAATTTATTCCAACTTGTGAAAGCCCAAGCCCAAAAAAACACCTTCATACGTGCTTTTAGAAATGAACTAACAAAAAGCTGTTTTTGGCTTTGGTTTCTGTTGGCAACCAACCCCTTTGGTTGTGCTACTAGCTTTTGTAAAAAGGCAAAGCCAAAAGCACAACCAAACACGCCCTAAAATCATTATTGGAGAATATTCTAAAAACAATATTAGAAGCACAAGCCAATTTAGGGGCATCGATGGGGTACAATAGCCCTCCCCCACCCCCAAAAAAGTTATGCAAAACAATCATGTATATACTATATACCCTATTTCATACATAGGTTGAAAAACCTATGACATACAAATATTTCAGGCCTAAGTGCCCACCGGAGAGCAAAATAAAGTGAAAACATGCTGTTCAAACTTTCTTCAAACGCAAAATTTCAATTTTGATAGACCGCCTTTCAATTTCTTCATACGCAAATTTCAATTTAAATTGGTACCCCCATGATTGAAATCTTGATCCATCATTGATTGAAAGATTCCCAATAATAATATATGAGTAGTGAATTATTGAGCGACTATCAGATGCTCTAAACGAACTACTCGATCATAGTTTGTCGTCATCCAGTTTTTAGTTTCATCCTGAATTGCAGAGAAAAGACGTGTCACTAGGGTTAACCAGGGGTGGCTTTCTGGTACCTGGCGTTGAGCTCAGGGAAGCAGTGAGCGGCGGCGTTCGGTGCGCACGTGGGTGCGCCACTTGGGGGTGCATGCTGGAGGATGAAGAGGTGAAAGTGAAGCTGTGGGGTGAGAGGAGGGGAGCACGAGCCAGCCGCCGACAACATAATTGGTGGTGACCGGAATTGAGGAAGAAGGGTGGAGAATGGGGAAAAGCTGCAATTGGGTGGCGGTGGAGCTGCAAGCTTGGTGGGGTAGAAGAGCTCGGTGCGCATCGATTTTATAGGTGAGACACGACATGGCAGCCAAGTTGGGGCGGTGAGGTGACCGGGGAGGCGGCCAGGTTTTTATTTTGAGATCAAACATAACTGTATATAAGGTTAAGGATACAGTACAAAGACACATACAAATACCAATATTTTTCCTAGCCTATTTGCACAAAAGCCCTTAAGTAAAGAGAAAAACACAAACAAGCCCTCAAAGCCTTTACACGCCGAATCGGCCACCGACCACCACCGGAGACCGTCGAATCTAGCCTCCAGCTTTTCCAGATCGAAGATTGCTCCATCGCCACAAGGCTTTGAGTAGAGCCCGAGAAGACACTCGCCGTGACCGACGAGATGGAGCCATCGCTTGTCGCCCATCGGCTGGGGCCGCACCCCGAGCCCCTTCAACCTTGGATCCAAGCTCACCTACGACGAGGACACCCACCGCCGGCCAGGTTTGGTAGCCGGCAGGTGCAAACAAGAAATGAGACGGAGGAGGAAAGAAAGAACCGTTTTTCTGTGTAACCAGTGGCAGTGCGGGTAAATATGCATCGCTTTCCTCAGAATCGGGTCGGGAGTCAATTCCACGTTGTAGTGTTAGGACGACATCCAGGGAAATGGTTTTGGCTCAACGCTCGTTTGTAATCGAGGCGTTTGGCTCCGTCCGCGGGGATTAACTTGCGCTGAAATGTTGTGTTATATTTCTTTCGTTTCAGATTGTCCAGATTGTGAGCGATCGAATGGACATTGTGGCTGAATTTATTACTGATCGTTCACTACCATGTCCCAGCTGACGTTGCCACTGCCCGACTTCCCTGTCACACATGAGGCTTGATAAAAGGCATAATCTTGTTTTTAGGTGGAGTTGCGTGATGTAGAAATAGAGAACTCTTAGTTTCAGTCACGTGGGAAGAAATGAGAGTTTCCGTTTGTACACGTATCTTTGGCCTAAGGATTTGCTTCTTTTTTATTGTTAATAAATCATGTGCTCAAAGTATATAGACAGAACGTCTGGTCAACGTTTATTTGATTGAAACGAATCAAGATATTGTGACGCGTCACGCAACGTGCAGATCCAAGCGAAAGCGAGGCGAAATATGTTGCGTACCAAAGCGTGAGCAAGGTTGCAATCTCTAACGAAACTTGTGAGCATGATAACGAATGGGAATGATGCGGCTGGCACCATCGCCTCATGATCAACGCACCAAAACTTTCTGTAATTTGTGGTTTTATTACCACACCTTACAGTGACATGTTCAGGTCGACCTCGTGCCTACCGTTGCGTTCCTTAAATAAAAACAAAAAAGAGTGAAAAAGAAAGAGAGAGAAAAAACAGAGCCATCCTGGTATCTGGCGAGCTGAGGGCTAAACAAAACCTTCAAAACCACGATGAAGGTATGCAGTTTTCTCAAATGTGACCGGCAAAGCCTGATACACCACCCAAGAGTTCAGGTGGACTTAAGCTTTGCAAAATCTAAACTGGGAACATATGTCCCTAGTTCATGTATCATGCTCTTGATTGAAATAAAGAAAACTCTTGTTATAAAAAAAAAGAGTTCAGGTGGACTTTGACTTTTTTTTAAAAAAAAACACTTTCCCATGAAAGAAAACTTTGTGAGCAAAGAAGTTTCTCTCTCATGAATTATTCCTGACATCTATCTTTGAATTCGCCGGCCGGCACCACACATACCAACCCGTCACCACCACTACTACATATACCGTGCACCCTTGCTGAATCAACACAAAAAAAGTCCACCATCATGGGCGTGGACACCAACGGCCGCGACGACAAGCAGCAGCAGCAGCACCACCACCACCACTTGGTGCTCGTGCACGGCCTGTGCCACGGCGCGTGGTGCTGGTACAAGGCCGCCACCTTGCTGCGCCGCGCCGGCCACCGCGTGACCGCGCTGGACATGGCCGGCTGCGGCGCGCACCCGGCGCGCGTGGACGAGGTGCGCACCTTCGAGGAGTACTCGCGCCCGCTGCTGGACGCGGTGGCCGCGCTGCCGCCCGGGGAGCGCGTCGTGCTCGTCGCGCACAGCCACGGGGGCCTCAGCGTCGCGCTCGCCGCCGAGAGGTTCCCGGGGAAGGTCGCCGCCGCCGTGTTCGTCACGGCGTCGCTCCCTGCCGTCGGCCGGTCCATGGCCGCCGCCACCACCGATGAGGTATACACAAACGTTCACACGTGTTACGAGTTTCCGCGTTGTCATCCTGTGGCTTGCTACAACGTTCCAAACTGAAGTTTGCTATGTAATTAAATTCTGACCATACCACTTGCTGTGAGAACAGGCATGGCAAACAAGACTAGTCTCAATACATAGTTTTATTTCACACTTACCAAGAGTGTCACATCAGATTTTGAGATTTAATTTGGTAGATGAAATAGTCACTCTCAATGCATAGTTTCATCTTCACGATTTCATAGACAAGTTATAGCATTAAATTAACATCTAATTGTTGCATCTAGATTGGTCAAAATTTGTTGGGATGAAACTTTATATTCTCAATAGGAGTTTCATACCTATGAAACAATGCCAAATGAGTATTCATCCCTGTGAACCATATGAAACCCATTTGTCCAGTTTCATATTAATTGCTACGCCATGTCATCTCTTTTACTGATGTGGCAGCTCATTTAATACTCATGAAACCCCATTAAGACTGGCCTAAATGCCACATGAAGAAGTTGTATTACTACCCTGTTAGGACTTAGGAGAGAGTGCATTATTTCAGAACCCATTTCGGTCTAAGTCGTTGTTGTTGTACAGAAGTTGAACTCCTTAAATACCATGAAACCTAACAACAAATTAAATTAAAAAAAATGCTTCATATACAATCCCTATCTGTACGACTGTATGGTACGATCAAAAATTAAAGTTAATTAAACCATTGGATCTCTAGCAGTCGTACAATACAAATAGAATGAATGTATAACAGTACTCTTAAATTAAAGCATGTCGGCATGACACCATCCATTGTTTTGTATGGTCCTAGGGTATGTTACGTGCCAGTGCCACTGCCTTGTAATGCCATGCCAGCTGATGAGAAGATGTTGCAAGCCATATTATTAGTTCCCGCTACCTGGTCGTCCGTTGCTACCATACTCGGGAATAGCCAGTAGTTGACTTGGTTTTTAATTAGGTTATCCCGGAGCCGGATGTATATAGCAGGTCGCCGGTCGGATGCTGACCAACGGCCCAGCATGGAGCACCGAACGCACGCACGCATAAAAAGAGTTGGTCCCATCCTTGGGTCAAATGGGTAGTGCAGTGTCATATAAAGTGGCGGAGTTGACAAACAATGAAAAACGCAGGCAAAATAAAGTGGCTGGGGAGACAAGATATCTATATACGCACGTGGTCGATCGATCTATATCATTAGGTCACTGCCATAACAGTATATCTGCTCCGATCCGGTCCCTACACGAAACAAGTTATCCATGCCAGATGGGGACGATGGACCATGACGGGCACTAGTAGAGAAAATAGATGGAGACAGGGAGGACGAGACGTCGTTGGAACAGGGTTAGTCCTGTACATGTTCTCTCCTTCTTTATGTCTATCTATCTATATATGCTGATTATGAAAATAGCATCCACACTCCGTCAATACATGAACCTACTTGCAACTACATATATTATAAGCAAATCAACTCCGCTCTTTTTGGCTACAAATCTTTTTTGTAACATGGAAAAGCCAGGAAAATAATATCTCATGAGCTAGTACCAACCATCTAATTAGTCATGTATCATCACATCATTATCCACATATATAAATTATTTGCGAATTCATCATACACACCACGCTATGTACGGTGGATGGGTCCCACAAAGTAACGTGTACACGCGGAGGGAAGAACTTGGGTACTATACGGTTTCTCTGTACAAGTTTAAACGACAACACTAATAAAGTTGCTCTTGTTTCTGTTCTACTGTTGCCAGTATCTCAAGTTCCTTGCGGATGAGCCAGACTTCTTCCTCGACACCAAAATGCTGGAGCAAGAGAATCCCGAGATCCCCGGGAACCCCATCATCTTCGGGCCAAGATTCATGGCCCAGAAGCTGTATCAACTCAGCCCGCCAGAGGTGAGAAGACACGCGCGCTATCTCTGAAATGAAAAATAAAACGAAAAAGAAAACAAGAAGACCTAAGCTTCGGAACACAAAACGAAACACACAACACTTGAACGAAAGCTGATGTTTTTGGCATACAGGACTTGACCCTGGCGCTGTCGCTGGTCCGGCCAGCGAACCGGTTCAACGAGGACGAGCTGATGCGGGACGAGAAGCTGCTCACGGCGAAGGGGTACGGCTCGGTGAGGCGCGTGTTCGTCGTTGTCGAGGACGACCTCGGCATCCCTGCGGAGTTCCAGCGGCTCATGATCGCACAGAGCCCTGGCGTCGAGGTTGAGGGGATGGCCACCGGCGGAGCCGACCACATGGCCATGCTCTCGCGGCCACAGGAGCTAGCCGACCTCCTCGTCAGGATCGCCAATAATAACTGCAGCAAGTGATCACTGATCAGTGAGGCAGATCAATATGCAAAACAGTCTGTTGTCACGCGAATAATTGGATTACTAGTTTGCTGTAGTAAAGAACTTCGAAATAATGTTTGAGCGTGATCGTCTGAACTTTAGAAACAAATGAGTAATAACATGTGTCGGACCAAATTCGAAACGTGTGAGATTAAAAGAAGTGATCATAAGGCTAATCCTAATGATGTATTTCATTTTGTTCTAAAGTGCCACATATAGCTCTCACACAATGCACGGTTTTATCTTATTGTTTGATACAAAGCACATGCAAGAGAGAAGTGTCTTTGTATTGTAGACATGATTTCATCTAGATAAAACATCTCCCCTTTCCTCCTTAGATTACTTACCATATGATCAAAAGTGATAGCGATTAAGTCTGATTCTTTTTCGAGAATGTGTCTTGGCACGTATTTCATTAAGAGAAGAAGCAGTTTATAGGAGCCAACAAGGGCCCAAGGAGACTCAGACCTTGATGTGCACAAAAGATAAAAGGGGGAAAGGGCTCATGCCTTTATTTCTAAAAATAATATAATACTTTTATACGAGTTTTCTGGTCCAAAATAATGGCCATTATTTCCTCAACTAATGGCCACACTATTTGAAGGGTGCTTAAGTAATTGCACTAAAACTTAATATTTTATTCATACAAAAAATTTGTGTTAAATACACTAAAAGTTGTCTACAATAATAATGATGATGATTAACTAGATTTAAAATAAATACTTTTATAATATATTCATATAAAAATTGACTAACTTATTCCTTATGATGAACACTATTACTTTAACAATATTACCCTTAATAATGATGATTAGTTATTATTTTCTGAAATTAAATCTACACCGTTGGTTCCCACTAATGACCATTAGTTGTGAAAAAATAATGGTCATTATTTTGGACTAGAAAACTCCTCTACTTTTAGTGACGGAACCATTTACGACCATGGACTTTGGCAAGCACATATCACGTCACGTCGTCACATTATAGTTGTAGGGTGAATGGATTGGACTTTGGAGCCAAAGATAAACATCGGATATAGTTTGGCCCACATGCATTTGGAAAAACAATGTCATGCAGAGGACGAGGCTCCCAGTGCGCTCCACTCTTGCTCGTGAGCAAGGACGCACTAACTCAGCATCGAGAAGCCGTCATCCTCCTATGGAGCTACCGAATTACACGAAACCAGTAGTAAGTCTCAACAACTCGCCCTTAATTACATATCTTTCGGATAACAAAGTCCACGCCGATGAACATGCACATCCCAGTGTCCCAAAGAACAAATTCCACCGGCCAACGACACTCAACCCCTTTTTCCCAGAGAATCAATTCGTTGCACAAGTCAGCAGCATTTTCCTAGTGCATGTCTAGCGAGCACACAAAATAACGTCCAAAATTTACGCAAAGTACGATGCAGAACCAATCAATATTGGAAGCGGATGCAAATGTCACTGGTAAATAGTGAGACACATTTAGATCGCCGAAACTACTTACCACTGAATTACCTTGCAAGTTCCAAGTAGCCCATTTAATGATGCTTAGATTCCATAGTCCATTAAGCAGTCCTATATTAATGCGTGCATAACAGCAGAACAACACTTACAATTACAAACGTAGCACGAACAGTAATGGAAAAAACACTTCGAGCCATTCTGTTCCTATTGCCCATCGTCATTTGCTTATGTGCAGCTCAAAGTGCCACCACCAACACATATAAGCCGGTTGAATTCCATGTTGGTGTGATCCTCGACATGGATTCATTGGTGGGGAAAGTATCACGGACTAGTATTTCATTGGCTATACAAGATTTCTATTTGGCGTATCAGAACTACAACACAAAGCTTCTCATCCACTTCAGGGATTCCGGGGCTGTAACGTCCAAGCAGCTTCAGCAGGTATGTGTTCTACCGTGTGCGACCTTCATAAAATAGAACTTCGTTTTCCATATTGAGTGGAGTTCAGAAAGATATGACAGGGTCCACTACCACATAAAGTCTTATCTCAAACGGTCGATCTGTATCTTTTTTTTTTTGAGCCAACGGTCGATCTGTATATCACTCATGGAATTTGATCCCCAGCAGAAATACGAGTATGGTCAGAGAATGTCAAAACTTTATCACACTAGTATTTATATATCCTATGCATGGGACACAGAACTGTGAGATATTCAGTTTACAAAAATTCAAGTTTATAATTCTATGAAAATGGAAAAAAAATTCCCAGCTGAAAGACCCATCTCCAAGTCTCCGAAATTGTCCAGATTGTCTCCCTCCATGGACAGTTACAATAGGGTATGAATTTCATTTAAACGGATAATAATATAAACCATCTCATATATTACTTAGTGTTTGAGATTCATACTTACAAGCTTTTTATTGTTCCAAAATAACCACCCATCTACTAAATTTTATTGGAAAAACAAACTCATTTTGCACACGGTTCATCAATTCAACTTATTTTTACCTTTTCTAAAAACAATTTGAGAATATAATCTCCACACTTTCTGGAGATTTTATAAAGAAAGGACAGCAATTAGAGTTTAATGGGTGTCTCACAACGTATTATATTTGGTTACATTTTACTCAAAATATCTCATCTAAACACTTTAACAATATGTTAACTTAGTTAATATAGCATTTTTTCACTTTATATTAGCAAAAACATATGAAATGTTTAAGGCTCCGTTTGGAACAAAGGATTCATGGAGGAAATTTGTAGGAAATCGTTCCTCTGGATAGGAATGAAGTTGTTACGTTTGGCACACAAGAATGGTTCATAAAGGAAATAATCAACATGCATTTCACGGGAATGAAAAAAAAATCCACTCAAAGCCAACAGATGGAACCTCTGTTGGCTCTCTCTGTGTTGCTTCTCTTCCTCCACGGTTCTTGCTCTCTCTCTCTCTCTCTCTCTCTCTCTCTCTCTCCAATGATTGAGTTGTGGAGAAATTTGAAGAGGAATCTGAACAACAAAAAGGAATTTCATCCCTACTCGAACAAGATGAAAAAAAAGTATGCTAGCTAGCTAATTCCACATGTAAGGAAGTGGAGATAAATGAATTCCTATATTTATTTATTATTAATAAATTATATTAATATCTGTTGATTACCTCTATAGTTTCAATTCCTATGCTATTTGTTTCCTGCAATCCAAACATCTTCAAATTTTCTTTCCTCTGTTTTGGATTCCTACGGTTTTCTCGTTTTTCTTAATTCACGTGTTTTCTTTATTCCTACATTTTTTATGTTCCTATGTTTTTCATTCCTTTGTTTCAACCAGAGCCTAAGTACATGATAGAATGATTTTGCAATAAAATATAATAAGTGAGTAGGAATTTGTAATAAAAATATTAACAGACGGGAATGCGAACTTGGTTACTATCTTGATCATTAAAAATTGTTTAAGCTATAGATGGCATCATATGGAAATTATATCGACTATAAATTATAAATCTTAGCTATAACTTAATGTATAGCTATTTCATAGATATTTTATATATTTATGACTATTACCCTCACATAGAAAAATATAGTTGTCACTCGTTAACATAAATCTTTCCTTCAGTAATATTTTAGGCATATAGATACTTCAAACCAACAAGTAGACGACTACAAAGTTAGATATCTCATCAAGATGTACTATGTTCATATGAAAGTTGACCACATCGGACTTTATATGAAAACTTTACCAAACTCTACAATTAGATATGCAATCATAGTTGGCCGCATTTTTATCTTCACTATCCACATGCACATGCGCACATACAACGAGAGTTCATGCTCCGATATCATTGTAACACCCGCCATCCAAAGTCCACTTACCGCCGAGTCCTCCTGTGGGGCGGGCACCTGTATTCTTGCATAGCACCACTCTTACACTTTCGTTATCGCTTTGTGTAGAAGGGTTAATCTAGAGGTTCTATGATTGGAACAACAAGGATTATATGCTGACCATCACCCGCATAAAGTTCCAATATGAGACTAATCCCACCTCCACATCACTTCATGAGCCTCTTGGACCGAAACTACTACTACTACTAGCTGGGTGTTGCAATTTACCAAACTCCACAATTATATATGAAATCATAATTGGTCGTACTTTTACCTTTGACCGTTTATGGTTAGAACCATGGGAAATATTCCATCATTAGCTGTGGTACTTTAAATGTACCTCCCACGAGTCATGGCTACAACTTTATGAGAGATATTAACTCTCACGCTTCAGCTTCATTATGAAGGTTGGAATGACTTTCATATTATCCAAAGAGATATTTGCACGAGCAACTACACAATTATAAACATGCTTAGTATTTCTTGTTATATTTCTCTCTAAAATGAATAACCTAAAACCATGCATTTTAAGAGAATTATTGACACTAAATGTGAAATATTGTCAATGTTTCAGAAGTGATATGCTTGCAATTAATTCCTATAGTACTTTATGAAGTGGGTTTCAGATTGATCCTTATAAGTCTGTTTACATTGCATACTGTTCAAATATTAATTTGAAGTATAAATCAAAGCTCTTTAACTGCATATAGATATACAAGGCCACAAATGGAACCTTCCTTATAAGTTCCTGTACTGATGTCAAAATGTATTGTCAATATTCCAAAGTAATTTTGTTAGCCATTGGAAATGAATCTAGTCCCCTGGATTGTAACATTTCTATTAACAGCCCTCCTCAGACAGGAAGGTGTTCTTCAACCACTTAAGAAGTATAATGATTTAGCTCATTTAAACAATGTTATGAAAATGTTCCATATAAATTTATTCTAAAATTCTTAAAAAGATGTTACTAAATGTCAAATTGAAAGCGCTGTGAAAATAAAAAAGGTTGATCACTGCAATTATTTAACTAGAATGTTTTTATTCAATTGTGAAGCTATCGAGTTACTAGAGAACTATGAAGTGCAAGCCATCATTGGGCCCCAAAAATCATCAGAAGCTGCATTCATATCTAACCTTGGGAATGTAACACAAGTACCTATTATATCATTCACAGCGACAAGCCCGTCTCTCACTTCTTCCAGTATGCCATATTTTGTCCGTGCAACATTGAATGACTCAGTTCAAGTGAATAGTATCGCGTCTCTTATCAAAGCCTATGGATGGAGAGAGGTTATTCTCATATATGATGATAATGCATATGGGAGGAGTATTTTACCACACCTTATTGATGCCCTTCAACAGATTGATGTATGTGTTCCGTACCGTAGCATTATCCCTTTGTCATCAACAAGTGAAAAGATTATGCAAGAACTCTACAAGATAATGACAATGCAAACACGGGTATTCATTGTTCATATGTCATCTACTAGTGCATCACTTCTTTTTACAAAGGCTAAGGAGGCAGGGATGATAAACAAAGGATTTGTGTGGATCATTACCATGGGGTTGGCAAACATGATGGACTCACTGAATACATCTATGACTCGAGGCCATGAATGGGGTAATTGGAGTAAAGGTGCATGTTCCAAAATCACAAGAACAAGATATCAACTTTGTAAGGAGATGGAAAAGATTGTATGAACAAGATAACCCTAACGAATTGGCCCCTAATAAGATAAGCATTGTTGGGCTATGGGGATATGATACAATTTGGGCATTAGCACAAGCCGCGGAAAAGGTTGGGGCACCCAACAGGAAACATAACAGACTAAAACCCAGTAAAAATTCTACATTCTTGGAGTCATTGACTGTTTCTACAAATGGTCCATACCTCTTAATGAAAATTGCACAGACCAAATTCAAGGGTGTAAGTGGAAACTTCGACCTTACTGATAAACAACTACAAGTTTCTGCCTTGCAAATAATAAATGTAGTTGGAGGAAAATGCATATGTATCGGGTTTTGGACTTTCATAAATGGACTTTCACGGAAATTAAATATAAATGGATCAGAGACAGCAGGATCTACCCCAATAATTGATTTACATCCAATAATTTGGCCAGGAGAATCGACAGATATACCAAGGGGTTGGGACATTCAAGCAAGTGGTAACAAGCTTAGGGTTGGTGTGCATAGAAGTGCATATCCGGAGTTTGTATGGACATCAAGGGATCGTGTCACAAATGCATTAAGTGTGAGTGGATTTTCAATAGATGTGTTTGAGGAGGCAGTAAAGAGGCTACCATTTGCATTGAGTTATGAGTATGAAGCATTTGATACAGTTGACACATCGAGTTCGAGGAGCAATGATGATTTTGTTCACCAAGTTTATCTCCAGGTAAGGAATAATTTATGACAAATATGAATTCCACTTATATGTCATTTCAAGTGAAACCTGACCTATTACTACCTAATAGTTTTTTTTGCACGTATTACACTTGTAACATACGAACTTCTCAATCTGCTTCCAAAGAAACTAAATGTTAGTGGTGAAAATATTTTAAATTTTGTTTCTTGTTTAAGTTTTACCCAGTGTAAATCATATTTTTGTTAAAAAGAAACTAATAACAAGCCTTGTTGCTGGTCTTGAAAGGTTGTCAAATAACCTATCATTCATGTACTTACCATTAAAAAATATCTTTTGTTCACTAACTACTTATTCTATCACAAAAAATCTCCTTTTATTCAAGAAATGAACATTGGTGGTGCATAGAAATACATAGATTTCTTTTTCTCTATAAAGAAATAAATCTGTGTATTACTAATTAATGCCATTGCAGAGATATGACATCGCAATTGGAGACACAACTATAAGATACAATCGAACATTCTATGTAGACTTCACAGTACCATATACAGAATCAGGGATGGGAATGATTGTCACGGTCAAGACACAAAATGTGAACAACAATATATGGATTTTCCTGAAACCACTAAGCACCGGAATGTGGTTTGGAAGCTTCGTGTTCTTTATTTATACAGGAGCAGTTATTTGGTTGTTGGAACATCTAAATGGCAACGGATATCTACACGGTCCCTTTTCACTCAAACATCTGGGGATTCTGATATTTTTCTCCATATCTGAAGAGAGTTGAGTAAAACACTAGCGCAATATTATTTCTTAATTTGCTTTATATGTGCTAATTATTTAAATCATAGTTTGTGCAAAATATAGATAATCATATCATTAAGTTTTGGATAATAAAGCCCCTACTCAAAAATGTAGAAGCCTTGAAAAATCCTTCAAGAAATATTGTGAAAATGAGGTACGTCTAGATCAATAAATTACAAAGGTTTTGTGAAACTAAATCTTATAGTTGATTAATGTCCATCTTTAGTTCTTCAAATAACTAGTCTTGATTTTGTTGTTCAAGGAAACCTGTTTTGGATATGCTTAGTTAGAAAGTATGGAAAAATAAAGTAATAATGAATGATGTAGTCAAATTGTGAAACTAAAGCTCTAAGGAGTCCCATAGTAACATATATTTTGTACACCTTTATATTATATTTATATTGAAAAATAAACTTTTATAGTTACATTTGCAGAGGAAAAGCTGGAATGCTTCCTGTCTCGAATTGTGCTAATTGTATGGACGTTTGTTCTTCTAGTAGTTGCATCAACTTACACAGCAACCTTTGCATCGATGCTTACAGTACAACAACTTTCACCATCATTGTCTGACATTCGTGAACTCCAGAAGCAAGGAGGATATGTAGGGTATAGCCGAGGTTCCTATATAGAGAGTGTATTGCAGGATATTGGTTTTGATAGATCAAAAATAAGGCCCTATGACACTCCTGACGATTTCCACAACGCTCTTTCTAATGGAAGTGGAAATGGTGGTGTTGCTGCAATCGTTCTCGAAGTACCATATATCAAATTGTTTCTCGCCAAGTATTGCAAAGGTTACACAATGATCGGACCTATCTACAAGAGTGCTGGGTTTGCATTTGTAAGTTGATCTACACTTCCTAGCTAATTATTTAACTCAGCTTCCTAAAAATAGTTACTGCTAAGCTATCATGAAAAATATTTTCCTCAAGCATTATCTTCATTTGCTATATTAAAATCCAACTTCCATTGAATCATTTCAGCTGAAAAGGATAGATCGATAGACATTCTTAGAAATATGAAATTTTTTGCATTATTTGTTAAAATATATGATTTATTGTAGTAATAACAATTTTTTTCATCATAATTATTAGGCTCTTCCCAAGCGATCTCCACTAGTTGCTGAAATATCAAGGGCGATCATCAACATAACAGAAGGAGATAGTATCATTCAAATTGAAAACAAATGGATTAATCATCAAAACAGATGTCAAAGTGACGAAAAAATATATGGCTCAGATGCTATCACTTTTGCCAATTGCGGGGGTTTGTTCCTCCTAACTGGATGCGTGACAACAAGTTCCCTTTGTGTAGCCTTGCTGATGACCTGCTGCAGAAAATATCAACCGAATAAGGCAGGTAAGAAATTAGATGACTCAAAGCAACGAAAACATGGGCTGCAAAGAGAAAATGGGGATACTCAGGACGGCGATCTAAGTAATGAAGACGGTGGAGGTTGCAATGTTGTAAAGGACCGGCCAACAGTAATATCAGTGCCTCATGCTTCAAACACTACTGGTGATCTACCGCAAGACTACACACAAAATAACATAGCGTCAACATCAAATCATTTTGGTTCACATGCCATTCACAGGGCCAACAAAACCATGATGCCCACCAAGTATCTCAAGCTTATTAACTTATGAACCAAGAGAGGCAGGCATTGTTGATGTTACATCTGAAGTACCACCAGAAAGTCCAGTTAATCTAGGGTCAAAAAGAATTTGCTGCAGAAATAGGACTACACGAGATCTAAATATACATATATATTTTCCCTGAGTGCTTCACATATGTATGAAGTCATACAGAGGTGTCTGTGGTGGCTTTGTAAATCTCAAAATTAAGTTGTCCCAATCTTAGGAGGCTCTCATAGGGCTAGAGTGTACGTGCATGTGTTCCTAGAGATTAGTACTCGTGCGTTATATGCAAGTGTCTATAGAAAAAAACACAAAAGTAGACTAGAAAAAAAGAGCAACTAAGAAAAATAAACATGGGAAAGCATAGCCTAAATGTTACCAGCACAATTATCTTTATACAGATGGATAGCCATGGCTAACTCTTTGAAGAACTTTCCTCTACAATCTGAGACCATTGATTCGATCTCATGCATTGAAAATCCAAGCGTATTATGTGTTGTCTATGATGTCAAACATATCTTCCATCGACCCTCTCGCGTACAAAAAACTAAGAGGAAATAAGAATACCTAGACATTCTTTTCAGAACAAAAGAATCCACCTTTAACATTCTCAAGTTGCATCGAATGTCTTTTGTTCCATCATCTCAGCAACAAGCAGGAAACAATTGAAACTCTTCTTATGTGGCAATATGATTGAAGTTGATTTGATATTTTTGTAAATTTTAACATGTCATTTTAAGTATGTTTTGAATTGTTAGGGAGGTTAGATGTGCAAAAGTTACTGCAGAAAATACATGTTGTTGAGACAAAGCCGAGATTGATACCAGTCCTACACTACCATATCTATAAAGCATCACTACTACAATAAGGCTACGTAGTGGCAGATGCCCTTTAGACCACACAGTAGGGGTAGGGGTCACTTGAGGATCGGAGTCCGCCGCTACGTTGGGCTACAGCGCAAGGACCACGACCAAGTGTTTAACATAGTGGCAGACGCCACGAGCCTGCAGCTATGATGTGAAATGCCCGCTACTGAATTTCGAAGGCCGGCCACCCTCCTCCTCCTCCTCCTCCCCTGCTTCCTCCTCAAATGGGGAGCTAGGGCCACGATTGGGGCCGCACGCGGAGCGTGTGGCGCTCCTGGTGCCGGTGGGCAGAGCTCCTGGAGAACGCTCTGACATGCCACCCCGCTCCTCTTCCTCCTCCTTTGGCCTCTGTCGGCCTCCACCGCAGTCCTCCACGCCGTCTGCCTCCTGGATATGGTGCGGTGGTGGCGGTAATGGCAGCGGGGACCTTGTGACTGCTGCGGTAGCGGCTGCTGCCTCCTCGGCGGCTCCGGCAGTGGAGGCCTTCCTCACACGGGCTCCCTCTCCTCCTCCTCCGGTGGAGCCCATCCCGTGACGGGTGGATGGAGGGTTTTTAACTAATTTAAGAACTATGACAGTCGCGGATATGAGATTGTAATTATGAATGTAACCGTGTAGTGACAAATGCCCAGTGACGGTTTTGATGGCCGCCATTGAGGTACCTTTTGGCCTGCCTCTGCGAAGCATTAGCATCTACGTAATACTTTTGATGGAATAAGTGATTGAGTGCAATTTAATATTAATTTATATTAATCGTGGGTTCTACACTAAATCGTGGGTTCTTGATAGAGTTTTCCATCGTGTGTGGATAACAATAAAATATATATTCAATCGAACAAAAAAACTATAGCAAATCAGATGCGTGGATTCAGCTTGCCTCGTCTTAGAGAAAAGCAGTGGCTGCGCTGCATCGACATCTTATCACTTAATATGGTCAAAAGATGCCTTGAACACCTCAACAGCATTCTTTTTTCCCTGCGGTTAAGAGTATATAACCAGATCGTCTACCTGCATTCTGGTGATTAATTACCCGCGAAATAAAGAAAATGTTGAGCACTGCAAGTAATATGTTTTTTTCCTCCCGCTATATATACGAAGCCAAGGGGTCGCTAGCATTCACAGCAAGCAGCACAGCGTGACGTGTGCTAGCTCTGTGCGACGAAACGCCCATCACATCATCGACCATGGCGTGCCGGACTCTGGAGCTGACGCTGGTCTCCGCGCGGGACCTCCGGGCCGTGAACCACGTGTCCAAGATGGAGGTGTACGCGGTCGTGTACCTCGCCGGCGACCCGCGCGCGTGGCAGCGCGTCCCCACCGACCGCGCCGGCGGCCGCAGCCCGTCCTGGAACAGCGCTGCCGCCACAGTCCACGTCACCGTCCCGGCCTCGGGAGCCGGTTGCGGCGCCGTGCGCGTGCTGCTGCGCACGGAGCGCGCGCTGGGCCTGGGCGGGGACCGCGACGTCGGCGAGGTGATCCTCCCGCTGCACGACATCGTCGCCGGCGCCGGCGACGGGCCCACGGACCCCACGCTCCTCTGCGTCCCGGTCCGCAGGGTCGGGTGCAGCAGGCACCACCACGGCGTGCTCAACCTCTCGTACAAGCTTGGCCGCGTCATGGCCGCGGACGCCATGGTGCCCAAGGGTCAGCATGAGCCGCTGCCGGCGAAGAAGGCAGCGGTGGAGACGAACCCGTCGATGGCGTATTTGGCGGCCGCAGCGTCGGTGTACTCGGCTGCGCGGATAGAACAGTACTCGGTGGCACCTCTGGGTGTGGCGTGCACGGGCGTGCGCCATGCGCAGTAGTCCCGGTACTCCTCTCTGGGTATGCCATCCACATGTGCCACTCGCGTCGTGCACTTCCAAGCCTTCGTTACCAATTGGTCCGTCCAAGTGGCGTTGATTAGTCCTTCTCCCATTTAAAAATATATAACCATGTGTGCTGGTTACACTCTAATTAGGCCATGTATGTGTATATTCACATTGCAAAAGCACTTATCTAGTACTACTACATGTGTGCTGCTAAGGGGCGATTGTTGGCGTGTTCGAGCTGCTGCCAAACCAAATTCATATACTTGTAATTCACTCCTACTCCGCCATCTCATATCTGCAAGCATGAATATGAGTATCACCATTTTTCAACTATCGTATTGTGCAGCGTAGTGCAAGCAAACATGATTTCGCAAAAGGTTGGTCGATGCCAATAACAAGCTGCATATTTTTGTGTAAGGCTTTTTTTTTAATATTTTTGCTTTTATCGTGTTAGGCAAGTATTGCAATATAAATTGTCAGTTAAAGTGCAGAATTGTGCTGCCACTCGTCATACAAAGTTGATTAGGTAAAATAATTGCTAAGATATTGTGTGGTAACTACCTTGTTGTTTTGATTATTAATATTGCTTTCTGGAGGAAATTATCAACATTGGTTCTTACTATATAATTGTGTTGCAATAAGTAGCAGGCCCAAGATTTGAGTCATGGGTATTCAAAATTTGGAACACTTAATTTTTTTTAATAACCTAAATTATATTTTCATAATGTGTGACTAAGTACTAACACAAAAATATACTAAATGATCATCATATCAATGTTTCAATACGTGAGATAAACAGGAAAATGAAAACAAAAGCTTACAATTATAGCTTGACTTTGCGATTATTAATGCTCTGAAAATAATTGATGATGTCCTCATTCTTATCTTGCCAGAAGAATTCCCTTTAAATTAATATGATCAGCAACCATTCAAATACTTCTGCCCCACCTTGCTTCTAAGCTTGTTTTTCATAAAACTCATTATAGAAAAGATCCTCTCAACACTAGCAGTGCAACAGGGAGAGAACAAGCACCAATTTGAGAAGCTTATAAAGAATGTCATACCTAGAATTTTATAAACACCAATGTGAGAAGTTTATAAATAATGTCATACCTAAAAATTTGAGAAGTTTATAAGCAATATCATACCTATAAACCTTCCTCTTCTCAAATTTGTGAACTTTGTTGGTGCTTTCTACGTGCATGTTTTATATATATGAATATGAACCCGATTAGAGCTTGATTAACAAACCAAATTCATATGCTTATAATTCACTCTTTTAACTCTTTATCTCCTACTCTGCCATCTCATATCTGAAAGCATGAATATGCGTATCGTCATTTTTCAACTATCATAATGTGCAACGTAATGCAAGCAAACATGATTTCGCAAAAGCGTTAGTTGATGACAATAACGAGCTGGATATTTTTGTGTAAGTCTTTTTCCTTATCGTTTTTAAATATTTTTCTTTTTATCATGTTAGGCAAGTGTTGCGATATAAATTGTCAGCTGAAGTGCACAATTGTGCTACCACTAGTCAGACAAATTAAAGTAGATTAGGTAAAATAGTTGCTAAGATATTGTGTAGTAACTACCTTGTTGTCTTGATTATTGATATTTTTTGGGAGGACTTATAAAAATTGGTTCTTATTGTCTATTTGTGTTGCAATAATTCTGTTTCTGACTTTTCTTTTTAGTAAAGTGTCATGGTACTTGGTGTTTTCATCGCCATATGTCACTCTCAAATATGCAAACTCATCATTCACATAATTATCAACCTCATATGAAAGTTAAAAACTAGGTAGGGATAGAGAATTCTAAAATTGAGTGTGGGAAACATAGTATGTTTGATTTAATTTTCTTATGTTTATTCTGAAGAAGGTCAAATGGTAATATAAGTAATAAACTAATTAATTTTGATAACATGAATGCAATGGAGGCACCAGGTAGGCACATCAGCACTAAATTAGGTGATTTGGATGATGATTTCATCAGTGAGCTACTTGGAGATGATGTACAAATTAAGAATCTGAGATGAAAGGTGATTTAGAACCTGACCCGTGTCACCCCTCCCGGTGAACCGGACGGAACCCTAAACACGACGCTGCCTACTCCCCCACCTCTCCTCAACGTCGCCGCCGCCCGAGCGTCATGCAAGCTAAGTGTGCGGACGCAAGGACAACGGCGATGGGGCTTTTAGCCCCCAGGTGCTCCATCCTTGCTGTAGGGAGCATGAATCCGGTTAACTTTCCTTTTCTTTTTATATATTACCGGTGCTATATTAATTTCCGTCAATATCCTTAGAGTGTTCTTTCGAAAATAATCCAGACATTTCTAATCTCTTCCTAATCATTACCATCTCTAATTCCACCAAAAATAATTGAGACATTTCTAATCCCTTCCTAACCATCTAGTTATCATCTCTAATTCCGCAATGTATATATATATATATATAACAGGTAATATCAGTGACTATGTAGAACAAAAACAAAAGGGAGCTGGGCCGATCTACCGATGTGACCAAGCAAGGCCCGGGACCAAGTTCACAACTCACAAGGTCGTGGACGAGCCGGCTCTCTGCCCTGTTAGCTCAACCGTGATTAACGGCCACGGCTCAGTTCCTGAACGAGCCCAAATCAAATCGTGCTCGAGCCGAGTTTGAGCCTGCCTGCAAACTCGGCACGCTACCAACTTGGCTTGGCTCGACATGGAAACGAACACGAACCCAACGCAACCATACTCTGATTCTGAAGTTCGCGAGCTAACCGAGCTCAAGATAAGGTTTGACCGCTTGAAGTTTCAGTTGCCTACCACATATGGCTGCGTCCCACGCCATATGACCGAGACCAACAAAGGAGCAAGACAGAGGCATCTCATGGCCTGAAACAAGTTTGCTGCCCACCCTCTTTTCCCAAATCCACGCCATCTCTTACATCTTCCTCTTCTGCTTTCCGTCAAGCTCCACCAGTAACTAGATTATGCTGTTCCCATTGGTAACCGCCTCAATTTCTGGCGGAATTCCTCTTCTCCTCGAAGGCAAACCCTGCATTTATGGAGGTTGCGCTCTCAGTGATGAGATGTGATGTCAGAGGATTGTAGCACTCCGTAGCTGCTGAAATCACCAGTCCTACCACCACATAGCTGACAACTTTAATGGGCAGGTTCTTCACTTCTGCTATGCAGCTTCTAGATTTTTCGGCAAAGGTTTATCTGTATTGAGCTCGTTCGAGTATAGTACGAACCTTTGCGAGCTTCAGACGAGCTGAACTCGAGCTCACCGCCAAGCTCGGCCAGATACGAGGCTCAGCTCGAGATCGGCTCGACATTCTTTCTATTGAGCTCTAGCTCGGCTCGTTAACAGCCCTCACGGCTTACGGTCGCTCGACTCGCGTGCACGGCATGTTGTTGCGTACGCCGCGACCAGATAAACAGCTCAGCTCTCACTGGATTCGGCCGTTCCCACTCGATTCCACCGAGGAAGAAGAGGGTGCGGTCGCCGGGCTCCGGTGGCTCCACCAGTGAGGTAGGCAGCCCGTTCCTCTTGCTCAACCGGCGTCTCGATTAGGTTTGATCGGATTGGATTTCTGATCCATCTCAATTTTTTTAGTGGGTGTTTCGTTTCGTTGGTAAGGAACCCTATCGTGCTCGGATTGGATTCAATCTGGTTTTGTAGATATTGGATCCCGTACCTGCTATGTGAGCAATCGAATCCAGATTCTCCTGAATAAGAATTGGATATCCTTGTCCGAAAGTTGCTTGTTGCTGCCGTGTCCTGTCTAATTTGTTGTGTACTTAGGTCATCTCCCCTGGTATCATGTTTCTTTAACTAATTTGAAAGTGTGCGATATTATCTTTGTTTATTTTTTTAGTTCACTCCTGATTTTCATTCTCTTATTTAACGAAGCAAGCAAAAGTTGTTCTAGGAAACCAACTTCAGTGTCCTACGTTTAATTGGGAAACAGAAATCAATATGTCGTGGTACCTTTGTGTACAGGCTTGTTAGTTATTTAGTTGAACTTTCCTGATCCATAGTGGATCATTTAGTATTTGTCCATGAAGCTGCTTTATCATGCTTGTCGTATTAGGCGGTTAGGCGGACCTTGCGGTAAATGCCAAACGAATTATCCTTCTGCTAGAGGCGAAATGAACCAAGTTATCAGTGCGGTGGACTCAAAATGAAAGCTCCTTGATTTCGGTTAGTTCACCGTTCACGTATCATTTTCTGTTGCCTTTTTAGGATCAGATACGTTGTCCCACATCTTGTTTTACCAATAATATCCTGTGCATGAATAGTAAGTATGTAGCTCTTGGTCACCTCTTCATGGTATGCTGGCTTGAAATCACCTGATTTAAATTGTTACTGCCCAATTATGGATTTTAGTGTGACATTGTCCAATGTTTGAACAGGAGTGAAATGGATGAGGCTGTCCCTGCCTTGGTTACAGGCCAAGCTTCAACTAATGCTGTGATGGATCAGATTACAAACGTGTACATATGGGACATGGATGAGACACTTATTTTACTCAAGTCACTGCTGGATGGTTCCTATGCTGGTGCTTTTGATGGCCTGAAGGACCGTGATAAAAGCATTGAAATAGGGAAGCGGTGGGAGAACCTCATTCTTGAGCTCTGCGATGAACACTTCTTTTATGAGCAGGTCCGTCTCCATCAGCACCTAAATTCATAAATGTTTTAGCAGTTTTTAGTAATAGGGGTCATTATATTTGTGAACATAGTGTATTTACATTTTGTTCTTTATCTTATTCAGAATTGTGTAGCTACTAAAAGTAAAAACAAAACTCTTCTATTATCCTGACAAATGGATGGAATACTTTCCTTATTCCGTAATCTTTCAAATAGAACCCACCACTCTGCCCTTTCAACTCATTGAATTCTATCGGATTGTAGAACCATCCATGCTGATACCATGTTTCGAAACTAGGGCTGCAATGTAGTTACCTTTTGTACTATTTCTTTCATAGGTGACAAATTTTCATGACATTGTTCTGCTTATTATTCGTTTAGATGACTTCTCAGTTTCTGCTTTCTTTTTCATTGTTGTTCTGGCTAAGTAATTTAGCTTCACTTTTTTGTTATGATTTACGATCATCTTTTCCAACCAATCTGGTTGTTTTCACACCAATGCAGATTGAGAATTACAATGAACCATTTCTCAATGCTTTGAGTGAATATGATGATGGGAAAGACTTGACTTCATATGATTTTGAGGCGGACTGTTTTAGTTCACCTTATGATGATGTGAACAAAAGGAAGCTTGCTTACAGGCACCGTGCTGTTGGAGAGAAATATGCAAAGGTGCCACGAGATTTACCTTATCTTGTACTATTTGCCTTAAAGGTTTCCTTAATATGACGATTCAGCCTTGCATCTGTTTTTCCCCCATGTATGTTATCCATGTTATTGCATTTTCTATATGCTATGGAAGCATGGGACAACTAGGATTTTTATCATGTATTCGGTAACCTTCTAAATATGGTGAGTTGCATTGCATGTATCACTCTTGTATCAAACTACTAAAGTCTCATTCATTTCAAAGAAATTTACAGTCTGTGTAACTAGATGAGAGCATGTGTGGTGGGCATTTTTTTTTCTGGCAGTTGTTTTTTGCATATGTATGCATATTGTATAGTTGCGAGTTGCCACACTCTGATTAAGTTTGAAGTGTAGTCTTGTAACTATATCATGTGTCAAAAATGGTGTGTCCGTTTGGTGGATTATAGTATTAGGTACTTGACGTTTATATCTGGCCCCAGAACAAATGAAGGCTCCCTTCTGCAGTATTCCTTTGGACATCTTGTGTTGTGGAAGACTCCTCTGTAGAGAGGTTTTTTCTTATCAAATGTTTTGCTTAGTGATGGTAAGTAGTTAGGTTCTGAAATTTCCGTACTGGAATGTGTAAAGTGCAACAGTATTGGGTAATAATCACCTTTCACTGTCTTTGTGTTATTCTTCTTTTTGTAGCAAAATCTTTGTGTTATTCTTATTTATACCGGTTCTTTATTGGCACCATTAACATCCAGTACCTCCATCAATGAGGTATTTCTGATCACTAAACTGGGTTGTTCTGGTGATTTCAGGGTTTGGAAAGATTTCTGGACCAGCACATGGTCAAAGTCTGGAATGATTTGTATAGCTTGACTGACAAATATACTGATGGCTGGCTTTCGTCAGGTATTTTATGCTTCTTTTTGTTGATTGTTTTTCGTACTTAAAAAGATGGGCTGGAAAGGGTAGGATATCACCAAAGAACTAGCCATGAATGTACTTGAAGAGGGGCTGTGTGTGTGTGTGTGTGTGTGTGTGTGTGTGTGTGTGCGTGCGTGTGTGTGTGTATGCGTGTGTGCGTGTGTGTGCGCGCGCGTGTGTGTGTGTGTGTATGCGTGTGTGCGTGCGCGCACATGTGTGTGTGTGCACGCGCGCGTGTGTGCGTCTGTGCGCTTGTGTGTGTGTGGGTGTGTGTGCGCGCGTGCATGTGGTTGTGTGTGTGTTGTACTACCTTCTTCTATTAATGAAGAAAAAAATATTATTGTCTTCTTCTATTAATGAAAAACATGATTCTTGTTTAGATCTTAGCCCAAAACCTTTTTTCTTACTAATCATAATACCTCTGGTTTTGGTGCTTCCCGAAAGAAAAAAAAGATCCATAAATTCATCTGTTAATGTTAGACTACTCGGTCACCTTCGTTGCATATCCCTTTCAGTATCTGCTCAAAACTTTGGTTCATCAATCAATTGTTTGTTTAATTTTCCAAATACACCATTACATTCAATTATTTTCTAATTAGTTCAATCTTTCAATTTTACTGCTAACTGCTTTAACTAATTATTTCCCTATTATGCAGCTCATAAGCTGTTGGAAGAAGCAATAGGTAAATCAGCTGTGGTGCCTACTGCCAACTCTTCAAGCATCAATTGCATAGTTACATCTGGGTCATTGATTCCTAGTCTTGCAAAATGTTTGCTCTATCGCCTAGATGATGTGGTCTCGTCTGAGAATGGTATGTGCCTCATCCTAGAACATCTCTTCAACTACTCATTTTCTGTTTTATATAACACTTTGCAAGTGACGAGTCTTTCAAACTTATGTGGCTATAATACACATCTATTATCCAATTAATTAGTGATCTAACATTCCCAAAATAAATAGTGATCTAGGCTCTCCATGCCTTATAGATTGTTGTATGTGGCAGGTGTCACTGCTAGTCTACATGCCCCTTGCAGTACTTGTGTGAGACCATATGTCTAATACACAAGGTCTGTAAACAAATACATCATGCCGGTGTCTTTTGTTTTGCAGTGTACAGTTCATGGGAGGTGGGAAAGCTGCAATGCTTCAAGTGGATCAAAGAACGGTTTGATGGACCAAATGTCCACTTTTGTGCAATAGGAGATGGGCCTGAAGAATGCAGTGCAGCGCAGGTCATGAAGTGGCCATTTATTAAGATTGAGTTCCACCCCGACGGTCCTCACAGGTTCCCTGGTTTAGACATGCCGACAATCCAGAACTACATGGATGTCATATATCAGTCACCAGGCAAAGATGGTTGACCAACACCAGGTTGGCTCTGTTCTTTTCCTCCAACATCCAATGAGCCTGGATCTTTTTGCCATGGAGGTTTTATTGAAGGAAGCTGTAAGCAAAGAGAGATCATGGGAAGCATGTTGTCTGTCTTAGCCGTGGAGAATTAGGAGGCTATTGCCATATAAATAAGAGCTTGACTAGTTCATCCATTCGGACATGTTATAGATTCTGTGTTGCCATCTTTACTCTGATTCTGGCAATGGTACTGTGTCTGGTTGTGTCTCCCGTGGTTTAAATTGGCATTTCAAATCTGTACATACGAGTCTTGGATTGTTCAATGGTTGCTTAGACAGATAATACATGCTTTTATACCAAAAATAAGGTAAATACTATATGGTATTAAACTCTAATAAATATATCAATCAAGAGACGTAGGTTAGCAAGCTATTGTTTTGGTTCACTTGACTATTCCTACCTCCAACAAGAACTACGAACGATCTATTTAGTTGGAAATGCCATGATATTATTTGATGAACCCCGAGACTTTTAAGAGGAATTCCCATCTAGCATTGAGAAAAGCTGTAAAATTTAGCTCACACTTAGACCTAAAAGGAAAAAGAAAATGTATTGTTTGATATGAGATGTTTGAGATCAAGCTGAACTCTTGATCACGCCATACAACACCAAACCTTTTTAATCTTAAGCAATTATAGATAAAATCTACAAAATTTAAAAATCATGAAAAAAGATATCAAATATTGAGAATGGTACAAGTTTGATTTGGGGGTGGGAATTTACCTATGCTTAATGAAATTAAGTGGAGGGTGGCATTAGTAATAGAGGTGGTACACAAGGGTGAAGGTTGCTGTGTGTGTTGAGTAAAGGTCGAAATCAAAGAGCGGCGGTGGTGCTAGCTAGAGAAGAGACCAGGGTTATGATAGGTTAAGTGAACCAAACTAGAGAGATTGTGGTTTGATGATAGGATTAAAAGGACACAGGCACCGCTTAACTGGTGTGGTAAAAAAAATGATTCTAAATGGAACGGATGGATTTGAACTTTAAATAGTTTCAGTATAGCAGAAAATTTCCAGTAACTTATGTATACTCCACACAATTTGGATCTGAAAGGAAAAAAACTGGTAGAATTTTTCTCTAGTGTGGTTGAGTGGCGATTGTGCACTGCCGTTGACCTTCCAAAAGAAATAGTCGACACTTCGACAGGTTACTGAGGTCAGTTCCAAAAGATCCCAACCCCGACCCTGAGCTGTCTCCAACGGCAGTGAGGCCATGTCCATGGCCCCGACCCCGACCCCGACCCCAACCTCGACCCTGAGCTGTCTCCACCGCCGCCCGCGTTCAGTCCCTCGCTCCAGCAGTCAGGGGTTCTCGCGGGATCACTACTTCGTTAATCGGTCCTCCACACGACGTCACGACCGCACCTACTCCGCCTCGAGGCGCGACGCCATCGCCGGTGGCCAGCGCACGTGTCTTGTTCGATGGAATGCCAATGCCGAAGAGGAACATCGTTGACTTGAGCGCGCATTTTACGGCGCATGTAGCGCACTGTGGGGATGAAGGGGAGGGGTAGCATCAGTGGCGGAGCTGAGATTGCTCAGCTGGGCATTCATTTTTTAAATGTGCATTTATTTTTCTATATTTTTAAGTCTAAGTATTCATTTTTAGCTCAAATCCTTGTATTTTTTATGATTTTTGAGTTACATTAAGCCTATTTTCAAAAATTTTGGGCATTCATGTGAATGCCATGAATCCGGGTCAGCTCTGCCCCTGGGTAGCATAGCAGGAGGGGGCCGAGGGCCTGTAAGAGGCCGGCTTCGTGGCAGAACGAGGGCCGCGGCTCCACCGAGTGACCTATCTCAATATCAAGGTAAACTTCTGATGCCCTGTTTTACTCGCTAATTCAATCGTTGATTTGCACATACATGAGACTCGTCAAAATCCATCCTTAATATCAGCTCAATCCATGGTGCTGGTCTTGGAAGCTTTGGCATCTTCACTGGGCTTGGTGAAAGATGAGTTGGGCATACTGCTTCGGGTCTCAGGGGAGATAGAGAAGCTGAAGAGCAAACTGCACAGCCTCAAAGACTTCCTCGCAGACTCTGAGAGGAGGCGCATTACTGACAGCCGTGTTCAAAGATAGATGGGGAAGCTCAAGGACATTATTTATGATGCCACCGATGTGATGGAGCTTTGTCAGCTCAAGGCTATAAAGCGGCATGAGTCCATGCCTGATGGTGTGGATGTGGGTTGCTGCAACCAGTTGCTATTCTGCATGTGAAACCCACTCTTCACCCATGACATTTGGGAGCTCAACTAGAGGTTGAATGAAATCAAGAGGGAGGGCAAGGCATTCTATTTCATCAACCTTACCTCTTATGAGGATTATTAAATTGTTATCCCTCGCCCTGTCACCCGCAAGACGGCTCCAGGAATTGAACAATCAGCTGTGGTTGGGGGAAAAATAGATGAGGATATAAGATTGTTGGTGAAGGAGAATGGCAACACAAGGATCAGTACCAACATCATGTTCCTCGCTCGTAGGTGTTGGCGGTATTGGCAATACCATCCTTGCCCAGATGGTCTTCAATGATGAAACAATTAGTGACAGGTTTGAAAAGAAGATATTGTTGAGTGTTAACTAGGACTTCGGAGAGCCTGAGTTATTTAAGGACTGCTATCACCACGCTGGGGGCAACCACCATGGAGATAAAGAAGTACTCCTCTGTTTTTGAAATGATGTCGTCCAGACAGAGGACACTAGTTATTTTCCAGTTCAGTTCAGTTGTCGGAACATCATGAATTTGCAAACAGAGGGAGTATCCCTTAAGGCTGCTTTGGCAGGAAAGAAGATCATTTTAGTCATGGATGATGTTTGGAGTGACATAGCGTGGAGTAATGTTCTTAAAATATTATCAACCAATGCTGCTGCTCAAGCTAGTTGAATCCTCGTCACAATAAGAGATGCAAAGGTAGCTGGTGGGATAAAAATTGTTCATCCTTACCTTCACGTTGAGCCGTTGACAAATTGATGCTTTAAGATGCTTGGTGCTTGCTGAAGAAACAGGTATGCACCTAATTTACAAATCTAATACTTATTTGTGAATTATTGTTTCTCCTGTCTATCATATGGGCCATCAACTGCACAAAAAAACATAGATGGGAATGTGATGACATAGTTAGTTGCAGCACATCAAGAACGACGTGATTAGTCATTATTAGCTTGCCGGTTTGGTTTCTGTTTTGGGTTAGCTTAGAGTTCAAGTTTGCTTACCAGTTTCCCTAGAGATTAAATTGGTTTGGAAAGAGTTTGCTTAGTTCACGTCTGTTAGGATCAGGCAACCAGCTCCATATGAGCAGTGCATCAGTACTCTTGTGGGCAAGGAATAATACAATCTCATTTCTCATACTGCTATTTGGATCTCATCTCCCTGCTGGTGTTGGAGTATAAGTGAATTGCTCACCTTTCCTCATCAGCTTAGGTTTTGGGTGAACTGGTTGGTGCATGCAACTCAATATGGTATCGAGCCAGAGGTCTCGAGTTCGAATCCTGGCTGGCGCGATTTATTAAATAAATTGCGGCCCACTCCAATATTCCACGTTTGCGCCCGAGAGAGCTGCACGTGAGGGGGAGTGTTGGAGTATAAGTGAATTGCCCACCTTTCCTCATCAGCTTAGGCTTTTGGGTGAACTAGTTGGTGCATGCAACTCAATAGCTGGAACTATCTATGCCTAGCTGGCATCATCTATCACCTCGAGCAGGAATATGGTTTACAATACCGTTGGAGCTGCTAGAGTATCATGATTTTTGCAAAAACCACATATAACAGTAAGTTTGCCACCCGAGATTCAAAAAATTAATTTGAATGAAATTTTGAAATCAAAAGAGTAAACGGGTAAACCAAGCGGTTAACCAGTTAGCCTAGATAAGTTTGGCGGTTTTCACGACTAACCATACGGTTACTCTAGCTAGCCAAGCGATTTCTTTGTAACAAATTTTTAGATAATTTCAAAATTTTGAATTTTATTTGGTTAAAAACTGGTCAACCATGAAACTAGACCGAATTGGTTTTGTCAAAAACTGGCAAGATTTTCCGGTTTTGTTAACCATGGGTAGGATAGATACCTTGCAAAGCTTCTGAATCTTAAACAAAATAATTTTTTTCTCGAATACGCAAGGGAGCTGCGTATCATTTCATTAACAAGAAGTAATAGTTACAAACAGAGAGGTGTAAATTCCCTCATACAAAGTCCAACATACCCCTTGATAACCGAATTATATAAAATGACACCCCACACACAAGTTTTTGCAACCAACTACTAACACGCTTCTAGTGCAATGCTCAGGCCAGCAACCTATTGAGTGAAGCAGCTCTAGCCAAACACCAAAGGACATACTCATTGTCAATGGACTTCTCCAATATTTCTGGACACTCAGCCGTGCACTATTTAAAACAGTCATTTCTGTTGAAGTATAAATGTATTGCCCAACCTTTCCCATCAGCTTAGGCTTTTGGGTACAACTGGTTGGTGCATACAAACTTATCAATTTCAATGTTTCTGAATTTCCTAAGTGACCAAAATAATCAGATAATTTAAACACTTTTGGTGTTTCTTGTCTGTTGCCTGAATTGCACTGAACCACCAACTAGTGAACTGGGGTACAGATGGCTGAGATGCCACAACAATGAGATTTGACCAAAATGATTAGAGAATTTTAAACACTTTCGTACTTCCTCGTCTACTCCCTGGATTGCAGTGAAGTACTGAACCACCAACTAGTGAACCAGGCTAACGATGGTTGAGGTGCCACAACAGTGAGATTAAGTCTTTGGAGGATTAACGACCATACCTACCTTCCAACAACACAGGAGACAAGAATGGGTTCTACCGTTTCATCAGCTTGACCACAAAGTGAGCAAGCATCTGGATGTGACAAGCTGGCAACCCCCTTAGTGAGACGATTGGCAGTCCAACAATGGTCTTTAGCAGCAATCCAAGAGAAAAAATTACATTTCTTTGGCTCCCAAGATTTCCATAGGCGCTTCCAAGGTGCAAACCTGAGAGTCCTGTTAAAATATGTGTTGTAGGGCAACTTGAACGTTAAGCCATATATCATATATATCATATTATCATGTATAGCTAGGGAAAATTATAGAAGTTTCATGTGTACCTATCCTAAAGCGAACCTTTAGGAAAAATTATCTTGCAGTATAAAAATCTGTCTTAAAAGTTGCTCGGAAAATAATGTAGCTAATTTGCTTCAATACTCTTTTAATGGTCAGTTCATACTAAGATGTGGAGAATATGTTTTATCCAACAAATGTACCAAGAAATACTTGCCAACAAATTGTCTCCCTAAAGTATCAAATTACATCTTTTTGGTGTTGATGTACATTTGACCCACGAATATGCACTCTGTTGAGTTATGACAATGCATACTTGGAACATTCTAGAATATTTTTGGAAAACACAAGAGAAAAGATATTTGCCATGGAAGATTCTAGAATTATTTATTCATGGCAAAGTAGAGAAGAGTGTAGAAACTAGATATTTATGTAGGGTAAGAAATATCTAGATATTAGGATAAGGATGAGAATATTCTAGAGCTAGATATTTTGGTTAGAAGGGTGTGGAATGTTGCCACATGGCAACATCCTAGTGATCATGTACAAGTATAAATAGGGGTGCCTCCCCTCCCCTAAGGGGCCATGACTTGAAGTGTCATTGTGTCCTAGGTAGCATGGCAAGGTTGCCATGGTGTGCTAGTGTGTATGTGTCATGGTGAGTCATAGGTAGCCACCTACAAAAGAAGTGTGCCTTGTATCAAGTTTGTGTTGTGAATAAAGGTTGAGCTATTTTGGTAGAGAGTTGGTCTCCCAAGTTAGTAGAGTAAGGTGACGAGTCTCTGTGTTGAGTTTGGGTCCACGGAAGAAGTGGTATCACACCGGTTTGGTACCATTTCTATGAAGTCGTGTCACCTACGGCACCGATTTCCCAACAATTGGTATCGGAGCGAGGACGGTCCGAGACTGCCAAAAGAGGGACGAGTCTCCTGTAAGTGCGGGGCACTTATGTTGGATACTCTAGTCGAAGATCACGATCCGGGACTCGTGAAGTGAAGAACACTGGTCCGGGACCGAGTGTAATGCATGAGCGGTTTGAGACTGCTCGTAGAGGGAGGAGTCCGTTGTAAGTGCGGGGCACTTACCTTAGTCGGTGCGGTCGGTAAGCACGGGGTGCTTACATTTCTCGGTGTGGCACCGAGTGGCACTAGAGGAGAAATCTGTCAAAGAGCACGATGCTGGGATCGTGGAGAACGCTGGTCCGGGACCAAGCATAGTTGACGCCGGGCGTCGATCGAGATGGCAGATTTCGGAGTGCAAGAGAAGTTGTGATATGCATCGAAACAGATCCTCCGATGACGGAGCGAATGAGAATGCAGAAGCCTTGCAAAAGCGTGTGTGGAAGGAGGCAAGGCTACGTTGGTGTTGAAGAAGACAATCGAGGAGAGATATGGAGAAACCGAAGGCGATTTGGGAGACATTGGAAAAGTGGAGAATTGAGAGATGGCAACCAATGGAAAAGCAAGTATGCATTGAGAGGGAGTGTTGAGTTATGACAATGCATACTTGGAACATTCTAGAATATTTTTGGAAAACACAAGAGAAAAGATATTTGCCATGGAAGATTCTAGAATTATTTATTCATGGCAAAGTAGAGAAGAGTGTAGAAACTAGATATTTATGTAGGGTAAGAAATATCTAGATATTAGGATAAGGATGAGAATATTCTAGAGCTAGATATTTTGGTTAGAAGGGTGTGGAATGTTGCCACATGGCAACATCCTAGTGATCATGTACAAGTATAAATAGGGGTGCCTCCCCTCCCCTAAGGGGCCATGACTTGAAGTGTCATTGTGTCCTAGGTAGCATGGCAAGGTTGCCATGGTGTGCTAGTGTGTATGTGTCATGGTGAGTCATAGGTAGCCACCTACAAAAGAAGTGTGCCTTGTATCAAGTTTGTGTTGTGAATAAAGGTTGAGCTATTTTGGTAGAGAGTTGGTCTCCCAAGTTAGTAGAGTAAGGTGACAGTCTCCTGTGTTGAGTTTGGGTCCACAGAAGAAGTGGTATCACACCAGTTTGGTATCATTTCTAGGAAGTCGGTGTTAGTCTAGGGACACCCATTTCCCCAACACACTCCTTTGCCTTGGTATCAATAATATCTCAAAAAGAGACGAGTGGTTAAACTACCAGGGTAAAAGTGTTAAGTTCAGTCATATCCATTGTGTTTCTCGTTCAGTCATTTTACTGTTAGCTAAAAGATCAAATGTTTCAACCCATAAATTAAATTATGAGCAAAGGAGCTAATAACTCACTTTCCCAATCTGCAACAGGCAGCTGCTCATATTTTCTGACTATTGTTAACAAAAAGTCACAAAATTGCAAAAATATTTCTTGTTTAAAAGCGTAACTATAAAAATCCTTTTTGTTTCTAATAAGTCAATTAAGTAGACATGTGGTTAAATAATATTTTGTTAATGGAAGATATCTTGTAGCAATACAGATATGTTGCTGCACTCAGCCTAGCCCACCAATATTCTTTCTTTTTCTTTTGAAATGTACAATGGGGAGAAAAACACACTGTGGTAAATAGTATTATAAATATAGAAAAGAATTGAAACGTCTGTAAACCCTGCTCAGTGCGTAACTCTTAAGGCAGGCAAGCCTAACCAAGGCTTTCATCCACCGTTTGAGTTAACCTGGATTTTTTTATTCTCTATTGCTAACCATTTTCAAGACATTAACACAAAATTGCAAAAATATTTCTTGTTTAAAAGCATAACTATAAAAGTCCTTTTTTGTTTCTAATAAATCAATTAAGTAGGCATGTGGTTCTTGCTTAACTTGAAGATGTCCTGTGGCGAGATGGATTGTTGCTGCATGCAGCCTAGCTCACCAATATTCTTGTCATAAATAATATTATAACCAGGCAAGCCTAAGCAAATGCGAAAGAAAAAAAAGCTACAGAAACGAAAAGTTAGCTATACAAGTTGATGAGGTTAGATGAGACTTGTTGCTGTTTATCTGATGGGATTATATGCGCCTGCAGCAGGGCTTCCTGAATGTAACCCTTGTTCCAACTTTGAAAGGCCCACCGATATTCTAGTCCAAGGATCAATGTTTGTCGGTTCGTAATGACTACCTCTGAGAGTATTACTTATATAGTTATTTGTGGGCATCTTTACTGTGTATGGGAGAAGCACACACCAACACTTTGAGAGTTATTGTGAGCTTCAGATAAATTTTTAACATGTATAGGGTGTGAGTGTGTGCATATATTTTCCTTGTAATATCTTTGAATATAAATATAATAGAGTAAACACCGAAATGTATTGTCGTATATTAACCTTTTCTTTTGGTTTTGAATGACAGGTAGCCACAACCAAGAAGGATGAGAGTGAGAGAGAGATTGAGATGCGAAAGAATGTTGGGTTGGCAATTATTGAGCGTGTGATGTTTTGCCCCTTGATATCAAAGCGATTGGAGGACTCTTGGCTCAAAAGGCTATAAATGAAGGTGAATGGAAAAAAGTACTCAAACATCCTTCTTGGTTGACTACAGGAATGCCAGAAGCCCCATGATTCATTTCATAATTTTTCAAGGCTCCAGATATTTTACATAATGGGTGCAAAAATTGATGCACTGGTTGACTCTCTGTGTGAACTTGAACACCTGAGGTATTTGTGGTGTTATGCACAGATATATCTAGACTACCAGAAGGAATTGGTAACATGAAAGTCTTGCAATACGTTATGGTTGCAAGTTGTGAAAAGACTATGGATTCCTGTTAGTACCATAAAACTGAGGCAGCTAAGATGTTATGACCTTACGAACACAAAAGTAAGTGGTATACCTAGGGGATTATGTGGGATAATAAATTTGAAGGAAGTACTAGATTTTCAGCTTACATGGCAGAAAGAGGACTGGTCAGTTTGGAAGAACTGGGACCGATGTCCCAACTCAGGAAGCTTCAGATTACACCCCGGGATACCTAAGATATGTAAAAAATAAGTACCTGCTACTGAACTGCAGCTTAGGTTTGCTGACATCAGTAACCATGGCAAACACTGGCCCAACCCCGGATTGGGACCAGATCGGCCACATCCGACAGATGAAGTCTTATTCAAAGGATGGAGATATAGGAAAGGGGATGGTACTTCCTGTACAGACAAAGACCTTACAACTTTGAGACAAACATCAGCAACTCTTCCAACTGTGGAGGTAATAAACAAAATGCTTCCCTTAAAATTTCTTGTTTGATTAATTGTTTCCATTAATTGCGCTTGATGATTTCATCTACTATTTCTTCCCTTAAAATGCATGACAGTATCAGATGACTAAGATAAGAGGATGCAGAGCTACCACTACGAGAGTAATCACATATCCAGAAATACCATATTCCTGGCAAAGTCAAGATTGGTTTCCATTTTCTTATGCCTTAGTTCAGCTCCCGTGCAGGGTTCCCTGGGATCTATTCTGATCGAAGGAACTACCTGTCACTCCACCTTCAGAAAAATGGCTATGAAGTACCCGACAATGAAGAGCAAACCAGATGAGCACTCCCCCATTATGCCATCGGCAAACATGTTACTATCATACTATGCCTGTATGCCCGAAGAGTATGATTGTTGAAGTTTGTGGATTAGTTCTTAACGTGAAATTCTTAGCGTCCTACTAAGTGGCCGAACTAAGGTCCGTTCGTATGTGGCTAATTGGCACGGCGAATGAGCAACATATATCTGACATAATTCCAAGCAAACTTGAGCAATGTCATTTGCCATTGTGCTGTGTATGGCCATTTTATGTACATACATACTCTCTCCGTCCTATTGAAAATATCGTTTTAGACTTTTAAACATTGTTTGACTGTTCGTCTTCTTAAAAAATGTATGTAAATACTATTTATTTTTTATAACTTAATTTATCATTAGTGATACTTTAATACTAATATTTTTGTTTTAGTATTTTTTTAGAAAAAATGTGAAATTTGAAAAGTCAGAAACGACACTTTCAATGGGGGCAGAGGGAGTACATACTATGAGTGGCATGATGCAACAGCAGCAAACGATCTTGTTCTATCAGTCACTCTGCAGTTGTTTGCAATCCTCATGTCCTCAACCAGGTCCTCTGGCCGCAAGAGCATGGCTAACTCATGGCCTTTTCTTTTTTTTTTTTTCTTTTTTAGCTAATTGAACGAAGCAGTCCCAACCTATATAACCCAGGAGGATGTACCAGCAGTACGATTACAATAAAGAGCGCTTTGGCTCACACTCAAACTAACAAATGGTTACAGATTTTAGCTCTTATGCTCAATTCCCACACACAAAGTTCGACTCAAATGAAGTAAAACCAAGAATAAACTCAAATCTAAGCTTCTATCCCATTCCTAAATTTTTAATCAGACTTGGCAAACACCTCCATGATCACCGCATTCAACATTCAGATCTGTTCGGCCGCCTTCTTTATGCAGTTGGGACCAACACTGTTTTTGTGTTAAATTGCTTCAAACAATTTGGTGTTCCCACATTTGTTCAGAAAATTGCTGTTCATGTATGTTAAATTGGCAGGGGGAATGAAGAAGCATCTGAAAGAATTTCAGTTACCCATGTTGTTGTACAGGGCAATTTTACACGTACATATTGTTTGTGGCATAATACAACGGCAAACAATCTTATTCCATCAACATCAGCCTTGTTTTTGAATGAATCGGGGCAGGACAGTTCCTGTTTAATAATTGATCAAGTATATATAGATGACTTGTTCTATTAGTTGTTCGTATACTTGTTGGCAATCCTTACAAGGAGCTCAACCAGCTCCTCTGGCCGCGAGAGCATGGCCACGTGGAGAAAGTATCCAATGCTCCCAGTGCTTGTGGTGCTTCCGTGCTCCCACTTGATATAGCGCGATAACGATGCAACAAATTGTGGTGAATACATCATAGGCCATGCAACCTTTTACTATCATGCAAAAAAATTAGATGCAACGGAAGCATAGTTTTTTTTCTTAAAGGAAAAATCATTTCCATTACTCATAAGCTTACGACTAATTATTCTTTTAGTTAAAGGCGGCTACATGTGTCTATAATAATTTAGTAAATCTCAAAATTAAGCTATTTGATAGGATAGAATGTGAAGATGCAACTAGGCCTCCTTAGTAAGTTTTGGTGATAAATGAAAAATAATTAAAATGTCTAATGTGTTATTGAGCTAATATGCAGGATATCAAAAATGTATTTATCCACGTTGTGAGAATGTTAACCCCTCATACGATGAAGCGTGGACTCAAAAATCAAGATTGCAAGATAGATTTATAGCTTTTTGAGTCTAGGCATGTCAAACTATAAAGAGGGGTGAAATGATCTTACATGCAGGGAATAAGTGCTCAAGAAACCATAAGCAAGCTTGAAAACTAAAATTGCCAAAAGAGTGAAGTCCAATAGCCAAAATTCCTAGCTCACCAGGAAGGAATGGAACTTCCGTCGGATGTAGCAAACCCTAATTGAATGGAACGGACGTTCCAAAGAGCTGACGGAGGGGATTTCGGCAGATGTCTTGACGGAACATCCGTCCCGACCATTCCGGGAACCTAATCGAGGGGTGACGAAAGTTTCGTCATTTCCTGACCTAACCTTAGCAACGACTCTTTTTGGACCCTCTCCTATCCGTGAGAGAGGGTGCTAGTGCTTTTGAACTCTCCATCTTCCTCAAGTTCTAGCTCTCACCTCTCCCTCATTCCTCTTGAGATCTAAGACCATTTGTGGTAGCCCAACCTCAAATCCGAGCTTGAGAGCATCAACCCAACCTTGAGCACTTCATTCCCTTGCAAGCAATCTCAAATTTCACTTGTTACTCTTGGAGATTCGTTCTCCTAGATTGGCTAGGTACCACCCTAGAGCTCCCAAGCTTGTGATGAGTCTCGAGAAGTTTGTGAAGGTTGTGATTCACCTTCGGAAGAAAAATGAATCAAGAATAAGAAGAAGGAGAAGAAAGCTAATTTTGATCTTTATGACCACTTGAAGAGGATTAGGGTTGAGAGAGACCCGACTCTTTGTGAGCTCCTCAACGGAGACATAGGAACCTCTTTGTGAGGGGTCCAAACTTCGGTGAGAAATCCCCGTGTCTCTCTTTGCTTTTGTTCTTTGTTTTTGTTTCCTTTGCATATTGTGCTCGATCTACCTGTGTGTGACATTGCTACTAAAGGGATAACCATCCTAGGAGGTGAAGCAAAGTTTCTATTCAAGCGATTTTGTGAGAATCGCTCCGCTTCCTCTTTACCTCGGGATTTGCTTTCTATCCCTGATGGAAGTTTTGTCAACTTTCAGAATGTGCATGAATATAGTTACAAAGGAAAATATTCATACATGTATATTAATATCTATATTTGTACCCCATTCATTTACACAAAATTGATCACTAGCACATGGAGGTGGAGACAGGATGTTCCACACCGAAAATTTTGGTGCGCAAAAACACATTAGTTCCATGTGCCAAGAAATTTTAGCAAGCTTCTACCATGATTCAGTTAGCAACACTTTAACTACACACAGAGAGATGTTGCACTTTGAAAGTTAGGGTGAAGGACCGATCGGGGTCACGATTTAGAACAGCAATCGATTCGATCGGAGATAGTACGGTCTTTATCTTATTTTTCTAGTGGTTCATTTGCTTCCCTCTCATTTGAGATTGAAACCTATGGTAGACGGTAGCTTCAATTCAAAATATTTGTGGTAAAATCACAAAAAATACAGATTCAGGGTTAGTCACAGTTTTTTTTAAGTTGTTCCTTAGTTTTTTTTAGTGGAATCAACCCACATGAGTTCCATACAGGTGTTGCATTTATGGTTAATTATTCTTTCAATCCTAAAGTCAATCAAAGCTACTATTTCAGAAGATAAAGATTTTTATGGAGGTAGAATGTGCATAGGTGTATTTACAGGCATGCGTACTTGTGCTTATTTAGCTATTTATCTGGTCTATGTTCATCCCAAAAAAAAAAACCTTTTTCATTCGACACGAAATAGAGGTACAACCAACATCGAGGGACATACAATCTTTGTGTGTATAACTTCTACTTAAAAAACAGGGAGCTAAAATTAGAGATGCTTTTCATCACTCTTAGATCTAAATCAGACAACAAACAATATTATTTTTATATAGTTAATACATTAATAATTTTATCTCCAAATAATATATAATACTGCAAAATAAAATTAACAAACTAGACAATCGAGGCGTTGACTGAAACAGCTGTTTGTTTTCATCAGTTGACTAAACACAAGTAAATATTTAAGGCTGCCCATTGTCAGCTTTAGCTTGTTGTGAGTTGTGATACAGAGAGGAACCATAACTAATCCTTGAAGGATGATTGAGCTGAAGTAAACCATGCTTGACGATAGGAGCAATGCGAAATGCTATCTTCACCCAAAGTGTGTAGCGATCGAAAAATGGTCAAAGTTTTTAACCAAGTTGCTACCAAACGCACCCCGAACAAGAGTCTGTTGAAAAGGGAAGCGAAACGCATCCCATGTCTAGTTCCAGTTCGCTCGGCTACTTCCTCCGCCACGTCTCCTTCCCTCCGGACCCGCACCTCCTCCCCACCGCGCTCAAGTCATGCCCATCGCTGCTGCTCGTCCGCGCGCTCCACGCCGCCGCCGTGGCCGCAGGCCTCTCAGGGGACTCCTTCGTCTCCTCCTCGCTGCTCCACACCTACCTCCGCTTCGGTGCCACCGCCAGTGCCCGCGCAGTGCTCGACGAAATGCCACAGAAGAACGTCGTCGGCTGGAGCGCGCTCGTCGCCGAGCACGCGGCGCAGGGCGATGCTGAGGGCGCGTGGCGCGTCCTCGAGGAGATGCGGCAGGGTTCCAGCGGCATGGAGCCGAACGTGATCACCTGGAACGGGCTGATCTCCGGGCTCAACCGGAGCGGGTGCGCCCGCGAGGCAGTAGCAGCGCTCGCCAGGATGCACGCGGAAGGGTTCTTGCGGCCGGACGTCACCGGAATCTCGTGTGCCCTATCCGCTGTCGGGGATCTCGGGGAGGTCTTAGTTGGAGAGCAGCTGCATGGGTACGCTGTGAAGGCAGGGTGGAGGCCAGATGCCTGTGTGGCCACAGGACTCATCGATATGTATGGCAAGTGCAGGCGGCCTGAAGAGATCGTTCTGGTGTTCAATGAGTCTAGGCACATGGATGTGGCTTCTTGCAATGCCCTCATCGCCGGGCTCTCCCGGAACTCAAAAGTCGCTGAGGCTCTGAGGTTGTTCAGGGAGTTTGTTGGCCGTGGGTTTGAGTTGAATGTCGTGTCCTGGACCTCGATTGTTGCTTGTTGTGTGCACAACGGGAAGGATTTGGAGGCTGTGGAGCTCTTTAGGGAGATGCAGGCCCAAGGGATCAAGCCTAATTCTGTGACAATACCTTGTGTGCTGCCAGCATTTGCGAATGTTGCAGCTTTGATGCATGGGCGCTCAGCACACTGTTTTGCTTTGAGAAAGGGCTTTTCTCATGACATTTATGTGGGCAGTTCTTTGGTGGACATGTATTCAAAGTGTGGCAAGGTCAGCGATGCCAGAATAGTATTTGATGCAATGCCATCCAGGAATGTGGTGTCATGGAATGCGATGATTGGCGGTTATGCTATGCATGGGGAGGCTGCAAATGCTGTGCAGTTGTTCCAGTCCATGCTTATGTGCAGACAGAAGCCTGACATAGTTACCTTCACCTGTGTGCTTGCTGCCTGCAGCCAAGCTGGCTTGACAGAGGAGGGGCGCCGCTATTTCAATGAAATGCAGCAAGACCATGGTATTGCTCCCAGGATGGAACATTATGCATGTATGGTAACCCTACTAGGACGAGCTGGCAAGCTTGATGAGGCATCTGATCTCATAAGTGATATGCCATTTGAGCCAGATGGCTGTATTTGGGGTTCCTTGTTGGGCTCCTGCCGGGTTCACGCCAATGTGGAACTGGCCGAGGTTGCAGCTGAAAAGTTGTTTCATCTGGAGCCAGATAATGCGGGCAATTATGTTCTGCTTTCTAATATTTACGCTTCTAAGAAAATGTGGGATGGAGTCAATCGGGTAAGGGAGATGATGAAGGATGTTGGCTTGAAGAAGGAAAAAGGTTGCAGCTGGATAGAGATCAAGAATAAGGTGCATATGTTGTTGGCTGGTGACGATTCACATCCTATGATGACCGCTATAATTGAAAAATTAAAGCAGCTTAATATTGAGATGAGGAGGTTGGGGTTTGCGCCAAGTACAGATTTTGTCCTACATGATGTGGAAGAGCAAGAAAAAGATGATATCCTTGCTGTCCACAGTGAGAAGCTTGCTGTTGCACTAGGACTCATAAGCACAAGTCCAGGTACACCACTTCGGGTAATAAAGAACCTCCGGATATGCGGTGACTGCCATGAGGCAATGAAATTTATATCAAGATTTGAGGGGAGGAAGATATCTGTTAGAGATACAAATAGATTCCATCATTTTTGGGATGGAAATTGTTCCTGTGGGGATTATTGGTGATCTTTGTTGTCCTCTCCAGAAATACTACTTGCAGAACTCGGGTTGTAGCGACAGAAGTTGAGCATGCATTTCTGTCCAGGTAACGCGGACGTTTCCTTGAGGTCTTGCCCAAAAGATTGAGGTCTTGTCAACTAGTTGGCATATCTGAGTGTGACATGAGTATTCATTTGCGGATGATTCAGCTTGATTCTCTCAGCTGATAGGGGCTCTGGATTGGCCCCACAACAAAATGCTAGCTGTATCTTACTTTTTTTTCCCCAAAACAGGGCTCACCCTGGAATTTCATTACTTAGAGTAATGAAATCACAACAAGTTCGTACTTCCTACAAGTGAGTCTTTAACAGCACCTAGACTTCCAACCAAGAACTGAACAAAGCGTACACCACAACGTCATGGCGCCTCGCTCGCCAAAACAAAGACTCAGGCTACACCCTATTACATTTATCCATGCCAGCATGCGGCAGATTTTGTCTAGATCAGAGGTTCCCATGACCTTCAATTCGCTCATGCCTTTGTGTGTTCTGCTCGCTCCCATCGCTCCTGTTGGGGGTGTACAGCCAGTGCGTTCTTCTGAATCGTCTTGGCCCCGGCTTCAAGTATCTGCTTGTCCTCATCCTTTAGTAGACCTGCCCAGTAATTTAGGAAGACACATGCATAGCATACTATTTCAGTAGGGGATTTAATCAGTCTTCCTTCGAAACAGGCTTGATTTCTCAATTTCCAGATTGCCCAAATGATTGCAGATAAGCCAATGAAATGGAATTTTCTTCCTTGTGGTAGGAAATGTTGTACCCAGACCATATATTGTTCAACAGATTCTGGTCTACAGTTTGTATTGATTGACCAGGCAATTATACTCCACACATATTTACTAACATTACAGGTGAACATGAGATGGTCTAAAGTTTCTACTTCATTGCAGAACACACATTTCTTGTCTCCTTTCCACTTCTTCCTGCTGAGGTTGTCTTTTGTTAGGATTGCCTTTTGAAGCACTAACCACATGAAAATTTTAATTTTGAGTGGTAACTTTGCCTTCCATAGGCTAGTGTTTGGATTATTGTCATTTGAGTCACAAAGGGACTCGTATACTGATTTGACTGTAAATCTATTCTTTCCTCCCATCCCCCAGATCGCCTTATCTCTTTGTTCTGAGAGGCATATGGTGGCCAGGATGTCATTTAGTTTTCTTTTCTCTTCCTGTAGCTCTTCTGATAGCCATCTTGTAAAAGTGAGATGCCATCTATTTGCAGCTAATTTAGCTACCGAGGTCTTCTGTTCTCTACATATCTCGAAAATATTGGGGACTTTTTCCTTTAGTTGTATCTTGCTTGCCATAGTTGAGAAAATAACATGGATGTTGTTGGGTGGAAATTCTGTGGGTGGTTTTTTTCAGAAAAAAAAAGAAATTCTGTGGGTGGGGGTTGGGTTCATGGCACATTACTAATCTCGTGTACAATCAAAGCCTAACTCGTGCATGCTAGACAACACTGTTTTCTCCTTTGGTAAGGTCTTTTCTCCCCAGATTCCTATTTTTGGAAAACTTTTGAATAACTTGTTATATATTTTTTAGAAATTTTGGTTGAATTGTATTTTATGCTTTTGGACTGACTTTACATGAAATTTTTTTATCTACACCGCTGTGGGGCCCACACTCGTGGGTTTACTGCAGCAGCACGCCAGAAGACACAGCGCACTGCGCACACATCCTTACACTACAAGTTTTGGTGTCGTCAGGATCCGAGGGGACAAGTAGTATGGCTTGCATTATTCTTGTTTAAAAATTCAAGTCCTGAATCTGCTGACACATTACATTTCCATCTCGAAGTGGTTCCAAACGATAACTTTCCTACCGAACGTTGCTGCCGGGAATCACGTCTGATCAGGAATATACACATATATTGTTAACGCGCATTTGGAAATCCATGGGTACACTAATCAATGTCGCATGTGGGCTGACATCTCAACAGCACGCGGTTTAGTGATAGAACTGCCCGCGTTGACATTATTGTTGAAGGTGCCATATCACATTGACATTAGTCTGTTCTTGTTTGGTTCAACTCGCCACCCGCTCATGGGTTAACTAGATATATATGGGCACACCCGTACCAAATGCAACACTACATATGCAGCTTAAACTCCACTGCTTGCTATTAATTCGAACAATAGTTTTCTAGCTAGTTCTTTTGCGTCTTAATATTCCTCCATGGTGGTGCAGAGGCTCGCGCCGCTGTTGGAGGTTGCCGAGGACTCTTCTGAAGCGTTCCCGGAATATGATGGCTCACAGCCCTCAAGGGGCAACTGCTACCTCGACAGAATACGGAGCATCCTTATCCCAGCGGACAAGGCGTCGCTGCCGTCCAGCACTGGTAGCTCCTCGGACGGCAGCAGCATCTCAAGCATGGCGTCCAGTGGCTTGTCTTTGCGGACTGTCAACTCTAGGATGGCAAAACTGGAACGTGAGGAGGCCCTCGTCGTGAGGGAGCTCGGTTTCATGATGGTCCGAGATGGGGTCACGCAGGCGCTGATCGTGGAGTTTGGACGCAATCCCAGCGTCTTGGAACGCTGGTTCTCCGAGCTCGACATCCACAAGGTTGTCCAGATTCGTCAATACTCTGATGTGCGGTCCTCGGTGTGGAAGTGGACACGAGCACTCACCCTGATAGCTGAAGCGCTCAGCGCCACTCAGCGGCACCTCTGCGGTGAGAGATCAACTGCCGATGGAGTCAGCCCAGATGAAGAGGTTGCCGTGAAGATTTTGATCCCTGATGCCAACAACAACGACGTGCTCGAAGACGCGGTGGAGGGCCTGCAGATTTCCCGTTTCGTGGTGGCTAGCATGCTGAAGATGCTCGGCTTCGCTGATACCCTCACCGCCATGGAGCTTGACTTTTGCTGTCCTACAGAGGATAAGGTATGGATACTGCTGAACTAGCATGCAAGCATTTCCGAGGCCTCGGAGACTCTGATGCCCTTGCTAATAGAGGAATCCCACCGGCTGGTAGCTTGGCGCAAAATGAGAACCTCAATCACGACGGAACAAGAGTCCCGCTGGCTATCAGCTTCGCGCGAAATGAGAAGCCTGGTTCATAGGATGGAGAGCGATTTCTCCACGAGGAAGGATAAGCTGGGTGAAGCCATATGGAGCACGGTGAAGGACACCAAGGCCCGGATCTCGAGTAAGAATTCTTGGATTCCCATGCCGCTTGGTGGAGAAGTTCACAACACAACCAAGTCCACTCTCTGGTATGTAAATGTACTCTGGGCGAACGACCGCGTTCTCAGTTCCATCGTGTGGTGTTTGTCCGAGTCTTGGCACCATACCACAACTACCGACATGATAGTTGACATTATATCTGACCTGGAGCATGAGCTTGAGGAGGAATCCAAGTCGTTTGTGAACCCCAGCCTAAGGTACATGTTCCTACTGAATAACTTCGACTTTATCAAAGAGGAGCTCAACAAATTTCAATTCCATTCCCCACACGAGCTGGATCGCAAACTCGAGAGTTACCTGAAGAGCTACATAGAAGTTTCATGGGAGCCTATCGTCTCATGCTTGCAAAGTAATAAAACTAGGACTCCCTATCGCCTTTCGCTGGAAAAGTTCCAGTCCAAGCTTAACGGAATTTGCAATATTCAGAAGTTCTGGAAGGTGCCGAATCCTAAGCTCAGGACGAGGCTGCGTGAAGCCATAACTGGTAAAGTGATTGGAGCCTACAACGATTACGTGGAGGACTATCAAAAGCGGTGTCATGATCTCCCTAATTCCATTATTAGGGTGTGTTTGGTTGGGCTGTGGCTGTGAAAAAAGCTGCTGTGAGCTGTGAGACTGTGAAAAAAGCAGTTGTGGGTTATGAAGTTGTGAGAAAGTCGAAAGCCGTTTGATAAAACTGCTGTGGCTTTTCGAAATTTACTAGTTGATCCTACTTATCATCATATATACCATCATATATACGTACATATATACATACAAATATATGTATAATATATTTTATATTTATATATTTATTTATATCATATATATAATATAACATATATACATGTATATAAATAAATAGATAAATAAATAAATATATATATATATATATATACGTATGCATACATATACATATGAATAAAAATGTACATATACATTTTAAATGTATGTATAATATATTTTATATTTATATATTTATTTATCTCATATATATAATATAGCACATATATATATATATACATGTATATAAATAAATAGATAAATATATATACTTATACTACACATACATATGAATAAAAAAATATTTATGCATATAACCATATATTTATTTATTTATTTACATGTATCTTATTATATATAAGCTATAAATAAATAAATAAATAAACACATAATATTTATATAAGATATATGTATATAAATAAATAAAAGTCATATAACATATATATTACACGTATATATATACATACATATACATATGTAGGTAATTTCTTCAAACTTGTGAAAGCCAAAGCCAAGAAAAGCACCTCCACACCTGCTTTCAGAAATGAACTAGCAAAAAGCTGCTTTTGACTTTGGCTTTTGTTGGCAGCCAACCCCTTTGGTTGGGCTACTGACTTTTCTGAAAAGCCAAAGCCAGAAAAAGCCTAACCAAACACACCCTTAGTCCCCAGGATTTGAAGGAAATGCTGACCGAGCTCTTTGAAGGATGATGAAAATAATGTTCGTAATTTGCATACATGGCTGTAGTAGCTATAGCTGGGTGTATAAGAAGCAGAGACGTGAGTCGTTTCTATTTCAGAAAATGCTGATCATTTGTATGAAATGTCTTAACTTTTACCAGAAAGTGATGCATGTTTGTCAGTTGCAAATCATTGTTAACTTGTACCACAAGTATTGATGTGTTTCCTCGTGCAGGACTCAACATGTGTAAGTCAATTCCTGAATGGAACTGTGCTTTTTTTACTTTATATCCTGGACTGAACTCTGAAAATGCTAATAAAATATTTGGTATAAAAAGACTTCAATTAATTGCTGAACAGATGCATGCTTTTGTTTACGATCTGTTGAATTTCAACTAGTTTGGATAGTCAAACACTTCCTTGAATACCTTATTAGCAGGTTTGCTTGGAGAAGTTCATAACCACATTTGACTATAGCTAACTTCTTAGAACATCTAGGAAATTGAACCATTCACAAATATAATTATTCTAGTCGTCGACTAACAGCATCACAAGCAACCTCTAGCTCTATTCGAAATATTGACTCACCATGCATGGAGTCTGTACATAAAGTGCAACACAAACAAATTGAGCTAGTGTACTAATATCCCTTATCTATCAAACATTGGCATGGGTGTCCCTGATATCACAAATAGTTGTATTTACATGAGGCTGCCATACCACAGTACAATGTTAGCAACATACAGTGTATATAGGTCAATAAAGGTCCCTGCCGACCTACAGTGTTGGTTGATTGTAGTTACATCACACTAAAATAAGACCAATATAAACTGAACGAAATTCATACATCCACAAAACAGCTATACACTATGGAACATCCGGAAAAGAGAGAAGAAATTTCCCTTGAATTATTTTCAGAGGTGCACATAAACTCGCACATATATACTGAATCTGTAATAGTCTGCTATGCTACTAGGATAACAAGATTCACAACATCAGGCCGGGTAAATAGCAGCAAGGCTGTCCCGAGCATTTTGGAGGCCCTGTGCCAAATGCGTACCGACACCTTTAGGCTTCGTTTGGAACAAGAGATTTTCAGAGGCTTTTTGGAGTAAACCATTCCTCTCGAAAGGATTGACATCAAAATTTTTGCAACAGAGGAAACCGACCTTCTTTTCTGGAGGAAAGGAATCAAACTCGGCCTATTTCGCAGGAATGAAATCCTCCACTTATCACCACAATTAACATGAATATATTAGAGTACTACTATACACACGACTCTGTTTTACGACCTGGCTTGATTGCATGCACTTACCGGCATGCAGATCATCACGATGTCATCCACTGCATGCACATATTGTATGGAACACGGTCGGAAACGGCAATCGGAAGGAACAGTCGTGTGTGTAGTCATTCCGAATATATTACTGGTTTCCATATTATCGTCAGTAACCTTGTCATCATCATGATTAGTTGAAAGAAACAAATATGTCCATTGATCCTTTCTGAGATTGAGTTAGATTATTATCTAGTCTTTTTTTTTCTTTTTAGTTTTTCCATAACTAGAATCATATTTACAAATCTGGTATGAAAAAAACTCTTTTGGGACTAATAAATCAATAATGCACTAATCAGTTATTAATAATATTAAGGGTAACATTAAATGAAGCATATGGGGACTAGAGAGATTCAGTTCGCATACCTTAATCAGTTGATTTAGAGTATTTCCTGCCAGGAATCCTAGGCGTAGGCAGCGGCGTTGCAAAGCATCGAGGCATGCCAAGACAGGATAAAGGAGGCGTGATGTCTTTTTTTAAAGAGGTGGAACCATGATCGTGAGATACAGCTGAGAAGACGATCAATCGATTACAAAACCTGTCTTTTGGGCTTTTTGTTGTGTACAGCCAGTATATATACGTATAATATATGGCTCAATTTTGAGGCCCCAAAAATTTGAATGCCCAGTTCCGTCGCACCGTCTGCACCTGCCCTGGGACGGGCCTGATAGCAGCAACATATACTGAATCTGGAATCATATTTGAATAGTAGCAACATCGCATCATGAATTCTCTAGACAAAGGGATGAATCACTATAACAATTCGACATTGTAGCCACGCCTCACAAAACCATGTAGCCACGACAAGCAAAATGGACCGTGGCTACAGCCGGGGTGGGCTACTCGTGGCCGTGGACCGTGGCTATTGAAGTCACTATATCCACGGTTGGCTTTGTTAACCGTGCCTATTGGGACCTACACCGATAGCCACGGTCCATGTCTTCAACTGTGGCTATAGTGGCCTCTATAGTCACCGTTCATTCTCCAACCGTGGCTATAGTTGCATGTTTTATATGTGTTGATGATACATTACATGTGTACCTTCCACCATTCAAGAAGACAAGTATACCTCGAAATCATCGATTCTTAGATTAGAAACACCCGTATCGTCGGATAGCCAAACAATTTGATGGTACGATTGAGACGGGCGAAGAACCTCGACGTTGGACCTCTAGGGACGTCTTTGGGAAGACAACAAACGTTAAAGCTACATTTGGAAGGGCCATGAAGGGAGTTGCAAAGTCAAAAGCCGCAACACCGTATAAGAAGCTTTCTATATTCTACGAGATATATCGACTATTGGAAAGAACTGGAAGTGACTCATGCCATTAATTGGATGCACATTGGGAAAGGTGTATTTGGCAGCACTACCGGCCTTATACTTGACCTACCCGGTAAGACAAAGGATGGACTGAACGCAAGTAGAGACCTTGTAGAGATGAATATTAGGACAAAGCTCCATCCGCAAGAACGAGAAAACGGAAAGTAATACGTCCCGTGGGCCTGCTACACCCTAATTCATGAGGATAAAATAACATTCTTGAAGTGTCTTCACGGGATTAAAGCACCGATTGGTTTCTTATCGAATGTTCAAAATCTCATGGACATGAAAGACTTAAAGATAAGTGGTTACAATACTCACGACTGTCACTCACTACTTTTGATGTTTCGGCTATTACCATCGTAGCTGTGAAACCTAAATGATTGAAGTTGACTATAACTTGTTTGTGCTTCTTCTAGAATGCAGTCTCAAAAAAGGTGATCAATAAAGACGAGTTGGATAACCTACGGACCTAGGAAACAATGTGCATGCTTGTGATGTGCTTCCTGCCATCCTATTTTGATACTATGGAACACTTCATGCTTCATATTGTTGATGAGATATCTGCTTTGGGCCCTGCTACATGCATCATATGTTTCCATACCGGAGGTTCACGAGGGAACGTTAAGTGAAAAAGGTACACGAGGACGAAAATCATTCACTCGTGAATACAATTGAGTGGACAAAGCCCATTTTACTGTACTGCAACAATCACTTATTGTGGCCCCATATTTCAAAAACACCTTGACACGCTTCAACCGAACAATATTCTCGAGCAAGAGCGGTGCATGGATAGTACAGGAGCATAAGAAAACTTTCACATCATGGTTTGAGAATCAAGACCTTCCACGTGGGGACTCAATGAATGAGAAAATGTTGAGAATGTTAGCTACTCGACCTTCAAAAACTGTGGTGACTTATCAGGTGTACGATATTAATGGATTTACCTTTCATGCAACAAAAAAGGACATGAAAAGTAAGTGTCAATATAGCAAAGTTTGAGTAGAAGCCCTTGATGAAGATAACAATTACACCTCATATTATGGGTATATAGAGGAAATATGGGAACCGAACTATGGACCAGATTTGCAAGTTCCTGTATTCAAATGCAAATGGGTCAAAAACACCCAAATGGGGTGGACCAAATGGGGTGGGGGTCGATGAATACGAGTGAACCCTCGTTGATCTTAAGAATGTAGGTTATAAAGATGACCCGTGGATACTCGCTAAGGTGGCAGAACAAGTGTTCTATATACTCAATCCAAAGGATGAAAGAAGCACATTGTTATTTCTATTAAACAAAGAATCCTTGGAGTGGATGGCGTGGATGATTAAGATGCATACAATCAATATGGTGAAGTCCGTTATTTGTGGATCCGAGAAAATTTAAAGTCATAGAAGCGAAACTATCATATCAAGGAATGCCCTACCTACGCACGGATTGCGAAGGAAAAATCGTTCAAGGATAATGTACCTTTATCATTCCATTAACATGTACTCATTATGTACTCAAATATGTATTTTTATATTTCCCCTCGGATGTACTTACTTTGTATTGAACTATGTAGCTTTTTTTTCATTGGCGTGTACTTATTTCAATTATCTGTAAGTTACATCAATTTTTATTAATTTTCAGCAACTTAATTAATTTAACAATATTTTAATTATTTTCTAGCAATATAAATCAGTTTAACAACATTTTAATTAATTTCAAGCAACTTAAATCAATTTAACAATTTTTTTAAAAATTTCCAACAACTCAAATCATTTTAACAATATTTTAGTTATTTTTCAACAACGTAAATCAATTTAACAACATTTTAATTAATTTCCAGCAACTTTAATCAATTTATCCGTGTTATTTTAATTTCCAACAACTCAAATCAATGTAACAACATTTTAATTAATTTCAATCAACTTATATCAATTTAACTGCATTTTTTAATTTCTAACAACTCAAATCAATTTAACGAGTATTTTAATTAATTTCCTGCAACTTAATTCAAGTTAATAGTATTTTAATTATTTTTAAGCAACTTAAATGAAATTATCAATATTTTAAAATCATAATAATCATTTGGGCCGCACTTGTAACATTCGTCCCATGTAGCTATAGGCCCATTACTAGTTCATGCGCTAGTTTATCAAGAGATTATGTTTAAATTTTAAAACTTGTATATATTACTCCAATATTGTCTAAATTAAACAATTTTTGTTTCTAAATTTTTGTAAAATTCCAATCTATTACTTTGCGCTTTGTTTTGTAAAAATCTAAAAAATATGTTATACAATTATCTATAAATGTACTTATGACACAATTTTGTATTTATATAATTATTTTTATTTCATAAACCGTATCGAATTCGACCTCAACAATTGGTTTGTATATATAACTTTTACAAATACACATGTTCAATTTTTTTAAGACATATAAGTATGTGTGGGATCAAACCAACATTAATTTGAGTTCAAAACTGATTCACTCGAGACATTTAATCCCATTTGAACTACTTTTTTAAAAAAAACTTTTAAAAAATTATAAAAATATAAATGAGTGAAAATGCTCAGAAACAGTGTCATGCCAAAATATAGGTCAAACGAACTTGTAGTTTGAAAATCATAAATGTGCAAAATAATTGGAATAATGGGATTTCGTTTTTTTGTATGCGAAGATTTTTTTATTATTTTGAATTAAAAATTGGCATACACATCTCGTCATACCAATTAACAACTAATATAGTTTTGTTGTAATTTTTTTAAATTATTGGATCCATGTAAAGGTCAACAAAAACTATTTTGTGGTTCAGATATTGTATTACAATGTTAAGTAGACAAGAAATACATATGGGTTTGGAAAGAATTAAACCATTGCATGATGTAAAATCAATATAATTTTGAAAATAAAAATAGAAGAATTAATAGAAAATACATATGAATAAAATATGCCGTGTCAATGACATGTAGGCCTGGATGAGCACAATAGCCATAGTTCGTTTCGAAACGAGCTGTGGCTATTGGTTTGTGCCACCGACTTGCGGGACCCGGATGCCGGTCGGAACTCAATAGCCATGGTTGTTATGGAACAAACCATGACTATTGGCTTTGTGCCTATGACGTGTGGGCCCTCCACCGGCGTCTCCAACAGTGGCTATTGCCGCTCTAAAATAGACGGCCGTTCGCGGCGCCAACCCCGTCCCCCGGCGCCGCGGACAATGACGTCGGGAGGCGGCCTCTCCCCTCTCCGCCCGTCGCCGCCTCGCCTCGTCCCGACCTCCTCCTCCACGGATCTCGCACATCGTTGAGAGCTCCTACTCGGGCTTGCGCGCCTCCACCACCTCCCGGGTCGTTGGTGCCGCCTCCTCCCTCCTCGGGCTCCCCGATCGTCACCGTCGCCTCCTCCCTCCTCCGTCTCCGGGAGCCACCCGACGAACTCCTCTTCGCGAGCCTCCTCCTCCCCGGGCTCGCGTGCGTCGGCTCCTCTAGTTGTAGGAGCTACCCCGACAAGCTCCTCCTTGAGTGCCGCCTCATCCCCGGGCTCGCACGCGCTACCTCCTCCGGATGTAGGAGCTCCCTAATGAGCTCCTCCTCACCGCCACCTCTCGCCATCATCCTCGGGTTCCTCTCCGGGCTCACGTGTCGCCACCTCGGCGGTCATCGGTGCAACCTCCTCGCTGCTCCAGCCTACGGGAGCTCATCGGCGAGCTCGTCCTCGCGGCCGCCTCCGCCATCCTCCTCGGGTTCCTCCCCGGGCTCGTGTGCCTCCTCCTCCCCTAGCTCGCGCGCATCGCCTCCGCGTTGATTGTTGGTGCAGCCTCCTCCCTCCTCCGGCTGCAGGAGCTCCCCGGTGAGCTCCCTCGCAGTCCCGACGAACTCGCCATCTCTCGAGCCCTACCTGGCACACCCCTTCCCCCTCTCCCCCTCTCGGTTCGTGGGTCCTCTCCGGCGAGCTCCAATGTTGCTAAGCGTTGGTGATTGCTCTGAATATGCTCTGAATTAGCTCTAATTCGAGCTCTGAATATTGCTCTGAATGTGGCTCTGAATATGCTCTTAATTAGCTCTGATATAGCTCTGAATATTGCTCTAAATATGCCTCCGATTATTGCTCTGAATATGCTGTGAATTAGGTCTAGTTTAGCTCTTAATATTGCTCTGAATATGCTCTGAATTAGGTCTAATTTAGTTCTGAATATTGCTCTGAATATGGCTCTAAATATTGCTATGAATATGCTCCGAATTAGCTCTGAATATTGCTTTGAATATGGTTTTGAATATTGTTCTGAATATGCTTTAAATTAGCTCTAATTTAGCTTTGAATATTGCTCTCAATATGGCTTCTCCCTAATGGTGATATCTCTGAATTTAGAGCTAATTTAGAGCTATTTGTAGCTCGCATCTGAATATGGCTTTGTTATGCCTAATTAGCTCCGAATATGCTCTAAAATTGGGTCTGAATATGGCTTTGTTATGCCTAATTAGTTCTGAATATTCTATGAAATTGGCCCTTAATTGCCTATGGTGATATCTCTGAATTCAGAGCTAATTCAGAGCTATTTGTAGCTCCATTTATGGCTAGACCTTGAATGGAGATATCTCCTTAGTGTTGATTTAGCTTTGATCCGAGCTCGGAATATTCCTCTTTTTTCTCTTGTCCCTCTATTTTTCTATATTTCATGGCTACCACTTTTTAAAAGAAAAATATTTTTGCTCCCCGTGTTCTCTCTTTCCTTTTTTTTTCTCCTTTTCTCTCTACTCCCCCACCCTATACTCTATTTCCTCATCTTTTCCTCTCTTTTCTCCTTTCTTTCCTCTTTTTTCTCCTTTTCTCTCTGTTGTCTCCCACCCTTCCTCTACTTCCTCCTCTTTTCTCCTTTCTTTCCTCTTTTTCTCTGTACTTCCCCCTTTCCTCTATTTCCTCTCGTCCCCTTGGTCTAGCCATGCTCGATGATGAAAGCGAGGCTAAGTGAGATGAGTGTGACGAGTATGGCTCACATCCTCGGATGTTGGAAACATGTTAACATACGACATCGTTGGATGGCTATCTTCAACTAAGTCTAGAAAAATATCCTAATTTTATGGCAGATGACGACTTATATATATATATATATATATATATATATATATATATATATATATATATATATATATATATATATAGGAGAAGGGGTAGATGGGGGGGGGGGGGAGGTGAATATAGAATGTAGGGTTTCCTTCATTAGGAAGGTAGGTACAAAAATATGCAAGACATTTTGCAACTCGTATGATGTGTATGTCACATTAGATTTGATTTTCTGGTGGATACCCAAGTATAGTGTCCTATTTACCTTGAGGTCGTATAAATTGCGGTATGCATTGCATAATATGCACCTGCCTTTCTTAAGTAATTGTTCTACGAGTGTATGTCCATCCTCCTCGTCTACCTCCTATACTCGTATTTGTAACTCCTTTCCTCCATTTTCTCCTGTCCTCCTGTCTTGTCCTCTTTCCTCTATTAGTAACTCATTGATTCTTCTTGCCCTAAAGGTATCAAATGCTATAATGGCGGACAAGATGCCATTAGAATGGATAAGACCACATAATCCGAAAGACAGCCCCCAATCCAAGTACACACAATCGGATGTTGTGGATCCGGACCAAGAAAGTTCCTCATCAAGTGGGGAATGGAAAGAACCGAGAGGACCCTAACTTCCCACCTCCTTGCGAACCTCGGGATATTGATGAGGACCCTAATTACGTGCCTCGCAGAATATGCATCACATCCAATGTGAAATTTCCCGTTTTCGCTTATCAGCAAATTACTAAACTTCAATTATTCTTTATATGAGAGGTTCCTCGACGAAGTGTTGATCATGTCTTGACCGCACAAGCGACAGTATCCATGGCTGGCCAAGACACACCTCATGAGGCGCAAACTAAAAACATAGCTGCCATGAGTCCCCAAAAAGCGCAAGCGATAAACGCTCAACGAACAAGCCTAAGGGCACCTATGAAGTAACTCGTCCCGGAACCCGTTGCTCGGGAGCTCGTTGAACCATACGGTGTCCATGTAAAATGGTAGAACCGTTGTGGTGTAGTGGTCGGGGAGAAATGTAAAATCACTTCGTCCGATTGGAAGGTGGTGCCTTAGGAGCGCAAAGTGAAAATGTGGAATGCCGTTAGATCACACATTCTCTTCCCACCAGCAGACCTTAAGGAAGCCAAGAAGGCAACATTGATTGGAATGTCACATATCTTTCGAGAATGGAGGCCCGGGCTAAACTTTCATTATGTCAAACGTGGCATAACACCTTTTGATGATTATGGACAAATAAGTCCACAGGACTAGAAACTATTTGTTCGGCAGAAGACAAGCTGGACTTGCCAAAGACCTTAGTGCAAAGATGTTAGAGCTGAATAAGAAAAATAAGTACAAGCCACACTTGGGCCCCGACGGATACTAGAAAAAGATTCAGGAGTGGAGGGCGATAGAAGAAAATCTCTCGTGCCGAGGGAAGCTCGATCCATTGTAGGGCCTTGAGCCACGTGCCAAAAATCGGATTCTTGCACACTCTACAATCGATGAAAATGGGGAGATTATTTCGATGGACTCGACCTCGGCGCAAGTTATCCAGGAATTGACAGGTCATATCAAGTTGCGGACACACTCGGTGTTATTCAATCCGAATATTATAGATATCTCTCTTGCTCCGAGGACCAAAGAGCATAGTGGGCGGGTGTGTGCGGTGTCCTCCGAGGCCACTTGGAAAGAGGGTTTCTTGTCTAGTTCTTCTGCCTCCTTGTACAAAGAATATAAAAGTAACAATAAAGATAAGGAGGAGAGGGACAAGGTAGAGTGGAGGCGACAAATGGACATGTACCAAGCTGACTTGCGAAGTAGAAATATCCCCAGTACAACCGATGCAGGCCCAACCACTTTGCCTAGTTTTTCCTCCCCATTAGAAGGGAAATCATCACGCATGAATGTCCATGTGAGCTGCATGTGTCATTTGGTTACAAGGAAAAGACCTTGAAGGTTACAACTTGCAGAGCACTTCCAGGACGAACAATCCACAACATGGATATTTTCTCGGTACGTGCGTGTCACCATCGAGGAGATCGATCAAGGATGTGAGGAGCACGAGATTGAATGCTCCATATCCGAAGCGAGGATTATAACTCTACATAATGTTGTAGGTTCTTTCATCTTGTGAAAACAACATCGGGTTGTCCTCTCGGAACCATGAGCGTCTCCTCCCCCTTGTCTAGACACGGATAAGTTCATGTGATTCAACAACTCACAGGGGATGAAACTGGAGCTGGAGAACCGTCTCCTTTGACCGGTGTTGCTTCAACCGAGTGAGCAACAAGATGACCAAGGACAAGACGCGGTTATGAGTCCTATACTCATAGACATCCCATAGCCTCGAAACCGCCATAGTACATGGCTATGAAGAGCCTTAGCAACAAATAGTCGCCTTTGTCGAGCCCGAAGGGCACCGTGTCCCCTCCGTCGAGCCAAAAGGAGAAACGCTCACCTTGGATGAAGAGCCTCGGATCATCGAGCCTATTCAAAAGGAGTTTACTCCAACAATCCCTAGGACTATTACGCCTACGCGCGAGAGGGGGGGGGCACATCAAAACCTTAACCCGAACATGTCTTGAAATACTTACAACAAATGAGGTAGGGACCGGTGCAATCAATCACACCTATCACGGATCCTCGTCAATTGCTACGATACGGCGATGACATATTTCAGGGTCATGATGAGAATGGGGACTTCCCAAATTCCATGTTTGGCAAGCTTCTTGTATCTAATAAGATGTTGTCAAACCTACCGTGAGAGATGAGGAAGCCACACGGCCGGTATGTAGAGGAGCGAAAGAAGGAGTGGATATGATCTCGTGTAAGCTTCCAAGGGATGTGTTCAATAATACTACCGACTCGACTCTTGGACTATATTTCAATGATATCCACACTATGCTTCTGCTCGGCGAGATGGACACAACCTTTATAACCTTGTGGTGCCTGTAAGTGCATCCATCCATCTTTTTCTTATTACCTACCTGTTGAAATACATGTTATATATTGCCTTGTTCTTTTTCTCGTAGCTTGAATTCAACATTTCAAAAGAAGAAATATAACGGACCCGATTGGAAGGTTGGGTACCTCAATCCGAGCTTGATCAATCAAAGTGCGATCAACCCGCGGATAAATGAGCAAAACCCGATATATAAGGACATGACACCACAAGAGTTAAAAGAAATGAAGGCCACCATGACGACAAAAGCAAGATCTCGAGTTGCAACTTATATTTACATGTGCTTCGGGGATTGGCAAGATAGACACGCCATTTTCGCGCCTTACCACTTGGAGTAAGTTCAAGCACTCGCCTTCCTCTCCCCTGTTGTAAAGCTAGATGACATACTAACTATTACGATCTTTATTGCAGTGCATTGGATTTGTTTCTTGATGACACCAAAAATTGAGTATCTATTAGTGTTGAATAGCCTTCTACGAAGATATTGTGAGCGTCATAAATTGGTAAGTAGATAAGTACAATTAAATAACGGTAATTTTGTTCAATAATATACTTTTCTCCATGTTGTAGTGCTTATCTCAACTACATAAAGTTAAAGCACGTGGCGTGTTACAAGATTCGGAATCGAATATACTTTCGTCACAAGTTTTTGGTAAGTTATGCGTCATATCTAATTATTTTTATCCTCCTATCATTGTAATTGAAAATGATGTTATATATTTCATCTATTTTATAGTGTATTAAACAAGCACTAGGTAGTGTCCGTTGTGGATACTACGCATGTGCGTATTCGAGTTCTGCTGCAACCTACCGAGGGGTTGTCTCTCGAGAGACCGCTAAAGAGGTACACCAACATTCTTTTTGTTTTTTGGTTATCATCTACTAATTTTCATGAATTTATTCACATAAAGAAAAAAAGGCTAGAAGAGGCGAGGAGATCGGATAAAAAGATAGTTGATGAAATCTGTAAGAAAGGATTCACGACGGTGCAACAACATTTGAGTATAAATGACTTGTGCTACATTGCCGTTAGGATCTATCGTTTCTTGCTTAGAGAGGTCATTAGTCCTCGTGGTCGGTTCTTTGACAGTGAAAGTGAGGTGACAAAGCAGCATTAAACACTTTTTGAGTGGTGCGGTTCGAAATGCCCATATGACTCCGATCTAGTTGAAGATTTCTATAGTGTAGACTAAGTTTAAATAAACTTGAGTATTATGTGCACTTTGTGAAAACTTTTATGGATTTGTGAATATTTTTACGATGGATTTTTAAATGTTATTGTGATGTAATTCGAAAATGTTAATGTTAATATGGTGCAATTCTGAAATGTTAACGAATCATAATAATTATAATTTATTATCTGTAATGCGTTTTTATTTTTTTATTGTAAAAAACCAATAGCGACGGTTGACAATTGCAACCATGACTATAGTGGTGCTACAAATGGTTATTTGTAGTCTCGCAAACTTAGCTACGGTTGAGTCCGACCGTGGCTATAGAGCCCCCAACCGTGATAGTGCATTATTGCTATAGTGAATCTTCTAAGAACCCCAAACTAGCTAACAAGCTAAGGGTGTGTTTGGTTATGCTTTCGGTGACTTTGGTTTTTGGAAAAAGTCACTAGTCCAACCAAAGACCCCAACTTCCATCGCATGACTTTTCCAAAAGCTGCTTTCTTCATAGTCTATTTTCACAGCACGTCCCGAGCTGCTTTCTTCGGCTGTGGGAGGGAAGTTTAACGAAATTACCTGCAATGCCACTCGTTATGGAGATACCGCTTCGTTCTTTTCCTCGAATCTTCCTCGCGTCGACCAGTCCAGAGCGCTAGGGTACGCGTTGCGCCGCCTTGCCCGCGTCGCCTCCCGCCGTGCCTCCCATGGTCGCGCCGCCTTCCTGCGTCTCGTGGCCGCGCCGCCTCTGGTGCTGCGACGCCCGACGCCCCAGGCTGTGACGCCGGACGCCGCCGGCTGCCCAAGATCTAATCCCGCGCCAGCCCGTACTGCATCGCCCTTGCTGCGTCGTCGACTGCTGCGCCGCCCTCTGCTGCGTCGCCCACTGCCGTGCAATCCCCTGCCGCGCATCCGAGGAAGCCCAACCGAGCAACGCCCGACGCTGCCAGCTGCCCAAGATCTAGTCCTGCACCAGCCCCTGCTGCCTCGCCCTCTGCAGCGTCCCTCACTGCCACGCTCCCTCCCTGCCGCGCTGCTCCCTGCCGCACATCCCAGGAAGTCCAACGAGCCGCCCTTGCTGTGGACAGTTGGGCAGGTAAGATTGCTCTGTTTTTTTCTTCTTTCTACGGTGCTATAGAATTCCAGAAAAATGGTGTTTATCTCTTGTTTAGTGATGGTGTGATGCATTGGTGTGATGCCTTCTTCAATTTAAATCTAGAAAATTAAATTACATTGGTGGTGTGATGCATTGGTGAGAAATACTATGCAATGGAATTCCAGAAAATTAAATTGCATTGGTGGTGTGATGCATTGATTATAACCTGCTTTCTATGTGATAACTAAATAAAATAAAATTGTTGTTTTTGCTTGATTTAAAGAATGGCTGATGGTGTGATGCCAATTTGAGGCATTTCATTTATATCTGTAAAGTGGAGATAGAAGCTGGGAATAGGTCAAATGGACAGTTTACTAGGAACGGTTGGAAAAATTTGTGTAGCAAATATGAAGAAAAAATTGGTCTCAAGCAAACTAAGAAACAATTGAAGAACAAGTTCCGGGCGTCCTCCTCAAGGGAAGTATGAGATATTTAATTTCTTGCATTCATCTCTTAGAAATGTCATTGAGCGGTCTTTCTGGAATTGTGAAGCAAAAGTGGTGTATTTTGAAAGGCATTCCAAGTTTCCCTATTCGTACTCAGAAGCATATCATTCTTGCTTGTATGGCATTGCACAATTTTATTCGTGACAACAAGTTAAAAGATAAGTTGTTTGATAGATGTGATGCAGATGAGGAATACATACCACGTGCCATACGTGCCACAACAATAACACACGGAGATGAGAATGCAGATGGAGAGGAGTATGAGGAGACCATGAATACCATCGGTAATAGGATAGCTGATGCTTTGGTTAGTAGTAGAGGGAGGTACGTATGTTATGAGACGATAATAGATATCTTTTGTATAAGAGTAAATTTCATAAAACCCCAGGTTCCTTGTATCACAAAACCCCATGTATTATGGTCGGTGTCACATAACCCCGGGTTTTTTGGTCAAATTATTTCATATAACCCCAGCCCTATCGAAGTAGTATGAATATTAGAGGTGTATCTAACTTTCATGTGAGAAGATAAATTTGTCATGTATTCAACTTGATGATTTCGTTGATTAATTCGACCATAACACATATGTCATGCAAGAAAAAGTTAGAATCCATAAATCATATTCACAGTCAATTCTGGATAGAGGTGGGGTTTTGTGAAACAATATGACCATAAAACCTGTGGTTATGTGACACGAGCCATAATATCCGGGGTTTTGTGACAAAAGGACCACAAAACCTGGGGTTTTGTGAAATTTACTCTTTGTATAATGACATAATTTATGTGTTGACCAAATGTTGATTTTGTCTCTAAAATTATCATTTGCATGTTATTATCTAAACAGGACATTGTTGTGAGCTCAATATCCATATAAATTGTTTCTCATACATTCGGAGGCATTACAGACATTTCGTTTCTCACGGCCACAACCATTTTTACCAAACGGCTTTCAGCTTTTCCACAGCTCACAGCTCACAACAGTTTTTTTCTCACAGCCACACAATCAAACACACCCTAAATGCTATATTCCTATGTATCCTATTTAGTTATCTAGCTAACAAGCTATTATATAACCATATCATCCCCATTTGCCAATATGTAGATGATATAGTTATGTGTTCTTAAAACATATGATAAGTCGACTGTAGTGTTGGGTGTGGAACTAAATTAGCAGTATAGGATTGCCAACCTTTATAACTGCAACATAAGCATGTCAAAGTACCTAGGAATTCCGGTCGGTGATCGAAGCTTAGAGTCGAGGAACTAAGCTATGTGTACAATACACCGGAGAAGAGAGTGCTGGCATGGCTAAGTTTGTTCTCGTCATCAAGTGGGAAATTTACTCTGATCAAGATGTGTCTCATCTCTATGCCAACATACACAATGGGCGTATACAAATTGAAAGATGGGGTGTGCACTGTTACGTGACTACCAGGGCAAACTTCTATTGTTTAGAAGAAGTACCATATGATGGGAAGTAATGGCGATTCCGAAAAGAGGGCAGAAGCATGGGCTTTACATACACTAATCTAATGAATGGGTGCTTACTACCCAAATATAGATCTGCAAACTGGATACAGGGGACACCAACATGTTCTACACAATGCTAAGAAAGAAATACCCACATGATAAAAGCTTCTACAACAACAAGGGAGACTGAGGCTCCCCATTCGATGAGGCAATTATAGATTTAGGTTGCAACATTAGATCTTGCTTTATTTGTCATCTTAGCCTTGAGATGATCTAGCTCGGCAGGTTTCATATCCTTACATTTTGTGTCCTCATTTATCCGCGGGTTGATTGCGGGTTGATTTACCATGTTCGGGTTGAGGTACCCGACCCTCCAATCTGGTCTATTTATTTTCTTTTTCTGAAATTTCAAATTCATCCTAAAAGAAGCATAAGTCGAAAAATGAACGACATTAATGCTTGAAATACAAGAATATGAACGAGACTGATATTCGAAATCCGAACTCGATAAATGGAGCCACTTACAAGCCAGAACATAGTGTGAAGATAAATGGATAAATGGAGCCACTTACAAACCACATGGATATGAATGTTGTGTCCACCTTGCCGAGCCAGAACATAGTGTGAAGATCGTTGAAATACGTTGCAAAGTTGATCGGCCCTCTCGTTGTCCCTGTATTGGAGTAACACTTGTGGTTCAACGTGTTACAACACTTCCTCAACATCAAAATCACGAGACTATTCTGCTACTTCCACGGTTCCAACAGGCTCCCCATCTTCACCATTGACATGATCCTGAATATCAACGTCATCGTCAACATGAATATCACCATCAACAGATTGGTCATGTATTGTCTGGACCATGTCTTCACCATGTTTTGTCCACCTCATGTAGTCCTTAACAAAACCTCTCATTATTATGTGTGAATTGATTATAATCGTATCCCTCCACAGCTTCTTATTTTTACAGTTACGACATAGACAGTGTATTTCAGTCCTTATTTCTAGCTTAGCATGTTGTGCAGCCCGCATGAGAAATGCCTTGTCTTGTTCTCAAAAATAACTTCGCGGTCTTGGCGCCTCATACCTCCAAGATCTATCCATCCCAAGCACTACACAAAAAAAAAGTTCAAAAAAATTTTAGTTCAACAAAATATGGAACAATATATATCGTGGCATCAAGTTTTGTGAGTTACAAATAAAGTGACCACCTAGATATATAAATTATTTTAAGAAAAAATATCCATTTCCTTTACCTAACCTAGCTCTCCCTCTATCATGAGGGAACTAGATCTACAATTTTTCTCCATGGAGAAGGCTAGAGATAGAATTTTTCTCCATGGAGAAGGCTAACGATACAAATAGCATGGATAAGAACACCATAACTCTTCAAATGAAGATATTTGTAAGAAATCGGAATAAAAATCAAAGAAAACCAAACCCAAAATTCTACTTGATTCTAACATGATAGGAAGAAAAAAATACATGGGATAGATTCCTCTTAGTCTAAGAAACAAATCTATCCAAGAAAAACGAACTCAAAACCTCCCCCCTTGTTTTTTCAATTTTTGCTCGAATTTTCGAGCCGCCAGCAGTGGAGGAGCTGAGTGTGTTGTCCGAAACATGCCAAATTTGCACTGTAGCTATTTGTACCAGCCGTTTACATTACCAACCGCCGCTATAAAGGTTCTGTAGCGGCGGGTAGCTTCCCTTAGTGGTCGGCCCAGCTCTGTAGCGGCAGGTCACCCTCGTGCCGCGTCGCTAGGCTGTTTTGGACCGCACCGCTACAGGCCGTATTTATGGTAGTGTAGTGCTCCGATGATCCCAACAAACATTCTGTTATGCTACAAAATCAAGTGCAGAAAAAAATTCTTTAGAAATGTGTAACCCTGCATCACAGAAAAAGGGCCATCCTGTCATAATTATATATACCATCAATACTCCTTGAGTTACGATAATCATGTTGCTCTGTCAGTTATATTCCTCTATGTCATATTTTGTATTTGTCCACGGGACACTCTATAATGTTGATTTAGTGTCATACTGTCATGCAGACAAAATCAACATTATTCAGTGTCTCACAGACAAAATTTCCTTAGTCAAATTACCGTTCCTGTTTTGATTCATAACATAGAATGCACTGAAGCACAGTTTTTAGACATGGTTATAGGTTAAGCTAGCAGACAACTGACTACTGTCCAAGTTTTGATGATAATGATGTGTCAGTCAGTTATGTTCCTCAATAATCAATATCATGTTTGTAAAATTTGCCTTCTACCTTTTGGTTTATCACATACTGCATTGCACTTGAAGCATAGGAGGGAAACTGAATACTAGTTGCGTCGTATATAGATATCTGAATAAATTCAGGGCTTCTAGCTAGGTCCAGTAGATGGAGGTAAAACTGCCTAAATGCTTAACAGCTTAACATTTGGATATTTATGGTACAGAGAACCAAAACCCTGAAGCAAGGGTCCTCAAAATAAACAATGAGCAATTTTCTTCCTCCTTTCATTGCAGCGAGCCACCAAAAGTGACATATATAGAAGTAGGAAATTAATTATTTCAATAAGCAGGAAAAATAGTTCTTTTCCGAGATCGTGCCTTATCACATGTTTCATTAAGAGGAAAAACAATTGCACGTGACCACACCACTGAATCGAACTAATCCAAGCCGGTTGACAAAATCTTGCAAGGCTAATACTCTCACTTAGGTTAAATGACCCACCCTGCCGGATTCAGTTTATGAATGGGCCGATGATCCACTCATCTCTGAAGAATTCGAAGTTAGAAACCCTGCCTCATCTGATCTTATCTTTGTCCAATCAAGAATGTTTTCTGCATGCAGAGAGAAATAAGAAAAAAACATCACTTGATCAAGTCAGGTAGAGAATAATGCATTAGCAAAGATGTCATAAAGGATATGTCTGTCATGACTGAAAGCCTATCAGTACAGTAAAATTCGCACACATGTGAGATATGCCAACCAAAAAGCATGTGTAGTCAGAGAACCGACATCAAGCTACTGTTTTAAGGATAGCCATGCAATTGATAAGAAGCATCTTAACTCTTAAGAGCATGCTCATTATTCCCAGCAACACCAGTGGGAGGAGCCTAAGTGGCTAACACTACTAGAAAAAGGCTCTACTGCGACGGGCTAAAAAGAGGCATAGTGGCGGAATCGTTTTCTGCCACTGTGCCTTTGTCACTATGAGCAAGAAAAAATAGTAGCGGCCTCTTGTCCGCTGCTAAATAAATCAGTAGCAGCAGACAAAATCCGTCACTACATGATTAAACGCCCGCTACTATGTTTGCTACAAAAAATAAAAATAAAAAAGCTAGTGCCACTCGCCGCCGGCGGTCGTCGGGGAGCGCCGCACTCGTCGCGGATTCGCCCCCGGTCGCCGCCGGGGAGGCACTGTAGCCCGTGGATCTGCCTCCGGTCGCCGCCGTGGAGGCGCCACGTGTGGGAGGAAGGGACCGTCGCCGACCGTGTGCCTGGAAGAAAGGGGTCGGCTGCGCCGCCGCGCTGGGAGGAGAGGGCCGCCGCCGTGCACCGGGAGGGAGGGGCGGCCGCGTGCCGCCATGCGGGGAGGAAGGGGGCCGCGGCGCCGCCATGCCGGGGAGGGAGGGGAGCCGTGCCGCCGCAATGCTCGGGAGGAAGGTGGCCAGGTGCCGGCCACCGCGTGGGGAGGAAGGGGCCTGCACTGGGCGGCCGGAGGGTGGGGGACGACGCGTGGTGGGGAGGGAGGAGGCTGGCGTGTCATGGGGAGGGAGGAGAGGGAGGAGAGGCAGCAGCTGTGGGAGTTGGAGTTGGAGTGGAGAGGTGGGGAGAGATTTTTAGGGTTATGGCTCTTTTTATATACCCATCATTATTTAGCAGGGGACTGGGTCACCATAGCTGTGGGCCTTGATGTCCGCCACTATGTTTTAAGCCTAGTAGCGGACATGGGCCACAATAGTGGTGGGCCAGAGGTGTCAGCCAGTATTTTTGATGCGTAGTAGCGGACATAGTTGTTCGACCTAAAATAGTGACGGTTTTTAAAATGTCTGCTATTGTGGTATAAATTGTGGCCGCCACTACAGAACATTATTCTAGTAGTGTAAGTCGATGACCACTTCCAAAACTAGCACTAGCCACTTCGAGAAGAATCAGTAATAACACTAAACACCACATACCACGTATCATTTCTTCACAGCCTGTTGATGCACATGAGTTTCAAGAATAGGCAGTGGCCTCCGGATGTTGGTATGACACACGTAGGGCACAGCGACGGTGTCTCCGTTGGGCGAGGTGGTGGTGACGAACGTGCAGCCCTGCCAAAAGGTAATACTATATACTATGTCGACCAGTTCGACGTGTCGCTGGGTGTCGACCACCCTTGCCATCCTCCGCTTCTTCTGCTCGCTGCAAAGATTTTCATCGTGCTGCCGTTTTGATGTCTTCGCCAACCCCAAGCTCGATAGTAACCAGCGTCTCCAATTCCTCCACTGTGCTCCCTCCCCTGGCTGCATGCTTTTTACTTGCTCTTTCTTCACGTCGTTCAGTCTCCGCGCGCGTAGATCTAAGGAACAATCATTTGATTGGCAGTCAGTGCTTCTTTTGGTGTTCGATTCTTTTCTATTCGTCACCGTTGCTGCTCATTCCGCAGTCCACCACAGTAGTTACGCATCGATGCACCAGAAATAGCCTATAGCAATCGATTTTATGACCTGGAACATTTGATTTTGTGAGCTGGAGCATTCGTTGAGATTAGCTTGCTAGCATAATGATTATCTCAACCATGTCCGTGTGGAACGTGGAGCTTTTGATGTCCAGTGAATAATGCAAGGTACACAAAAAGAGAAAATAAAATAAAATAAAATAGACAAGCCTACGCAATGGGTGCGCTGGGCACCATGATGAAATTATTGCCAATATTGAGCATGTGGAACACAGAATTGAGGTAGCACATCGACTGCAGCAGCACCCAGGCGGTGGAGAGGAAGGGTGGGCTTCGGCCATTCTCAATATATCTTTCATATGAATATCATTCATTTACATCTAGGAAAAAAAGATGATATGACACACAATTTAGAGAGAGAGAGAGAGAGAGAGAGGAGGAGGGAGGGAGAGGCACACATACATACAGAAATAGTGATTGCTTTTCATGAGGTGTAAAGAAGGTTTACACAATTACCTAAACTTTAAAAGTGCAATGAAAATCCATTGAGAGTTTTATCTTCACACATCCATCTATTCTTAATGGTCACTTAGATCAAACATTAAAGTTCTATGGTAACCTATAAAACTGTGAAATAAAACTTTGCATTTGTCAGAGTGCAGCCGGCTCGTTGTGGCCACGAGCTGGACCTTGCTCGACCAAGTGGCATCAGAGTTCCGGTTGGAAACTTGGAACATCTTGAAGACCTTACATGAATATTTGACCGTCATATCCTGTTCATTTTTGCAATGGCCAATACAAATACACAATAGCGTCACAACACAGTAGATCTAGGAACAGATGATTACGATGGAGTCAATATTTGATTGCAATATGACATTTTTACATAGAGGGAAGAACAATACAAAGGAATCAACACACAAAGCGTAAAATATCAAACATGATCCAATAATTAAGAGACTTGAAGCATTACATTGACAGGACAAAGGATTGGATACACAATGGTTCGAACGTTTAATTCAATCGTTGATCAACGCTTGACGGCCGCTAAGATCGTCCCTGCGATAGTTGCAGTGCCTACAATGACAGAGCCGATTTGAGCTATAGTTGTCTTGTTCCTGTAATAAAATGCATACAACTTGGTCCACGTCTGCCTATCGATTTTGCAACGCTCAATCTGTATCATAGTGCGGACATAACGGCATCCAGGGCGGAGGCCGTGAAGGTTGGTGAAGAACTGGATTACCTCCCTGTTTGAGAACCCTCCTCCGAGAAGGATATGCTTTGTTCGTAGCTTCTCCACGTCCTCCTCCTTAGCACCCAGCGTGGCGAGGAGGAGGAGATAGGAGCAGACAGCTGAGTCTTCATCTTTAGCTGCTCGAAAGTTGGAGGTCGTGCACAGCTCGAGAGCTGCCATGTTGAGAAGGCAGCTTGCACGCGCGTCGTCCAGGGACAGGGGCGCCAGGAAGAGCTGACTGATCCGGAGGGTCCGTTTCGCCTCGACGCCCATGTCGACGAGCTCACCATTTGTGTTTGGTTTCAGCTCGATGCCAACTTTGGCAAGCTTATTGGCGGCAACAGATATATATATTGAGCCGGGCAGGGCCTCCGTCTCATGACTCCTACTTCTTCCTACAATGTAGAACCGGAGGAGGCCAAGGAGATGTGGTGGCTGGTAGCTATCATCCACCACACGAAATAGCACTTCCTCGCGACCTTTGCGGTCTAGGTAATAGCCTTTCAAGGAATAAATGAACTTTTCCTTGGACACATGCATGAAGCTCATGACAGCCTCAACCACGGGCCACGGGAGCTGGTTCTCGAGCAGCATAATGTCGCCAAAGATATCGTTATCGTTGGAGAAAATAAAAGAGGGCAATGGTTCCTCCGTATTGGCAGAGCCACCCACAATGAGAACGTACTGCACCAAGAAGCATGCGTCATAGAACATCATGGGTAGAAAGTCATCGTCGCCAATACCTGCCACCACGTCCTAGTCATAGAGGTTGCGGGCATCATGCGCCACCGTGGCCACAGCATCGTACATTTCCTGGACGGAGCATCTTGAGTCCTTGACGCACTGCCAGGCAGCTAGATGCTTCACCTTTTCTACCTCCTTGAGGTGGCTGTTGCCATGGTAGTAAGGGCCGATGGCCACCACCGTCGGGGTGGTATACCGTTCATTTAGGTTCAGAGATTGCATGTTTGCAGGGTACCTATGCATCTTGTTTCCCGTATTGCGGAGGTCATGCTTCAACTCATCTGCAACACCACTGAGCAAACGAAAGGGATTTTCACGGATTAAGTTTTTGGATGGCATTACCATTTCCGTATTTTGAATATCTACCACAACCGCTTGCGTTTCTGTCTCAATCGGATTGTTCCGCGTGTCTACTTCATACTCACACTGCTGCCCTCCTTCTTCACAAATTGGGACACATGTTTGGTAGGAGCTACCAAATAGTACCTCACTGGAAGCATAATCTACAGGGAGGCTTGGATCACACAGCTGCAGGTTCCATGGTCCAATTGGTCAGCTGAAAGTCGCCAGGCATCCATACTGGAGCTGGTTCGCTGCTCCAATAGGCCATCTGGAAGTACTTGCTGCAGAAAGTGCTGCGAAATAAAAACCTGTATAGACCAATAATGGAGGAAAACCTGGAGTCAGATCACAAAAAAAAAAAAAACTACTAGCTGAACGGAAGTAATACCATCGATCGTTGAAACAAAAACTGACGGTTCAATTATTGACTGAACAATAAAAGGGAATAGAAGACTTACAGCTAGCTGCTCTGTACTGGCATTGCCTTGTCGCTCCTCTTATAGAGCATGTATAAGCCCACCCACCAGTCATGTCCATGATCATTATTGCCACCACTGACGGGAGTGCAGTATATAATGATTTGCCCACGCAGAGCATTATAGATTTTTGCACGGAGATGCATGTCAGGATGCAAGTTGTAAACACAAAGTACAGGGAACAGGCAAGTTAAACTACTCTGAAAAGGCAAGGCACAATAATTTGCATATCAATCTATATTGCTAGAGTAACCACTTGGCTAGTGTGTGTGCGCGCGCGTGTACATCATTTTTCTGAAAACCCGATACTTGGATGCGTTTGTCAAATTAATTTTAAAAAAAATACAGTTCTTTTGCCGCCTATCAGCAGCTCAAATTGTAGCAAACAATTAAACACGACATAAATTTGATAGCAGCAGAACACGGATTGTACTTAAAGTTGACAAAACCTCTCAAGTAAAGGATACATATGCTACAGACAGCTAGCAATACAAATAGTGCAGCTACGCCTCCTCATCATCATTGACTTCAACTGGTTCATTATCTTCATTTTGAACCTCCACATCTCCAAACGAAATTGCTTGCAATTCAGGCTCATCAAGGGAAAGGTTACCCACTTCAAATACGTATGCCACTTAGAGATTGAAGAAAGTCCCCTTCGACATCCCACATCATTCTCCCTTCTTGTATGCTTCAATCCTTCATGAGAGATGTCTCAGATTTGAATGCACATACACCAGATCTTCAGCACGCTATCCGGAGTCCAGGAATTTCTATTGACACTATGTATAAAGCTGTAGGTACTCCAATTCCTATCACAGCAGGATGATGGTGCAGGTTGGTTAAGCAATTTCATGGCAAATTCATGAATAGAGGAGCTTATTGGCCATAATTTGTCCACCGCATAATGGGATTAAAAGACCATCTATCGTGGATAGAATCATGATCATTGAAATCATCATAACAACTAGAAAAATTTGCATACTCTTCTTTCACTTGAACCAATTGTTGTGGTATGCGAAAGAATGTTTTAAGCATGCCATCCTCATCATTGAAACCTCACTATACTTGTGTGGTGGTACATGACCCACTCCTCCATCCAGCCCCTTCGAGCTCATATATGGGAAAGCATGTCACCTACCCATCGAGACCCACTCGGCCACTCCTCCATCCAGCCCCTTCGAGCTCATATATGGGAAAACATGTCACCTACCCATCGAGCTGGAACATAAGGCACATTGTGCTATCAGGAAATGGAACACGACTTAGAAAAATCAGCAAGCAACGGAAGATGGAAATAGCCCAATTAGAGGAATGGAGAGAAGCCTATCATAGCTCAAAGATCTTCAAGGAGAGAACAAGAGGTGGCATGACAAGAGGGTAAAAATGAAAACACTCAAGCAAGGTGACAAGGTGTTGTTATTCAACTCAAGAGTCAAGCTGTTGGGCGGCAAAACAAAGCTTAAGAGCAAATGGAACGGACCATACACCGTCATCGACACCTCGACGAATGGAGCATTTACTCTCGAGGACGATGAAGGTAGCATCTTTAAAGCGAATGCTCAGTGTTTAAAAGTTTCCCTTGAGCCTGATAAAAATTTAGATGAGGATATAGACGTAACTAACTTAGTTCATTATTGTGCTTTTCCTTAATCTATTAAAAAATTCAAAAATAAATAGAATCTTCGATATAAAATCTTTCCAACAGAGAAACTCTATAAATTAGGAAATAAATATGTGCCACTTGCCGACTCATGGAAAGGGAAAACAAGGGGATTCAGGTCGGCTGGCCTCCCTAGCTCGGTTGAGCTAGGAAGGAGACCTTCGCCTTCACCTTTTGGTCCTTGCCAATCCTCTTCTACCTTATTCCATACCTCTTTGTGTTGGACAAAGTTTTTCTAAATGAAGTTTTGGACAAAGTCTCCCTCGAGTTCATCATGAAATCCTATAAATTCCATCCGAGTTACCTCTCCTTTCATCAATTCCTAAGCCTTCTCTCTAGCCATGGCCAACAACATGAACCCCACTCGATACCATCCACGAGCAAACTCCCTCTTGGGTGCACTTTAGACTTTGGGACCAATCAACCCAATTTCCCCTTGATCGTGCAAGACCTTTCATGGAAGAGGAGCTGAAGGCTGCAATTCTTCCCATGACCAAGGGAGAACTAGAGATGGGAGTAGAGAAGGTCCTACGATGAAGAATCTCATAAGAGAAATCATAAACTTTCGTACAACAGTCACCGAGGTCCAGGATGAACTCAAGGAGATATATTTAGACAAACTCTCTCTACTAGACAGGAATAGGGAACTCCTGCAGCATATTGACCTCCATAGGATGGGTCGAACATCAAATTGAGGACCTTTTTACTAGAGTGGGTTGAATGGAGCCTAGAAGCAATAAAATAGGCAACTTTTCGTTTCATTCCCCTTTTCAGTCATTTCCCTTTCAATTCCAAGTTGTAAGCACCATGATATATTTGAATTATGAATGCATTGGACTCCCTAGTGTTTCATCGGTAGGGCAAATATTTGTTTCTTTTTTTGTTCTCTCAAGTAAAGCAAGGGCTTTAAGAAAAGGGTGGGGGAGGAACACCACCAACACCTCATGGAACAGAACAACCATAGAAGAGAAGGCCTACACGAGAAAAAAAGCACCGGAAGGACCCACCGGGGCCGACCTACCCCTGGTGCCCCTCCGGCTCACCTTCGGCCACCGTGATGGTTAGTCCTCCTATACTTGGAAAATATTTTATATCTGTTTAATTGCATAAATTTCTAAAAGAGATCCTCTATCACTCCATAATAATGAAAATTAATTCAATAGCAATCAACAGAAACTTGGAAAATTGCTTGCATATGTTTTATTTCTGGTCCATGCCCTTACTTTGTGAATAAATATTTGTTAAGGACCAGCATGGTATCTAGATTAATGATGGTTGATATATAGTTGGGTGAAAAGATTGTACCTCATTTTAGAATTTCATTTTTAATAACAAAAATTTGATAGCACTTGCTCCTCAATTATATTTATTTTCCTACAACAGCAAAATAAATTTAGTCATTTGAGCCTACACTTATCAGTGCTACTTTTGATCATTATGCTTCGTCAAATTTTTGTGACCCCTGTGAAGATCTTTGTTATTCTCACTTGAGCAAAATTCTGCACGACTCACAAAATAAATTGCCATTCTAGCAGGTCACTCTTTCACCATCCGTCCATCTGTTAATATAAAAAATGCTCTCATATTCATCGTTGCAAAAGTTTTGCTCTCACAATCAAGAAGGCATGGCTATGCATCAAAATGGAAGGAAGAATAAGAAAGAAAGATAAAAAGAGATGCTCATAATGAGCACACAAAAATAAAAGAAAGAAGATGGTCATGCCCCGGAGATGAATGGCTTGATCCAATGTTTTGCATTAGCAAAATATGAAAAAGCAAGTATGCTTCATCTATCCCTTGATGATGTGATACACACTTTGAGTGATTAAGAGAATCATATTACAATAATATTTTAATAAACCTTTGTGTTTGGTATAAAGAGATAAAATAATTGGATCCATGATTGTTCGCTAGCCTCATATGGGCCGCCTCTCACTACACGAAACACTAGTTGTGCCGCCGGTACTAGCTAGCACACCATGCATGACCATTCAATCTTGGACGTTTGGATACCGTGAGGAGGTGTCGCAGCTATGGTGCCAGGTAGCTGGACTAGAAGAAGATGATTGTTATTAATGATAACTTCCTCTACACCAATGGGCGACTAGGTTGGATCTCACTATTGCAACCACGCTTCCACTTCGCCCGCGTCTAGTGGTAATGATGAGATGATCCATGATCTACTTGGTCAAAGTTTTTGTTAGTGTCGCCTACCAATTCCCTAACAAATGATGCCAGTATTAGGGCACCTTCATGCAAGGATATTTCCTTTTTGCGATTACACGGTACAACTTAGACCCTCACCCCTACGAGCACACGTACGAAACCCTACCCCTATAAGCATCTTCAAAGATTGAGCCAACGGATCCTCAAGATTGACAAAGTCACCACTAATGTGTCACTGTTGACGAGAACATTTCCTACCGCTGAAAGTACAACGCCGTTAAAACCTAGAAAAATTCGCTCCAATGGCGAGTCAAACCCAGGACCTAAGGTGTTACCGAGGCTCTTGTAACCACTAGGCTACAAACACTTTCACATGCAAAGATATTTCTTTAATCATGTATCAATGATTCAACATGGAGGATGACGAAGGAGAATCATGTATCATCCACCCTACCTTTAATAATGCTATGATAATGCAACGACTTATGATCATTAAGTCAAACAAATCCATGGGCTTTTTTGACTGAAAACTAGAGTATCAAGCAACAGAGAACTGGGAAAGATAACCAGGATTTCTGGTTCACGTGTGTTTGAGTGACTACGCCTGCGCCGATGCTATCCACGTCTTTTCCTTGATCACGACGCATGGTGCAAGCGTTGGTTTCAAAGGATAGGGCCCACTGGGGATCCTCGTTACTATACACCCTCGTCAATTTGTGGCCGTCCTTCGCCCACCCCTATCCGACCCATCGAACCAGCGTGATAGCCCAACAGAAGGACAACCGAATACCCACTTGTCTTCCTTGTGAGACCTCCTGCGCCCCGCATCTTCCTCAACACCGGTCGCCACCCCTCCCCCGCCCCGATTCCGGCATCACCCCGGCGCCGTTGCCAGCCACCGCACCACCCGAACCTATGCTCGCCTCCACCATCGAAGGCCAGCGGTGCCACGCCGCCTCGTCGTGCCTCCCGCACTCGTCGCCACCGCCCACCATGCCGCCGTCGTTACCACGCTGCCACCCACCAACTGGTCGGGTCTCCTCGCCCCCACCACCAACACTTCCCACCATCGTCCTACCACCCACGACCACAACAGGTGCCATCACCGCCATGCCGGACCGTGGCCAACCGTCGGTCGGTTGCCACCCCTACCTTCCTCCATGTCCGGAGGAGGAGGAAGGTGGAGCCCCGACATCCAACCCAAACCTCAACTCAACCCTATGGCATGGTCACCAGCAGGGGAGGAGGAAGATTGGCACAAGAGGAGGAGGCAGAACGGGAGGGGGGGGGCGGGAGTGGTTGTGCCTCACCTTAGGTTGAGGCGAACATTCCCAACCCACGGGCGGTTGTTTCCTTCCGGTGGCAATCACGTGCCTCAAGCAGAAGTGATAGGGACAACTGCATTTGTGGGACCCACCAACCACTTTACCTTCTCATGGCGTCCTCTTGTTTTCGTCTCTTTTTTCCTTTGCTTTTTGCTATCTCAGGATGGAAACTAGCAATTCTGCTCTCTTTTTTTTATCTCCTTTTTCCTTTCTTTGATTCAATCATTTTCTCACGATTTTTGTTAAAAGTTTGACAAATATATTTTTAAAATCTGCTTACAATTATTTTATCAAACTTTGTTTTTCAAACTTTTGCTACAATTTTGTTTTCAAAGTTTTGTTCAAACTTTCGATCAAAGTTGATTTTCAAACTTTATTCATTCGAGCTTTGTTTTCAAACTTTCTGTTCAGACTTTATTTCAAACTTTGTTTTCAAATTTTATTTTCAAATTCTACTGGAAACTTTATTTTTTAAACATTTAAACGAGAAAAATAACTTGATCCCACTAGGTGGAAGGAAAGCTGGTTCAATTTTGTTTCCAGAATGTTACAAACTTTAATCAATAAACTTTGAGGTAGGACAATTTTTATGATGAAAGTTCGACCACATGTGGTGCACGAGAAGCGCAGCATGCATAGTTTACATAGTATGATGATGTATGATTAAACACAATATATAAGTTTACATGTTAAATATTTTATCTAGCCCTGCTATTAGTGTGGGTCCCTTGCTACAGTTGTATATGGAACCAACAGTTCCCAACACATGCTTATTGCAAATACATGCGGGAAAATGTCGAGGTCGTAATCAAGGGTTGGGTATGGCAATGGCAATCCTGGCGTCGGCCACGACCGGGCTCCGCACGACGTGATCCTGCGACACCCAGGTGAGGCTCCCCTGGACGAGCTTCTTTTTCTCGGTGCCATCGCCGCCGCTCACCGACACCGTGAACGTCTTGGTCTCCTTCACCTCCGTGAACTCCAGCTCCGCCGGCTCCACCTTGATGGTCATCCCCTTGGGCGCGTCGATCTTCGCGACGTAGCTCGACTCCGCCGGCCCGACGTTGGTCACCGTCCGCATCACCGTGAACGGTTCAGATTGCAGCGGCACGAGGATCGCCGGGTAGTTGAGCTGCGCCTCGGGGACATTCTGAACCTCCTTGCACGTCAAGCTAGTGTTCACTCCGGCAATGGCTTTCAGCGCGTCCTCCCCGAGCAGCGCGCAGATGTACCCGGCGTACTCCGGCATGCCGATGTCGTACACCAGGCCGGGGTCCACGGCCCTGGCGGGGACCACGTGCCCCGCGCCGGCGGCGTAGAAGGTCGCCGGCCTGTGCTCCTCGTCCATGATTCTGTGGCCGGCGTTGTCCACGGCGCTGGAGGTGGTCATGATCGCCGACTTGATCGCCGCCGGCGACCAGTCCGGGTGGAGCTTCCGGATAAGCGCCACGACGCCAGAGATGTGCGGCGTGGCCATCGACGTGCCGGAGACGACGTTGTAGCTGTCCTCCTCCTCGCCGCCGTCGTCCTTGTCGACGGGCACGGCCTTGGGCCACGCCGCGAGGATGTTGAGCCCGGGCGCCATGACGTCGGGCTTGGGCACGCCCGGCCCGCGGAGCTGGGCCCACGCGACGAGAACGCCGCCACGGTCGGCGCCGGCTTCACGCCGAGCAACGTGCTGTTGAACACGATGGCGGCCGTGTTGCCGTCGGTGCCGGACGAGGAGGAGCCGCCCTTCATGGCGTAGCCCATGATCTTGTCGCCGTCGGCGGCGGTCACCTGCGCCATGGGCAGCGCATCGTCGCGGAACTTCTCGACGACGATGGTGAAGCCGAAATCGGCCTCGTTGACGAACACGACCCCCGCGCCGCCGGCCGCGCGCACGGCGTCGACGGAGCTCGGCGGCGGCACGGGCGTCTCGGTGTCGCAGACCACGATCCTGCCGGTGACGTTGGCGTCGTCGTCGAAGTAGTCGCAGTAGTTGGCGCCGCGGGAGTAGTAGAGCGGGTAGGCCCGGGACCCGAAGTGGGCGTTGCTGTTGTCCTGCGTCAGCGACTCGCCCGCGAACGTCTCGCCGTCGCCGAGCCGCACCGCGGCGCGGAAGCTGCGGTCCACGGACCCGGCGGCCACGGTGAGGATCCACGGCGCCTCGTTGGACAGCGTGGACGGCCTGGGCCCGCTGTTGCCGCCGGCGCAGATCACCGGGACGCCCTTGGACGTGGCGGAGAACGCGGCGATGGCGATGGGGTCCTTGTCGAAGGGCGTGGAGGGCCCGCCGAGGGAGAGTGAGATCACGTCCACGCCGTCCTTCACCGCGGCGTCCATCCCGGCGAGCAGGTCAGACTCGAAGCAACCCTGCACGTTGGGAAACAAGTGAATGAGTCACTGATCGAGTCGAGTAATATATTTGCATGATTGATTTCTGATGGTTGGATATCGTACAAATTATGTGCTAACTAAACTGTTCTAATAATGTCAACAAGTAAAATACCGAAGGTTGTCCATTTGTTGGAGTTTTGGGCACATAGTAGTATAATACACACTCATCGACTAGTAAAACTGGAAATTTTGCATCTTATTACCTGCGCGTCGCAGACCTTGTACACCGCGACATGGGCTCCCGGCGCCATCCCGGACGCCGTCCCCGCGCCGAGGCCGAACACGGAGACGCCCTCCACGAACCGTCCCACCGCCGTGGCGGCCGTGTGCGTGCCGTGGCCGACCTCGTCGGCGGTGGAGCTGTCCCCGACGAAGGACGCCGCGCCGACGAGCTTGTTGTTGCACCGCACGGGGGACGCACCCGCCCTTCCACGTGGCGGGCGGCGGCGGCACGGTGCCGTCGTCGGCGAAGGACGGGTGGGTCGCGTCGAGGCCCGTGTCGAGCACGCCGACGACCACGCCCTCGCCGTACCCCGCCGCGTCCCAGACGCCGCCGCGCGCGGGCGTGAGGCCGAGGAACGCCGGCGTGCGCGTGGTCATGAGGCGCACCCGCCTCTCCGGCAACGCGCGCACGAACCCGGGCTTGCGCGACACGGCCGCGAGCTCCCGCGCCGTCAGCTTCGCGGAGAACCCGGACAGCACGCGCGTGTACGAGTGCCGAACCCCGCGGCGCGACGGTGCGGTCGGCAGGAACGACTCGTGCCACCGGCGGTGCGCGGCGTCGTCTCCCTGCAGGTGCGCGGGCGGGGGCTCGACGAGGACGATGTAGGTTTGGGCGGCGGCGCGCCGTGGCGCGGCGCGGCGGAGCTCTGCCTTGTCGCGGCCCCGCCGTTGGGGACATAGCACAGCGCGGGAAGCGTCCAGCTGGTGGCGGCCAAGAAGAGAGCACAGAAGACGGCGCGTGCCAGGGGCGAGTTTGCCGTGCGACCCATGGTTTGAGAGAGCACGTACGTACGTCGATGCCGCTTATGGCATCATCTGATGAGGTTTATATATATATATATATATAATTCGTGTGCCGGGCTACTCTTTTGCTTGCCGGTTCCTTCATCTTGCTTCGCTCCGTGGGGCTACAACCTCCTCTACCTGGAAAGGCTGGAAGGCATGCATGACCCCATGAATCGAGGCAGCGCACCCTGAAAACCGTGGACTCGCCAAACGCGTGTGTTCATTGCGTGCTTCCAAGTGTCCTGTTGTAACAGCAATCTGTTTGGTTTGGTGCGTTGCGGGGGTCGACTAGAGGTCATGTGCTCTCAACACATTAACCGAGACCATGTTAGCTTTACACATACTCCAATTTTGTGGCAATCATTTCTAGCACAATATGACAGATGAACTATATGTTTTTTCTTATATCAATGTACATAAAACACATTACTTCTTGACACAAAATTGTTGTATTTTCATAGATTGTGTTCAATTGTTTGCATAGTATGCTCGCCATTTTAATAGTTGAATTATCAAGCATATATTGCTATGCAAAGAAACTAAAATATGTATAAAAACTACATGGATAAAGAATGCAAGTATTTGCACAAATTTTCAAGTTCTACTGTGGTTTATATTTCAATAATCAGAAGATTCTCTTACATTTGATGATCACCCGAGTTTTTATACTATGAAATTATACAAAAGTTGTAGCTTTGATATGGGCGTTGGTCACCATAACAAAATTCTAAACTTTACTGAACTAGAGTGGATACTTATGAAATACCTTAAATTCTCACCTAAACACGAGAGTGTATCTGCACATTTCAGTATAATTGTCATAACTCATAGCTTGTAAGTCCAAGTGCTGCATTGTTTGCGGCATGTGTTCACCATCTTTTTGCTCATATGGAATAAACCTTTTAAAATGTGACCAAGTGTCGCAAATATAGATGTAAATTCATTTAGATATAGATCGAATTTTTTACTATGGTTATCAATTATCCTTGTCTACATCATTCACCCACCCTTCAAACGAGCCATTCTCAACATGTTCTTGCAGTCACAGCAGTGGATGAAGATTATTGGTAACTTGATAAAACAATAACTGAAAGAAAGAAAATAATAAGACTTGACCTTATACACAAGATAACTACAAACTCGAACGCAAACTAAGAACAAATCCATATAGTGAGAATCAAACCGTCGAATTGACATGACACAATGAGAGCAAACAAATGTGTAAATCTCTCAAGGAACCCTATCAGGATTCTAGTCCAACTCAACACTATCTAACAGAGAATACCAACTCACAACATGGCAATCATGAATACCAAATAATGTGTGCATGTGTGTATATACTACATGATTGTAACTTGCGTAGCCCGATCTTCATGGTCGACCCTAAGCAAACTTATCACATGACATAACAGAGATGTAGTGTATGATGAGAACTTGCACCCACTATGAACTACCGAGACATCTTCCCTTCAATACACTGATGGAACCCGTTGACACAATCATGTTATATGTAGACATGGAGGTACAAATATTGGTGTTCTACAATCCCCTTAGGAATTAAAAGAATAAAGTTGCTAGATGCTCCTGCCATACCAAAGATTTCCACATATTCTCTCCATGAGAGGAGAGACCCACACTCAAGGGGGTTGTATATATTTTTTGCATTGAATAGTTACATGAGGTTTTATACTATGAAAGGTTTATGAAAAGTTATCTCTTGAATTATGTGCTAGCCACCATTTCAAAACTCCTCTTAACTTTTTTTTTAACTGAAATGCAAACTTATGAAATCTCTTTAATTCTTGTGTAAGCTCTCAATCGCATGTGCATCTTCCACTTAAGCCATCTCTTAGCCTGGGAAGTCCAAATGGCACACACTTTATGGCATGGGAAACTAGACTTAAATATCTTTATCTTGATGTGGAATAAGCTTGTTAAAATGCGACCAGTTGTAATAGATAAACTGTAAATAGATGAAACATCGCATTTTCAGTTGTGGTTATCCTTTTCCTCCACATCACATACCCTAGTCCCGATTCCTCATAAGGTCTTTTTCCCCCATCTCTCTCCCTCTTCTCCATTACCCCAGAGTTATGCCATGAATCCTCTTCGACTGCAGCATCAGCTTGGTTTAGCCTCTAGCTCAAAGTCTGTTCCGGACTTGAATCTCATGCCCACCGAAGAGCCCATGGAGATTGACTCCCGTGCGGATCTTGTTCCCGCATCTGAACTAGTAACAATACATTTTTTGGTCAATGTGTTGTGGACACAACCACAATTTCTCGGTGTGCTAGAGACACTTGACCCATGTATAAGACCTTGTTAAGCATATATAAGGAATATGAGACACAGAATGTAGGAGTTTTATAGAGGCCCAACACACAAGGAGTTCCATATTGAGTGATATTTACAAGAGAAGCGATCTAAGGATGCCACAGTAACAACATCAAACTAATTAGTGAAATAATGGAAAATACATTAGAACTTTATGATTTTTTTCATGAAACTAGGCCTATGACAAAAAAATCAAGACATAACACATGACAAATTATTTGTGACAAAACTTACGATCAAGGTGAAAAAATGACACAAATTAGGAAAAGAAAATGTCATAAAGTGTCGATCTGCATGAGACATTTCTCACAATTTGGATTTGCCATCAAACTACACTAGTTAATTGAGTGTGGATGCCATGACTAACACATAAGAAGTGTGGATCCAACATCCCTTCTTGCTAACCATTATAAGTGGATACGACATGCCTATATATAAGAGTTGTGGGTCTAATAAGTCTATAAATATGGTCTTTCTTGTTTTTTATATATACATTTCTTGTCATACAAAATTGCAAAATTGAAAATTATTGCTGAATTGGGAAATAAATTTTTTATTTATTGGAGCCTTATTTAATTGAAAAAACATAAATTCATTTCATAAGAAAAGAAAATTGTATGAACTTGTTAAGATCTACCCATCATCGCACTGTTCCTTTTTAGATCCCAGGGCACCACGCCCGAACCTTCCACTGCTGATGTGGAGTGTTTCTTGTGGTTATGGCATGGTGATGAGCGCAGCATGGTGGTATGCAACCTCATGGAATATGTGTTGTACAGTGTTCATCGTCCCAGGTCAGATGGCAACAGTCTAGATCATTGATTGTATAACCAAGTGAGGCTTGGTAGAGACATTAACGGGAAGCGCTTTCGTCTTATGGCTCAAGGAGTCAAGGACATGGTAGAGGAAGTGTGTGTGTGTGTGTGTACATACATAGGAAATTAATTCTTGATTTTTAATTAATTCTTGATTTTTAATAGGCTTCACTAATATTATTTTGATGGAAACTATTCAGAAGGAAGTGAGACTCGAGGATATCCGACATGTGTGAGATGAGAATTTGTCCGAATAGAGGACACTGGAGACGCATGTTGATTGTAATTGACAGTTGAGAGGTAGGTGGGGAGGCACGTCGCTGGCCGTATGCAAGAGAAGGAGCGCAGCTAGGCATGGCCCATCCGCATCCATCGGTGGGGAGGCCCACCGCCGGCCGCACGCAAGAGCCCGAGCATAGGCGGACGTCCGCAAGAGCCGGAGCATAAGAAGATGTGCCCCATCCACATCCGACAATGGGGAGGGCCAGGAGGCGGTGGGGGTGGCTCGATCGTCGGTGAAACCTGGCCCGCACACCGGATCTCGGCCACCACGCCACCAGCAGGGAGGGCCGGTCGGTGGCGACACGCATCGTCGTAGAAGGCTACCAAGCCCTAGATTCAGTCCCTTGGCGCTGGATCTCGGCCCGACCGTTGTCCGGGAGAACGGAGAGAGGAGTGCGGGGATGCGGCCTGACCGCTGCCGAGGAGGAGGGAGATTTGGTCACTTGACGCCATCCGGATCTTGGTGCTTGGAGTGCAGGGAGGCGGAACGGTGGGCGGGCGGGGCGCTGGAAGGCTCGGCCGGTGGCGGAGCCCGGGAGGTGGTGGGCTTGGAGAGGCAGTGGAGCCGTAGAGGCATTGGCGATTGTCGGTAGGGTGAGGCATGCCGCAAGTGGAAGGAGACGCGCGCGTCCGCGGGGTGAGGCAAGCGGAAGGAGGGGAGCAGGATAACACCATCGACATATGTCTCAAAATAGGGGGCGGGGTGGGGGGGGGGGGCTCGGAACGCCCTGGGCTCAAACTATATTGTGTTTTCTATTTACTCCTCTAATCTGAAATTCATGTCGTTTTAGGCTTTCAGACAAGGAGATTAGGAGAATAGCCTAAAATTGAACTAGTTGAGCATGTCTGAACGACTTCATTAAAAGAAAGGAACATGTGTTTTCCTTTCCTAAGTGCAGCTCGTGGTATATACTAGTATAATATAAGTTATGAGCTTTTCTATTTATGTACTTGTGGCCTATGGTCTGGGCTTGTTTTTTGTTGCTTAGGCCTCGCCGAGGACACTGGGCTATGTGGAGCCTAACCTAACATGCAACTAATACAGTGAAGCTCTAAACAGATGACCAAGGGAAATTGAACCTAAGAGGCTAAGACCTCATGCACAACATTCAGTAGCCTTCCCAGCATATCTATCAACTCTTTTACATGGAAATCTCAAAACAAACTTACTTATACGTTAAAAATTGAAATAACAGTTTATTATCTTTATATTAAAGAAATTAGATGGCGTTGATGTTTGAAGCATCATGGGATATCGTGCACTAGCCTTTTACTTAACAAGCTGACCAGCCAAATTCTTTTGTGCAAATACGAAAGAAGCCCATCAGCCTAAGCATGAAAATACCATCGAGAGACAAGTAGTCTATTTAGCGCCTCTCATCATCAATAACTAGTCAAACAAATCATAATTATCAAGTTATCTCAGCATAATAATTATTTTTTAAAAAATGGTAAATTAATCTGTATCAAATATTTTTGAATATTAATATATGTTGGTTCGACATTGATAAACTTTGATGTATCGGTGTTACATAGTTTAGATATTATGTATATCTAGGATTTCTGTATATATCTGGAGAGGCGTCTAGTCCTCCAAATCTTGTACTCCCATATATACAGATCAAGAGACTCAATACATTATTAACAATGTACCTCTCTTACAGATAAATTAGCAACACTTGTACGGGTGCGACATCGATGCTCAGGTCAGAAAGGTGACTGGCCGACGTCCACGGGTCCGTGGAGCAGCAGTCAATCCACTGATGAAAAAGCTTAGTGGTAAGCCGTGAGCAAAACTAAGCCACCATGCCGGTCACAAACAAACCGGTGTCCGGCCACCCTGGACCCTGGTCAAGATTTCAAACCGTGAAGCCGTGTCATCAAAGCTGAAAAGCGCACCAATAATAATGCTAGCGTGACATTATCTAATCAAACCCACCAATTAGATCAATGCCAAGGATTATTGTTGATGCACAATTTTTTGCATTCTATTTATCAATAAATAAAAATAGTTAACTAATTAGATACTTAAATTAATGTTTAGCATTTGATATAGGAGTGGATGCTTTAGATGAAGGGAATGTCACGTTGTGACATTACTCTATAATGTCAGAGGATTTAATCCCGTAGCAAGGAGGTCGGCAGTGTCCTCAAGCGAGCAATCGAACAAAGCAGAGCAGTCGCAGAAGCATGGGCCAACCGATACGATGGCAGATCACGACGTCATGTTCTTGAACGGGCTATAGCCTAGCTGCCTCTAGCAACTAGAGAGAGAGAGAGAGAAAGAGAGAAGAGAGCAACCACAACAGCCATACATACTCGTGGCTGTCGGGTACTCAGGTACAGGACCCCCTATGGTCACACCATATGTAGGTTACACAAAGCGCGGTTGATTAGACTCATGGATCAAAAATATAATATTTATACATTTGTGTTTATTTTTTGAAAAATTAAATTTATTAATAATATGTGTTATATTTATGTCACTGATCAAATAATCCAAAAATCTTTTTAAACAATTTTATTTTAACTATTTTTTGAAAAATACTGGAACAATTGTATTTTGTGTCTAAAATAATCGGTATTTACTGGGGAATAGATTTTTATTACTAGAACAACTGATTTACACTAAAGAATAATTGACAAAAAATTAAAACATTTAAAAATTGAAATACTTCAAAAAATACTGAAACATTTGATTTCTACTACTGGAACAATCACTTTTAGTTACTCGAACAATTAGTTTTAACTATCGGAATAAATTCTCAATGCTAGACCAATTCAAATTTATAATTGAAAATTTGACTTTCAAACAAAATTAAAATATATAAGCATGTGGGATATCATCTTGTTGAATTAGTTCTAAAGCAAAATGGTGAAAACGGTCCGAGAACAGAGTTTTTATTCGAGGGAATAATCATTTTCAAATTACGAAACTAGAATAAAATCGCATCCACCAATGTACGCTGACATGTGTGTAAGCTAGACATGGTGAGCTACATATATAGGGTTTCCGCTCGGATGGGACGTGCCATTGATCATGGAGCTTTTGGGCTCTTTGTTAAATCAGCCCAACATAGTTTGGTAGGCCCTACTTATGGATTTGCCACAGTTCGGGCAATTTGGTAGGCCGAAACTGTGATCAGCACCGCAAGGATTTCCTCCAGCTCGAATGAATTTTAAGCAACTTTTGTTTGGGTCGAGATACAGTGAAATGTTTGACATCAAGATACAGCTGGGATCCAGAGATATTGTGATAGGCAAGATGTTGGAAGTTTACGGTGTTGTGGCGTCCAATATCGGTGACGCAAACGGCTAGTGGAATCAGAGGTGACATGGCGCGGTTGCTGTGCTTCGCAGGATATTTCATTGAGGGAGACAAAAACAAAGTCCGGCGTGGATTTAGATTTACAGAATTACAAGGGTATATATCTTTGGCAGTTTACAATGGCCATGATTCACGAGGGAAGAAGAAATTGTGACGGTGACACTGACTGGTCCCGTTTGTCACTCTCGAATCCAATTGATTATTAGGATCGAATACACAGTCCCAGTCCTAGCCGCCTGCCCTGGTCTTTCCAGTTTACACTAGTAGTACTAGTACAACATTATTTTGTAGGGTTTCTGTATTATTGTTGTGTTGGTGTGTGGCAAATTATTGCAATGGCCATACAATAGGCACACAGTGGTCCAAATTCTAGGGTAATCTGGTGGCTCGAGCATTAACGTCTTGATGCAGCGTCGAGACCTCCAAAAGTTGTACTACGCTCCCTCAGTAATTGCTGCCCCCACAGCATTTGTGCACTCCCGTGTCGACATTGCTGCAGCGGCGATGTCCATAGGCCAAACCGGGAAAAGGAAGCTTCCCATTTCTCGCATCTCCATCCGCCAGATGATGTCTGCCTACTCCCTCGATGTAAGGGCATGTACAACCTGACTATTTGCCCGTCTATATGATGGTTATTTTACAAACACACCCCCAGCTTGGCCCAAAGATGGGACTAGTCCTGTTGACCCGTACTCCCAGGCCGAGCGAACGAGAGGGCGAGCGTTGTAGGACGGCGTTTAATAGTAGATACATGCAAAGCATTTAAATAATTTAGAGACGAACCCTCTA
>JAUNZO010000934.1:0-10079 GCA_031894775.1 Chloris gayana | reverse complement strand
TCCCCAGGATTTGAAGGAAATGCTGACCGAGCTCTTTGAAGGATGATGAAAATAATGTTCGTAATTTGCATACATGGCTGTAGTAGCTATAGCTGGGTGTATAAGAAGCAGAGATGTGAGTCGTTTCTATTTCAGAAAATGCTGATCATTTGTATGAATGTCTTAACTTTTACCAGAAAGTGATGCATGTTTGTCAGTTGCAAATCATCGTTAACTTGTACCACAAGTATTGATGTGTTTCCTTGTGCAGGACTCAACATGTGTAAGTCAATTCCTGAATGGAACTGTGCTTTTTTTTACTTTATATCCTGGATTGAACTCTGAATTTTCAAAACATTAAAGAACTTAAGAGGCGCTAGTGGGATACTATGATTTTATCGAAGACATGCATATTTGTTAGCTTGGTCTCTATCGTTTAAAATTTTGTACCATAATGCAAATTATATCCTATAAGTATATCCCCATGTAAATTGGCTTGGGCATTTGCCTAATATTCAACTCTCATATTATGTATATTTCTTTCTCCAAGAGCCCCCCACCCCCCCAAAAAAAAACACACACACCCCAATGGTCAATCTTTCATCAGTAATGTAATTCAACGGCGTGGAACAATTCTTTTTACCTGTGTGTGTGTCTTCAACGAACAGGATTTGATAACATAAAACAAACTTAAAAGAGCACTAGAGAGCAATCATAAATATAATATAAACATCGTGTGAGTAAACATCTCATGATACATGAGCTTTTGCTCACTAGCATATATATTTATTTCTAGTAGTAATTCTGTTTAATTTCTCACCCATATCATTAAGTTGTATGAAAATGCTAATAAAATATTTGGTATAAAAAGACTTCAATTAATTGCTGAACAGATGCATGCTTTTGTTTACGATCTGTTGAATTTCAACTAGCTAGTTTGGATAGTCAAACACTTCCTTGAATACCCCTATTAGCAGGTTTGCTTGGAGAAGTTCATAACCACATTTTGACTATAGCTAACTTCTTAGAACATCTAGGAAATTGAACCATTCACAAATATAATTATTCTAGTCGTCGACTAACAGCATCACAAGCAACCTCTAGCTCTATTCGAAATATTGACTCACCATGCATGGAGTCTGTACATAAAGTGCAACACAAACAAATTGAGCTAGTGTACTAATATCCCTTATCTATCAAACATTGGCATGCGTGTCCCTGATATCACAAATAGTTGTATCTACATGAGGCTGCCATACCACAGTACAATGTTAGCAAGTTACAGTGTATATAGGTCAATAAAGGTCCCTGTCGACCTACAGTGTTGGTTGATTGTAGTTACATCACACTAAAATAAGACCAATATAAACTGAACGAAATTCATACATCCACAAAACAGCAATACACTATGGAACATCCGGAAAAGAGAGAAGAAATTTCCCTTGAATTATTTTCAGAGGTGCACATAAACTCGCACATATATACTGAATCTGTAATAGTCTGTTATGCTACTATGATAACAAGATTCACAACATCAGGCTGGGTAAATAGCAGCAACATATACTGAATCTGGAATCATATCTGAATAGTAGCAACATCGCATCATGAATTCTCTAGACAAAGGGATGAATCACTATAACAATCCGACATTGTAGCCACGCCTCACAAAACCATGTAGCCACGACAAGCAAAATAGACTGTGACTACAGCCGGGCGGGCTATCGTGGCCGTGGACCGTGGCTATAGAAGCCACTATATCCACGGTTGGCTTTGTTAACCGTGGCTATTGGGGCCTACACCGATAGCCACGGTCCATGTCTTCAACCGTGGCTATAGTAGCCTCTATAGCCACTGTTCATTTTCCAACCGTGGCTATAGTTGCATGTTTTGTATGTGTTGATGATACATCATATGTGTACCTTCCATCATCCAAGAAGACAATATACACTCGAAATCGTCGATTAGAAACACCCGTATCGTCGAATGGCCAAACAATTTGATGGTACGATTGAGACGGACGAAGAACCTCGACGTTGGACCTTGTCGGTGTTCGAACCACCGGCTGTAGAATTTGTCCCGGGGATGCGCGTTTTGGGCCGGATGGTACACAAGGGAAGACACGAAAGATTTAGGCAGGTTCGGGAAAGCTCCCTACGTCCAGCGGGGGTGGTGTTGCGGCGTCGTGTTCCTTGCGTCAAGTGAGAAAGCGAATTACAGGAGTGGTGGGAGAGGAACGTGCACCAAGTCCCATGCGAAATGAGCGTATCGGACGTGTGCGCTAGATGTATGTGTATGTGGTCGTGCGTGTTAATCGTGCCCGTGTGTAAGAGACTCAGCTCCTTTATAGTTATAGGGGTGGAGCTCGAGCGCCCGTGCCGCCCGTCGGTCTTCTTCCCCGCGTGTACTTGAGTGGGTTGATCGGGCGGTCGCGTCGCTCCCGTAGCCGGCAGCGTCGGGATGGAGTGTACCGCATTCGGCGGAGCCACGGACGGCGTCGTTGCAGAGTGGTTGGATTAGACAGGCCATACCCATCCTTCTCCGTCGGGTGCAATGATGGCCTGGTCAAGGTCGAGGTCGGGGAGCGGCTCGTTCGAACCTCGAGCTTGTCGGCGAAGGTCGTGCGAGGCGGGACGTAACTCGAGCTCGACCTCGAGTTACACCCGTTCGACGGGTATGGCGGGAGGGGTCGTACGGCCGTACTTCAGCGGATGATGGCTTCCTCCGGAGACTTTGGTCCACGCCAACTCGTCGAGCAACGGGGACGGCACGTCCCGTCGGCGTGACCCGACGGGAGCAGGTGGTGGCAGGAGGGATGGGGTGCAAACCCCCGCCAATGATTCCGAGTAATGCCCGCGTGGGCGCCGGGATGGTTGGGAGTTAATGCGGTTGGTGGTCGAGTTGCGAGGTCGCGCCCGAAGGTCGAGCGCGGGGGTCGAGCAGGGAGGTCGAGCGGGTAAAGTCGTGCGGGACGGAACACCTCGAGTTAGATGGCCAAGGTCGTGCGAGGCGGGCCTCCTCGAGTTTGGCCGGCAAGGCCGAGCCTGTCATCCGCCGACCTGTCTTCCGGCGAGATCGTACGGGTGTGGGCTAGCTTCTTCCGCCGACGTGGTTTCGCTAACCCATCGTCAAGTGGGCCCGATCACCGCCACGTGGCGACGCTAATATTTCTCCCCGACAGTAGCCTCCAAGCCCCCGGGTGAGTCGCGGACTCGCCCGGGGATTCCTCGAGGAGGCGGGGAGTTGCGTTCGCGTAGTTTTTGTGAGAGTTATTTATCCGCCGGAGGCGCGCGAGCGTCCGGTGGACGGTAGCTCTCAAGCCAAAGATAAGTCGAAGACTTATGCTTTGGCTTAATTGCGAACAAGGTGCGGTCCCGCCGTCGGACCTCGTGTTTGCGATGCCATCCCCCGAGCCACCGCGCGATACGGACTGTCGGTCGTGAGGTGGTTCGTCTTAGTTGTTTTCCCCGTCCGCGTCGCGTTCGTAGGACGGAGGGTAGAGCAGATCCGTGATTTGGCTAGAAAGACCGACACGCGGGGCTCGATGAGCTCAATAACGGGAAAAGTTCGAGTGAAGTTGCGGTTTCCCGTCTAGGGGATTCCGTCCGGCCCGCTCGGGGACAACTTCATTAATCCGTGCGGTCGCCCTCGATCGGGACCCGAAACCATTCGCTAGGTTTCGGGGGCTCGATGCCTCTCTACGGTGAGACTCCCTTTGTCGAGATCGACGCGGACTCGAACGTGTCCGATCGACGCCCATTGCGCTTGCGCGCATGGGTCATGGTGGCTAGGTGGACCCATCGATGTCACTCCCCGGCTCGGTTTGGTGTGCTCGATGCGACCGTCGAACCCTTTTGATCGGGCCAGCCTTAGAACCTCGGCCGGGTGGGTCCGTCGAGACAGTTTTCAGTCCCTTATCCCCGCTTACCTTCGAGGTCGAGCCTCGGTTTGGTCGAGCTTCGAGGTCGAGCGCTTGACCTTGAAGCGAGTAGGTAGGAGGTCGAGGGGCCTCCTCGGGGTGTGTGCTTTTCCTCACCTCTATCCGCATGTGAGATAATCCGAAATGACAGGGAGGGCGGAGGGGAGCGTGGGAGTTTTACCGTCTCGGCTTCCATGGTTCGGAGATCGAGGTGCGTCCTCATCCGTTGTCGACGTGTAGTGGTCGGCCCGCGCGATGTGGATTCGATTTTCCCTCGGTAGTGGCGGGGCCCCCGCAGTTAGTACGGGTGGTGGAATGGCAGACCCGGGGATAGTGGCGCGAAAATCGGGAGGAAAAGTTAAGAGATTTTACCGAAGGGGTGGCGATCGTGGAGCCCGCAACGGAGCCGGGGGCGGCCGCCCGACGCAGCCACCTATTTAAGCCGTCCCCTGCCGTGGCCTTTTGCCCCCACGCGCCGTCGCTCTCTTTGCCTTCATCCTTCCAAGCCCTAGCTTTCGCCTCTCCAAGCCCTACCTTTCGTCTTCCTTCTCGCGTAGCCCCCGAGCTTTCCCGCTCCTCGCTTCCGCCATGTCGACCTAGACCCGCTCCACGACGACGAAGGTTGACCTCGAGCGGCCGGTGGCCCAAGGCCTACCGCGCGAGCGCGGCACCGAGAGGTGGTGGAGGCTTCCGGCAACGAGTCGCGCCCACGGCCACCCCCAGTGCTACATCGTCTCCTTCCCGCACTTCCACGAGCGTGGCCCGGGGGCGCCGGGGAATGACTTCTGCGGGCGATGATGTTCCGTAACCAGCTGGAGCTTCACCACCCGAACCCCAACAGGATCCAGCAGCCGAGCACCTTCGTGGCTCTCTGCGAGGGTTTCTTGGGCATGGCGCCCAACCTCGACCCGTGGAGGTATTATTTCCGCATCAACCTCTACCGGAGGCGGAACTCCATGGGCGAGGAAGTTCCCGCGCACGTCGGTTGCGCGGGGATTGTTATGAAGAAGGATCGGGGAGGGACTACATTCCGGTGAGCACCCCCATGTCGAACCAGGGGTGGCACCCGAAGTGGTTCTACCCGCGCCAAGATCCGGCGCATCCATTCCCGGCCTTTGCGGGCCGAGTTTTCGTGGAGGCCCCGGAAGAGTGGAGGTGGGGTGCCCTCGCGCCGGCCGGGCCCAAATCGACATGATGATCGAGGCGATCCGGCACCGACCCGGTTCGACGTCGACGCGACCGTGGTGGTGGGGTCCTACCACAAGCGGAGGTTCGCGCCGCCGATGCGGCGCTCGATGCTCGATGCACCAGGTGTCGAGCAACGACCGCGTCGTCCCGGACACGGTGGTGGCGGTGCAGCAGGTCGATGACGACACCGTCACGCTACGCGTCAAGAGCGCGCCGGGGACCGCCGCACATGCTTGGCCCGTCCAGGGGGCCCCAAAGATGAAGCCGCACCCGCGGACGCTCGATGTGGAGAGTCATCCCGACCTTAGGCGTCTTGCCGCTTACTCGAGTTTTTGCGACCGTTAGCTAACTCGTTCTTTTGTACGCAGATCCGCTCGGATTTCGCTCACCGCTTGTCCCGTGCTGCGGCTTCCCGAGGGAGTAGAAGAGAGGGCGGCCAACCGTCTACAGAGCCGCGGAGGAGCAAGCCGAGAGGAAGACGGCCAAGGATTTGGCCGCGCGACTCAAGGCGGAGAAGACGGCGCGGGACGTCGAGCGTCGGAGGAAGAGGGAGGCGTACGGGGTGGCGGGGTTAAACCCCGACACCGCCTCGACCGCCTCGACCCCTATCCTCGCGGACTCCGAGGATGACGGCGGAGCCGGCGAGTTTGAGACCGACGGGGAGACCCCGTATGTCCGCTCCCGTCGAGCCGTCACCTCGGCCCTTGAGACGTCCGCCCCTCGTCCTCGACCTTCGCGGCTGGTCCCTCGAATCAGCTCGCGACCTTCGGGGGTGGGTCGAGCTCTTAGACCGTTGAGGCGTCTCTCATGGAGAGGACGGGGGCCAGCGTGGACCCCTTGTTTGGGTCGGAGGTGGTGGACCTCACGGGGGATCCCGCTGCCGATGCAAGGGAGGCGGCGGAGATGATCACCGAGTTAGTCGAAGGCGGGACGGACCTCAACCGCACGCTAGTGGCGCCCGGAGACGGCGTGGCGGATGGCGTAGATCCGGGACGTCTTCCCTCCGCCACCTCCGTGGACGTGGTGCCCGCGCAAGGTTCCGGAGCTCGGGCGGTGCGAGCCCAAGAGTCCGGCGGGACCGTCCCCGAGCCGGTGAGGAGCGGCGCGGAAGATCGGCATGCGGACGCGCATGTCGATATCCTTAAACCTCGCTGCGGCCGATGAGCCGGCCTCACGACACGTGGACGCTCGTGTCCATGTTTTTGAACTTGCTCGTTCCCGGCAGAGGAGGCGCCGCGGGGTCCTCACTCGACCTTGAGGTCCCCGCGGAACCCGTCGAGGATGAAGCGCGGGAGGTGGTCGACCCGACGGTGGCTGCCGGAAAACGTGCTTGCGAGGACGACCCTGGTGATGGCGGGCCCGCGCCCAAGCGCACGGTGCCGCCGAGGAGGAGGGCTCCGGCCACGACTCTTCGCAAGTCGTTGACCTCCTCGGCGGCGCAGCCGCGAAGGCGAGGAGTGCCGGCGTCGAGGTGGCGGCGGTGGCAGCCACCACGGGGACGGGAGGGGCGTCGGCGGAGTCCAGCCCGCGCTCCGGGTTGCTTCCGGACCCGAAGCCGTCGGATTTCGTGGGCGGGCTCACGCCGCTGGTGCGCGAGTTCCTGTCCCGACTCGAGTCGGGGCGGAGGAGCTGTTGGAGGTGGCCGGCCAAGCCCGCACCAGCTTGGAGGGAGCGCTCGCGCGGGAGGAAACGCTCCGGGCGGCGAGGGAGGCGGCGGAGCATGAAGCGGCGGAGGCGCACCGCGCAAGGGAGGCGGCCCCGGCATCCTTGGCCAAGGCCGAAGAGGCCGCCTCGGTGGTGGAGAAGGTCAAGGAGGCGCTCCAGGCTGAGCGTGAGCCGAGGCAAAAGGCCGAGGTCGCGGCGGAGGTCTCTCACCGGACCGCGTCCGGCTACCTCGGTGAGCTGCAGGAGCAGCGGGCCGAGAAGGAGGGTAAGAACTTAGAGCCTTTCCTCCCGACCCCTTCCGCGTTTCTCAAGCTCGAGCCTTTAATATTAAATTCTCTTGATGGTGTAGGGATAGAGCAAAGGCTGGTCGTGGCGGAGGCGTCCCAAAGGGAGCTCGACGCCGCCCTGGGCCGCGCCTTTGCCGACGTCGAAGTCGAGCGGAGTGTCGAGGCTGCTCTGCCGGAGCAAATTGGCGCGGTGGTTCGAGGAGCAAGGCGCTCCACCGTGCGCACGACCTTCACGGTGCCGGCGTCCCACTACGAAGACCTTAACTTCGGGGCTGTCGGCTCGGGGCTTGTTCCCGGCTTCGTCGACGCCGAGTTGGAGTCGTTGAAGGCCGAGACCCGCGCACACGCCGATTCTCTCACTGCAAAGCTCGAGGAGGAGCCCCTCCCCAAGATGTAGATGAACTAGGGGATTAGTTTTTGTTTTCGCTTTGTTATGAACAATGGGGCGTTGTCCCCTCGTATGTAAATAACTTTAAGTTTTTAACCGTTCTGCGCTCGACCCTTCGAGGTCTTGCTCTTTTTCAAACGATTTTAAGTTCGACTTAAATCTGTCTTGGCCCTTTTCATTTATCTTGTTGACTCGCAAAGTTAGAGCCTCCGAGCCTCGTTGGACTTGGTCGTTTTTGGTGAGCGTTTGCTAGGACCGCTGGGGTACTCGAGCTTCGGCCTTCCGACAAACTTAGACTGTGAGTCCGTTTGCCCGTGACTTACTTTGTTCGTCAGCGAGATTCGAATCCAAGGTCAAGTAAAACTTAGCAAATTTTGTTCGCGAAAGAGAGCTAAGTGCAGCGATTTTTGTTTTGAAAAATCGTAGGTATCGCCCTTAGCCTAAGAAACAAATCTATCCAAGAAAAAACGAACTCAAAACCTCCCCCCTTGTTTTTTCAATTTTTCTCGAATTTTCGAGCCGCCAGCAGTGGAGGAGCTGAGTGTGTTGTCCGAAACATGCCAAATTTGCACTGTAGCTATTTGTACCAGCCGTTTACATTACCAACCGCCGCTATAAAGGTTCTGTAGCGGCGGGTAGCTTCCCTTAGTGGCCGGCCCAGCTCTGTAGCGGCAGGTCACCCTCGTGCCGCGTCGCTAGGCTGTTTTGGACCGCACCGCTACAGGCCGTATTTATGGTAGTGTAGTGCTCCGATGATCCCAACAAACATTCTGTTATGCTACAAAATAAGTGCAGAAAAAAATTCTTTAGAAATGTGTAACCCTGCATCACAGAAAAAAGGGCCATCCTGTCATAATTATATATACCATCAATACTCCTTGATAATCATGTTGCTCTGTCAGTTATATTCCTCTATGTCATATTTTGTATTTGTCCACGGGACACTCTATAATGTTGATTTAGTGTCATACTGTCATGCAGACAAAATCAACATTATTCAGTGTCTCACAGACAAAATTTCCTTAGTCAAATTACCGTTCCTGTTTTGATTCATAACATAGAATGCACTGAAGCACAGTTTTTAGACATGGTTATAGGTTAAGCTAGCAGACAACTGACTACTGTCCAAGTTTTGATGATAATGATGTGTCAGTCAGTTATGTTCCTCAATAATCAATATCATGTTTGTAAAATTTGCCTTCTACCTTTTGGTTTATCACATACTGCATTGCACTTGAAGCATAGGAGGGAAACTGAATACTAGTTGCGTCGTATATAGATATCTGAATAAATTCAGGGCTTCTAGCTAGGTCCAGTAGATGGAGGTAAAACTGCCTAAATGCTTAACAGCTTAACATTTGGATATTTATGGTACAGAGAACCAAAACCCTGAAGCAAGGGTCCTCAAAATAAACAATGAGCAATTTTCTTCCTCCTTTCATTGCAGCGAGCCACCAAAAGTGACATATATATGAAGTAGGAAATTAATTATTTCAATAAGCAGGAAAAATAGTTCTTTTCCGAGATCGTGCCTTATCACATGTTTCATTAAGAGGAAAAACAATTGCACGTGACCACACCACTGAATCGAACTAATCCAAGCCGGTTGACAAAATCTTGCAAGGCTAATACTCTCACTTAGGTTAAATGACCCACCCTGCCGGATTCAGTTTATGAATGGGCCGATGATCCACTCATCTCTGAAGAATTCGAAGTTAGAAACCCTGCCTCATCGGATCTTATCTTTGTCCAATCAAGAATGTTTTCTGCATGCAGAGAGAAATAAGAAAAAAACATCACTTGATCAAGTCAGGTAGAGAATAATGCATTAGCAAAGATGTCATAAAGGATATGTCTGTCATGACTGAAAGCCTATCAGTACAGTAAAATTCGCACACATGTGAGATATGCCAACCAAAAAGCATGTGTAGTCAGAGAACCGACATCAAGCTACTGTTTTAAGGATAGCCATGCAATTGATAAGAAGCATCTTAACTCTTAAGAGCATGCTCATTATTCCCAGCAACACCAGTGGGAGGAGCCTAAGTGGCTAACACTACTAGAAAAAGGCTCTACTGCGACGGGCTAAAAAGAGGCATAGTGGCGGAATCGTTTTCTGCCACTGTGCCTTTGTCACTATGAGCAAGAAAAAATAGTAGCGGCCTCTTGTCCGCTGCTAAATAAATCAGTAGCAGCAGACAAAATTCGTCACTACATGATTAAACGCCCGCTACTATGTTTGCTACAAAAAAATAAAAATAAAAAAAGCTAGTGCCACTCGCCGCCGGCGGTCGTCGGGGAGGCGACTCTACAGATTCGCCCCGGTCGCCGCCGGGGAGGCACTGTAGCCCGTGGATCTGCCTCCGGTCGCCGCCGTGGAGGCGCCGCGTGCGGGAGGAAGGGACCGTCGCCGCCGTGTGCCTGGAAGAAAGGGTCGGCTGCGCCGCCGCGCCGGGGAGGAGAGGGCCGCCGCCGTGCACCGGGGAGGGAGGGGGCGGCCGCGTTGCCGCCATGCTGGGGAGGAAGGGGCCGCGGCGCCGCCATGCCGGGGAGGGAGGGGAGCCGTGCCGTTGCAATGCTGGGGAGGAAGGTGGCCAGGTGCCGGCCACCGCGTGGGGAGGAAGGGGCCTGCACCGGGGGCGGCCAGGAGGGTGGG
>JAUNZO010000932.1:0-121181 GCA_031894775.1 Chloris gayana | reverse complement strand
GAATGGACTTCAGAATGCTCTGGAGAACGCCCACCTCCCCACCTCCCAGTCCCACCTCGCCGGCGACCACCCCGGCACCGGCGCCCACCTCCAAATCCAGGCTCTCCCCGTATGCCACCCCCTTTCACCCCTGCCCACGGGACCGTCCTAAGGTCCTGCGCCGGAGAGACTCCCCACCAGCGGCGGAAGAGACTCCAGATCTGACGCCTGCTGCTCACCCTAGGAAGCCTTCCTATAAGGAAGTCGTGGTTGGTGCTTCAGACCGGCCCTGCGACCCCGAGCCCCGGCCGCGGCCGCCTCAACCGCTGCAGCCCCTCCGCATTAGGCTGCGCTCCGAGATCCACCGGATCCATGAAGGTGCGCCGGATGAGGATGGATGGCGCAAGGTTCAGCGCGAGCGCAGCCGGGGATCGGGTAAGGCGCGGCCGACCGCCTCCCGACGGATCCCGGCGGGTTTGCGGGGTAGGTGCTTCAACTGCTCGCGCGAGGCCACCGGAGAAGCGCTCGCCGGGAGCCCACTCGCTGTCCGAGATGTGGACAGGCGGGGCATCGCTCTTTCGAGTGTGGCAGGTCTAGAGGTTGGGCGACCGGTGGCCGCCCAATACATTCCAGCAGCATCCGATCCGGCGCGCGCTCGGTCCAGCGCAGATCTCGGAGCCACGGTCCGCGGAGTTTGGCTAGTCGGCCGGCGGAAGTTCCTCCACCTCCCGTGCACGGGGAAAGCAGGCGCGCTCGCCGCCGCGAGAGGCCGACGCGGTGGCGGGCGGGTTCACCGGAGGGTGGCGCCGACCACGATGAAGCGAGGAGCCTCCCCGCCCGGGAGATCCGAACCCTCTAGTCCGGCATCCCCGCATTCCCCTTCCGAGCGCCGGGATAACCATGCCCATAAGTGCTTCATTGAGCGGAAGATCGATACGGACCGGTGGGAGGCGGAATATGAGTACCTCTCGGTACTCCTACAAATTACGGGCACCCGGCCGGAAGTCTCCCCCAGCAAGCCCTCGACGCGGTGGCGGCACGGTTTGGTTTTCACCGGACGACCGGTTCAAGTTGATGCGAGCTGCTCCACCGAATGACTTTCTCCTCCGCGTTCCGAACCACGGCTTGATTCTCGAGATGCTTGTTGGGGGATCGTGTGGTCCACGGGCCGCACTTCCAGCTCAAAATACGACCGTGGAGCCGGCTGGTGAATGCAGCGCCGGTGCCCTCTACCACAAGGTCCGGTTGGAGCTAGTAGGAATTCCGCCTCATGTTTGGGAGTTCGAGCACGGCGGCGGACCTTCTTCGGCCTTTTTGTTCCCTGGAGAGTATGGACCATGACACGGCGGAGAGGAGGGACCTCTCGGTGTTTCGAGTCACGGCCTGGACTACTAGGCCCGAGCTCATTCCCGAGGATGCAACCCTTGTGGTGCCGGAGCCGGCAGATGAAGTTGCTCCTTTTCGCCCGTTTCGTTCTACCTCGGAATACCCGGTGAAGATCACCGTGCGTAGGTTGTTGGTACGCCTCCCACCGGACTCGCCGCCACCTGCTCCACGGGTGACCCCCACCCTCTCGATGATGAGTCGCCGAGTGCTCCCGTAAGAGACACCGACGTCGTCACGACAGATTTAGATCCGATCGACGGACAAGTTCGGAAGGTGAGGACTCTAGCCCAACGGCCAGCCCGACCCATGGTGCAACTATGGTGGGTGGGGGACCGAGGAGTCGCTACATCATGCACTCGTCGAGTTCCGGCGCCGGCGAGCGCGGCTTCGTCGCGACCCGGCGGACGGCCGGCGATAGGGAAGAAGCACGGTCCCCGCTCCGGGCCCCACCGCCCACCGGTCAAGCATTAATGGATGAGCAACCGTCCCCAGCAGCAACCGGCCGGTGCATTGAAGAATCGACACAACAGTTACATGCGGAGCGGCAGCGGTGCCCGAGCACGGCGTTTGATGCGGTTGCGCTGTTCGCGCCATCGCCTCCGACTTGGGGGAGACGCGGGAACCGTCAAGGGAAGGCTTTGACCCCATGCGACTAGAAGCCACCACACCCCCGGGCCGGTCCAGCCTCAAGAGGATCGCCAACGGATTGAAGCCCAATCCGGCGGACAAGCCCCGGCCTTGATACACGCTGCGCAAGCGCGACAAGCGGACTCGACTGGTCAACGGGAGAGGACTCAAGCAACACAACCACCTGGATGAGCAACGCTCCGGCTTCATCTCGCGCATTGCGGTGCCTGCACCGCAACCTGCATTGGAGGTGGCCATCACATCGGCACGACAACAGGTTCCGCCTCTCGGGAAGGATAAGACCACTCTCCGCCGAAGTCGTCGAATTGCCATGACCGGCAAAGGCCGCCCGGCGCTAGAAAAGGCCCAGTGTGTGCTCATGCGGAAACTTGGGGTAATTTCCAACCAGGAAGGCTTCTCCAGTACGGCCCTAGAGTCTTACACGCGGCTTTTTGATCATCCTCTCTCAAGATCACGATTAACGACGGTGGCAGCGCTCTTTGGATGGACGGTTCCGGCTGAGGATGAGATGCGCTCGGTCGACATCCTTGTGAGTCGGGCTTGAGCTGCTCCCTCCTGCGTCTCGGTTGTTTTATTACTTACATAATGGATCTCTCCAACATCCTTATCCGGAATGTCCGGGGCTTAATAAAAAATCACACCGGGATGCAGCTCGTACCCTAATAGGTGACGCTAGACCCGGCATAGTTTGCTTACAGGAGACGAAGGTCCAAAACATGACCCCTCGAATAGCTCTACCCACTCGGGAAGTGAGTTCGATCAGCAGCTAGCCCTCCCAGCCCAGGGTACCCGCGGAGGAATTTTGGTGGCATGGCGGAGCTCGGTATGCCAAGCAATCACGAGTAGGGTTGACAGATTCTCGGTTTCGGTGCTCTTCCGCTCCACGGGGACGTCCAATGGTGGTTCACGGGGGTTTACGGCCCTCAGCTGGATGCGGAGAAACGGGAGTTCCTTGCTGAATTACGGGCTGTCGGGGCTGCTTGCCCTGGACCTTGGCTGGTCACGGGGGACTTCAACTTAATTTACGGAGCGGCGGATAAGAATAACCGGAATCTGGACCGCGCCATGATGGGCCGTTTCCGGCGGCTGCTCAACGACGTGGAGTTGCAGGAGATTGAATTGCTCGGACGGCGTTTTACGTGGACCAATGATCGCGCGTCCCCCACACTAGTCCGACTTGATCGAGCCTTCCGCTCTAATGAGTGGGCTGACATTTTCCCCCATCATCTCTTGCAAGCCATGACCGTCGGGGTTTCGGATCACTGTCCTCTATTGTTGAGCACCCAAGCTCTCAATAATAGAAGAGGCCGCTTTCACTTCGAAGCGTTCGGCCGCAAATGGAGGGCTTCCACGACACTCGTCTCCAACGCTTGGAGCTCGGATTCGGTTTCGGCCATTGTCCAACCTATCCAGCGGTTAGCTGCAAAGCTTTATGCAACGGGACGTGCTCGCAGTCATGGGGCCACCGCACCATTGGGAATGTCAAACACCAACTAGATCAAGCCAGGGAACTCCTATACCGACCGGAAGCGGCCCAGGATAAACGGCGGCTTCTCTTGGGAGAAGACCGGTTGCGAAAACAGCTCAAGCAACGCTGCCCGGCACTTAACTCATTACATCGCACAATCCTTAGATCCAGGGCCCGCATTGATCGGCTAGCGGAGGGGATGCCAACTCCCGTTTTTTCCATGCGCATGCAAAGTACCGAAGTCGGAAAAACTTCATCGCCAAGCTTCAAACTGGGGATGCAGTGATCACGGATCATGACGAAAAAGAGGAGGCAATCCGGAACTTTTATAATGCGCTTCTAGGCTCGGCCGGGAGTCGTAGCAACGCGCTGGACCTTCGGGCCTTCCACCATGGGCAACTCGACCTAAGCCCTCCGGAGGCCCCGATCTCGGAACAGAAGTCCGGGACATCGTTAAAAACTTGCCTTTGGACAAAGCACTCGGCCCGGATGGCTTTACCGGGAGATTCTACAAATCGTGTTGGAGTATCATTAAGCAAGACATTATGGCAGCAATCGGGGCTGTCCATGCGGGAGATGCCCGGCAACTACATCTCCTGAATTCGGCCTTCATTGTCCTCATCCCGAAGAAAGATGATGCCATCCGGATTGGGGACTACCGCCCCATAAGTTTAGTTCACAGCTTTGCAAAATTGGTGACGAAGATATCGGCGAACCGTTTGTCGATCAGGCTGAGTAGTCTTGTGGCAACGAATCGAGTGCCTTCATCAAGGGACGACGGTTACATGATAACTTCCTCGTCGTTAGACACATGGCAAGACAACTTCGGAGACGAAGCTGAACCGTGTGTTGATGAAGCTGGATATCTCAAAAGCTTTCGATTCCGTTTCCTGGCCCTTTGTTCTTGAAGTTATGCTTAGGCTTGGGTTTGGGTACGGATGGCGTTCTGTCATTGCCAACTTGCTAGCCTCTTCGACGACGCGAGTACTACCGAACGGGGAACCGGGCCGAAAGATCATACATCGGCGTGGCTTGCGACAGGGGGATCCTCTATCCCCAATGCTTTTTATACTAACAATGGATGCTCTTACAAGTCTCTTTGACAAAGTGGACGAACCGGGACTCTTGACCCCAGTTGTGCAAGGCAGACCTGGACGCCGTATTTTCATCTATGCGAACGACGTGGTCTTGTTTTCGGCACCGCACGTGCACGAGATTCAGTTTATCAAAGCGTTGCTCGACCGGTTCGGGAAGCTTCGGGGCTGAGAACAAACATGAACAAGTCAACTGTCCATCCCATCTCGCTGCACCGATGTCCAAGTTCGGAGTTTGCAGGAGTGCATGGAGTGCAGCGTGACTTCGTTCCCAACTGTTTACCTTGGGCTCCCGCTCACGCTTTCACGCTTAAGAGCGGCGGATCTGCAACCTATTTTGGACAAGCTTGCTGATCGACTCCCAGGATGGAAAGCTGCTCTCTTGGACAAATCTGGGCGCCTTATACTTACGAGAGCAGTGCTCACGGCGATACCCCTGCACACCCTGTTGGCTCTGGAAGTACCAATGTGGGCGATCAAAGCGATTGATAAGATTAGGCGGAATTTTTTCTGGCATGGGAGGATGGTTATCGGAGGAGGCAATTGCCTGGTTGCCTGGGAACGGGTGACGCGCCCACCGCACCTGGCAGGCCTAGGCATCCAAAACTTGAAGGTTCTGGGATGGGCGATGAGGATGCGATGGCTGTGGTTGCAAAAACACAACCGGACAGTCCCATCGCTCGGGTGGCGCTCAACATCCCGCTGGAAGTATGGTCGATGTTCCACATTTCCACAGCCTTTTGCTTGGGCAATGGCAAAAGCGCTCTATTCTGGACGGATAGATGGGCTCATGGAAAATCAATGGAGGAGCTCATGCCGGCGGTGATGCCGTTTGTCGGGAGACGCGGATGGAAGAAGCGTACCGTTCAACAAGCGCTTTCAGAGAATTCTTGGATGCAAGACATTGTGGGTGGACTCCCGGTCGTCGCCATGGAACAAGTTCTACAACTGATGGCCATCACCGCGGATATCACGCTAACGGACGAGGCTGACCGGCTGGTTTGGCTCCCGTCGGCGTTGGGCCAATTCAGCACCAAAACAGCATATGCTCGCTTCTTCATGGGGAGCATTGAGTTTGAACCATTCCGCCGGCTCTGGAAAACGTGGTCGCCTCTGAAGGTCAAGATTTTCCTCTGGTTGGCGGTGAACAGGAGATGTTGGACGGCGGACCGCCTGGCTAAACGGGGCATGCAGCACCCGCAATCCTGCCCGCTTTGCGACCAGGATCAAGAGGACATGGATCACCTGCTGCTGCGCTGTTCCTTCTCCAGGGAGGTCTGGTTCAAGGGCCTACAGCTCATCCGGAAATCCCACCTATCCCCTTCCTTGAGGGATACAAGCTTCGTCGACTGGTGGAGGAAGGCAGCACGGAGGACGATGAAGCAGGACCGCAAGGGGCTCAATACCCTCATTCAGCTGATCGCGTGGCACCTTTGGAAGCTGCGTAATGGGTGTGTGTTTGATGGCAAATCTCCAGCAATAGGCGTGATCATGCAGGATATCAAAGACGACATCCATGTCTGGGGTATGGCCGGAGCGCGGGATCTCCGGGTCTTGCTGTCGGGCCTCGACAGGCAGCTCATGGGGTAGTCTTTACTCTTCCAGTTTTAAAACCTGTATTATCTACTATTGTAAGCCACCTCTTGGCTTGGTTCCGTTCTTCTTCTTAATGAAATGACGCGCAGCTCTCCTGCGTGTTCGAGAAAAAAAGGCTTTACGTCTCAATAGTTACTGCATAGTGTTATTATCTGCAAACTGCAATGCTTGCAACCATGATGTAGAATTACACACCCTCCATGGTGCAAATCATATACTAGTATATGTACATTTGATTTGATTAATGATGCTCGCATCTGTGTGTATGTATGGGTGCAGCTGGGCGTGCCGCCTTCTGTGGTTAATGGGATGGGAGGAGGCCGCCATTGGAGCGCCGAGAACAATGCAGCATGCCATCAAAGGACAGCACCGTCGCCGCCTTCTTCCCCGTCGCTGAAGAAACCTCGGCTCGAGCCGCGTTCCTCCACTACCATCGTCCCTTCTTTCAAGGTACCTACAAAAAAGAAATCCCTCCTTTTTTGAGTGAGTACAAACAATGGTTTGGTGCTTGTTACTTCCCAAAACAATGTCTTGTTTTTTCAGTTCGATCAGCAGTTTTTTTTTCTTTTTTACTTTTCGAAAGCCAATTCTGTCAGCAGTTACAACTGCATACTCTCCTGTCATGTGATTAGGTAAGGAAAGAGAAACTAGGCGATCGAATTGCAGCTCTTCAGCAACTGGTCTCACCCTTTGGCAAGGTAACGCTTAATTAAGCTTCCAAGTCCCACCGAAGAAACTTTGGTTTTGTGCGTGTATACACACTGGTGCAAAACACCTACTCAATTCGGGATGTCGCTCCCATCATTTTATTGCTTTTCCACGATTACTGCTTAGCACTACTTCAAATTACCGCTGAATGCCTCCTCGTCAGTAACCACACTGGTGGCAAATTCTCAAAAAATGTAATGAAAAATCCTGGATACTGCTAACAGCAGTGTTAATTGTTCTGCATCTTATGATACCTGAAAACAAAAGGTTACTGGAGTGCTAATTTTCTGCATGCATTCAGAAATACAGCACTGCATAGATTATTTTTTTATGACAACTATACTCCTGGTCAAAAAAGGAAGTATCACGATGATATCGTTTCCGCATGTACCACAATGAAACTGCATAAGCATACCGATGGTCCATTCATACAAATGGTAGTAGGAATAGCATTATCTCTTGAGCAAATGATTGACAGTTCATGAGGCCTTCAGTTTTGCTCCAAAAGCTTCATAATTATGTGCAAGATTAATTCATTTATGCAATGCGTGCAGACTGATACGGCATCAGTACTCATGGAGGCCATCGGTTATATAAAATTTCTTCAAGACCAAGTCGAGGTACTTTAGTATGAATATTTGGCGACAATTGAAAATTAACCAATACATAAGTATTATTTTGCATACTATCTTTGACAAGATTTCAGTCTGACAACAGTTTGACTACTGCTGCAGACTCTAAGTGGTCCTTACTTGAGGTCATCCAGAAGTAAGAAATCCAAGTCAAGACAGCGGGTACAATATGTAAATCAACTTCTGTTATCTATTTTCCTTTTGCATAAAAAATGTTAAATTGATGCCACACTCTTTGTTTGTCATCTTTGGAACAGGGATCTCCAAATGCCAACGGGCAGGAGGAGGAAACAAGACCTGACCTCCGCAGCAGAGGACTTTGCCTGGTGCCTCTCTCGTGCACGTCGTACGTGACCAATGAGAATGGAGTTTGGGCTCCACCCAATTTTAGTGGAAACTAATTGAATGTATGCTTAGATGCAATATAACAGTGTACTCCAAACTAATCTACGGTTCAATGGAATTCTCCAAGCAAAAATACAAGTCCCTTGTTTTTCTCTTTATAGGGACAATTTATTTCACTCAAGCATACGTATGTTATTTGCAACATCATCCATAGCATCAACCTAAAAAGGAGGATAGAGCTATAACTAGTTCTGGAACTTATCCGATCTGTATCAAATCTATGCAGTGGGCATTCAGGCCTTCAAATCATGTGCCATACATCACAGAAACATGGATACGCTATGTTACAGTCAAGGAGAATTCAATAATACAGGAAAATTAGTTGCATCATCACATGCCCGCCCTTGTGTTATGCAAGTTCTAGGCTGCTAAAAATAGCTGTAACTTGAGCCTCCAAATAATTTTGCTATACATTTCCACCGCATATGCCATCATGACGTGGACCCTTTGCTGCCTGTAGTCATGAATGATTCACCACAGCCACACTCCCCTTTGGAATTTGGATTTATGAACACAAACTCGGACCTATAGCAAGAGCTTTTGTTACTAACTGAAAATAAGTGAATGAATGGGGAAAAAAGAAAGAAAGAAAAAGAGGAAACGTTTTGCAGGAAACATACTTCAGGGGATCATCAACATAGTCCATCTTAGTGCCAATTACATGCATCAAGGCTTTAGGGTCAATTAGAACTTTAACTCCTTTCTCTTCGACAAGCTCATCAAACTTCCCTTTTTCATCTGAAAACAGAGTATGGTTCTTGAGCAATACCAGACCACAAGGAAAATATTGAATACTCAAAAAGAATGAAGTGATTCTTTTTAGTGCCCAAAATATATGTTCATAAAACAGAGCATCAGCTTACACCAAAATATAACAAACAGTGAGGTTACATTATCTATTACTTTGCAAGCATAATATGGACAAAGTATATTTTGGGAGTATCAATTAAGCATGGCACTCCTCAATCTACCCAACTAATCCGTGAAATTAGTAAACAATGAGGAGGCTATATACACTGTTGACAATGATACCAGGTCTACCGAAATCATGAAGTGCATCTAAGCGTTTTATGTTTCAGTGCTGCTTCCCTAATGCTACAATTTCATGAAATTTATTCTTGCACTCTTTGCTCTAAGAACTCCTTGAACATAATTGTTCATATTAATTAGTATCTCGAGAGTAGCCAAGCATAAACATGTTATTTTCTTGACTACTATAGTAATAAAGTATCTTTCCCTAAGAGGTAAAAAGTAATGACCAAATTTCTGCGTTAAATAGCTTCTCTCCTTGCCTCAAGTTACTTTTGGAACAACTACAAAAATTCGCATTGCCTGCCCCTGTTGTGTCACATGCTATGTATAATATATAGGCCATGATATATTTTACTGTCCCATAATTGTTCTATTCCTGCACATTATTTCCCTTATTTGTAGTTCTCACTTAAAGATCTACAGTAATGAAGGTTTCCCTATGTCATTCTTTTGTTGGTTGTTTCTGACCTTACATCTACCTATAAGGAAATTCTTCAGATTAGATGCCGGGTAGTGTCAGGCACATCTAGCAATTGCACAAGGTGAGTTACTGATAAGGAAAATATAGCTTCTTGAAACTTAGCTCTCAAGTTGTAGGCTTGCAGCACATGATAAGACGATAGGTCATCACTGCAAGACGATGATCAAGTACGGGAGTTAACCAAAGCGTACCAGCATAGTTGAGCGTGTAAGAGAGACCGTTGCATCCTCGCGCCTTGACGCCGAGGCGCAGGTATGGCCGCTGCCTGAGGCTGAGGAGCTGACGGATCCTGGACGCCGCGGCATCCGTCACCGTGAGTGCCTGCCTGCGGATGGCCCTGTCTGCAGCGGCCCTCAGCACGGAGGACGACATCGGTAATCGGCCTGCGGCTTGCTCCCCGACCTCCCCTTCTGCACAGCACTGAATCAAAAGATGAGAATCAATTCTCATACAGATCAATGGAATATGTTTGAAATGGGTATTTCCGGAAGAACTAAATTGGGGGCAGGAAGGCCAATTGATTTGATAAATCGACTGGGCAAACCGGTCGTGACGTGGGGCGGTAATTTCATTCGATTCGATTAAATTAGATGCCAAATGAAGCAGAAATTGAATCTCGACAAGCTGTTCACCTACAGATTCGGATGGGCGGACGACGGTCTCTTCAGCTCCACGCGCCGCGGCTTCTTAGTCTTTGGATTAGCGGCCGCGCTGCCGATTATAGTGGAATCGGGGACTTGGGTAGGATAGGAGCGCTCCTCGCCAGCGCGCGCCGCCGTGTCGTGTTCCTCTTCTCTCCGACTCCGAGACGCTGGGAGCCCGGATACGATTCGAGGCGTCTGGAGCGGAAGAAAGGGCGAGGAGGCGGAGAGAGATGACGAGTTCCGCTTCGTTTCCTCGATGGCACTCCTGGCTGACCGGGCCTTTCCTTTCAGCCCATCAGTGAAACAGACCCAGGCCCAGCCACTGGAGCTCGTTTTATTTTAAGAAAAAACCTGGAGCTCAATTAGTGATGGCCAAATGGGCCGGGCTATTCGGGCAGGCCCGAAGCACGTATTTTTTGGCCCGACACGAACCCGGCATGGCACGAAATATTTCCGGGCCGGGCTGGGCCGGCACGTACCGTCGGGCCGTGCTTGGGCCGAGGGGCGAGCCCGACGGGCGGCACGGCCCGGCCTGAAAGCGGCATGGCCCGATGAAGCCCGACGGGCCACACTTTTGATCCGATAAAGCACGGCAAGAAATTAAATAATATACATGTTTCATACTAAACACTAATGGTGAAGTGCTTTAGTGGTAACGTATTTGACTTGTATCTTAGAGATTCAAGGTTCAAATCTCCATCTTGCTATGTTTTTGTCTATTTTTTCAAGATTTTTAACACTATTGGGTCAAAAAATACTTATTGGGCTGTTAAGCCCGTGGGCTTAATGGGCCGGCACGGCCCGAATAGCCTGAAAAACAAGTTCGGGCCGTGCCGCGGGCCGATGCCCAGGCACGTGGGCCGGCACGGCACGGCCCGAAACTAAATTAGTGCCGTGCCGGCCCGAAATTTAAATGGGCCAAGCCTTTTCGGGCTCGGGCGGGCGGCCCGTTTGGCCATCACTAAGCTCAATGCAGTCCATTGGATTTTTTGGGTTAGTACCATCGCAAAAATCATGGAGTTACAAAATACAATTCATTTGACAGTTCACAATGGATGGTATTTTGAAACTTCATGATCTTTGAGCAAATTAGCCCCAGTTCATTTGCATGTCCATAATCCTTGATACTGCCATAATTCTAGTAGTAACTCAAGATCAATCTTTGAATAAATTGGCTGAGGCATGAAATTCGATTTCTGGTACAAAAACTTGAGCACTGGCCCATACACGTACAGAAACATAATTCCATTTCATTGATTCAATAAATGAACTATTTTTACGGGCCTGCCCTTTGTCATACCAGAAACAAAAGAGCATGCCAAACGTGTATTCTAGTAACACGAAAGTCAACTACAACAATCAGGCTGAATCATTGCCTCTTTTGAGATTTTGTAGGAGCAAGATACTAAGATACACAGCTTGAGCTGCTGTTACGATCAATAGATGTGAAATGTATTGTATTTCAGTTCTTTAGGTCCGGAACCAGCAAGCCCTTGGCGTGCATCTGCTTGTACATCCACTGCCAGTTCTCAGGTCGCACCTCCCCGCCGAGAGCCCTGACCACCGATCCGCCACTGCACGCTCCGACCTTACAGCACTCCTCCAGTGTCAGCCCCTTCACCAATCCGTACAAGAACCCACTAGCAAACAGGTCGCCTGCTCCGGTCGCGTCCACTGCATTGCTCTCCCCGATGGCCGGCACATGAACGACCTGCATTCATTCATCCATCCATCACTGTTGTTACTTAGAGGCTTATGGTTGATGCTACTCAATTATCAATTGGAAAGAACAATGCATCTGGCACTAAACTCTATACTTCGTCTATGATTGACTCCTAAGTTATAATGTATATATATATGCAGGTTTACCAACAGAATACAGTGCTTCACCATATAACTTTGGTTGCAAACATTTTTTGATTGAACAAATTATCCAAGACTCGAATGTGAAATATCACTATAGCTTTCAATATAAAGCAGGCCCTAGGGCTTTTTCTATAAAAAAAAGTGAAATATGACCTGCTTGCCGTGCTTTGCTATACATCCCTTTGAAGCAAGGGTCACCACTGCCCACTTGCAGTACTTGCCCAAGAATATGACTGCCTCCTCTGGATCATATGCCATATTTCCCCTACACATACATGCTACAGATGAAACAAGTGTGCAAATTTGGAATCCTGGTATAAATAAGTGTAACGGTATGGTAGAAGGGCAAAACAGTTAGCAGCTTAAAATGGGAAATAAATCGACAGTTCTGCTAATTCAATTTGCATTCATTTGTTCCTTCCCTAATAACACAATTTATATATGATGCCATGATGGTAAAGAGAATCACCCAATAAGCTCTCTAGCTTCATCCTCATTGGCAAAGCAAAGATCAATGTTTCCAGTCTCCAAAAGGGCAATGAGTTTTGGCCTAGAGTCACGAACCATCTGCATATGGACAACCAAACTAAAGTACTGTGTTTACAATCCTCAACTGAGCAATCAACTTAGTAAAGCTACACTCATACCTCAAAACTGGCCAGATCTAATGACACTGAAAGGCCTTCTTGTTTTGCAATCCTTATAGCTTCAGAGATCTGTTCCATGTTTTGTTGTGCATATCTCACAACAAGCCACTGCATTGAAGAAAGAGTGATGAAAATTCAGCCTTATTGTAAAACGCTAGAGAGTTTCTTTACTGACATTATACATATACAGAAACGAATATGCATAGAAGAGAAGCCAAGAAAGAAAAAAAAGGCACCTTGGAGCCTTTGAAGTCCTCATTTCTGAACTCATTGACCTGTTATATGGACAGATAATCTCAACCATAAGAATGTTAATAGGCAAGTAACATATGTAACATTAACACTGCCTCAAACACGTGAATACCTGGAGCTTGACTGCAGTAGATAGGCATGGCCGCATGGTGCGATTACCGCTTGCATCGACCAAGCATGCACACTATAATAGGTATGCTTTTCAGCCTTATTTACTATGCAGTAAAATAAGGGCATAAAGATAAATTCTGGCTTCAAGTGTTAGACTACCTGTGCAGTGTGCCCTTTTTTAGCCCTTAATCTTGTGAGATCTACACCACTAAAGCCCATGTTATTGACAAACAAAATTCCTTGGCTGTCGTCTCCACATGCTCCGATTATTCCAGTTGATATCCCAAAACCTGATGAGAGCCCACGGATTGTGTTGGCAACACTGCCGCCAGCTATAGTAGTTATTGGGGAGAGATCACTCCGGGAAGGAAGAATGTTGGCATTCACTTCAGCTAGAATATGATTCAGTTCCTCAATGGAGACCTACACATACAACAATAGTCAAAATGTAGCTCAGAACCTAGCCAAATTGATTCAACAGTAGTTGAGAATCTTGTTACTGCATAATCCATCAAGGCTCAAAAAACTAAATCATGACTCAAATAGGATCACAAAAAGATAATCAAAGAGGCTAGATGCACGGCTATTCCACAGCCAAACAGTAGCAAACAGGACAACAGGTGTCAACTAACATAACCTATATTCCACTTTTCTTTTTCTCTGACAGCTTTGACCCCAAACTCTTCCAAACTAAATGGGAGGGAAATGATAGCATGGATTAGCACATGTACCCATGTGCCTCTGCTTTGATTATTACAAGCTAAAACTTAATGTCCCCCTGTTGAATTATGCAAGAGCGACAAGAGGGAAATTATTAATATGTCAGCATAATCTGGTAGTTCCACTCTAAGATATTTTTAGCGAGAATTTGATAACTGAGAAAGCCCTCTAACTGATTGAGCATAATCCATATATATCACATCTTCAACATCTTAGAGTCTACACTGATTAGTTACACAAGGACAAAGTAGTACCACTATTCAAGAGGGTGCTACTCCCTAATTGGCTAGTGTGATACTAGTCAGATTCAAGTACTTCTATCCTATAAAATAATTGGTGGAACGTACCTTTTAGGGATCAAATACTATGAAAATGACATAGGAGTAATAATTATTGAAAATCCGGCAAGAATCAAGATGTTGAGCTTCCAATTGCATATCTTAGCGTTGAAAGGTCAAGAATGCCAGATGATGGTGGTTCTTTCGAAACAAACATTTACCGACTCTTCAACCTAAACAACTACTGACATTATCAACGGTCAATGGGCCAGTCAGTTTGAGCAACGTAAGGCCATGCTTGACTATTATGGAAGGGTATAGTACAGTCCATGCCAAACCATCAGGATCGCCTTTTATAGTGAAAGCAACACCAAATCTAATCAATATAGCTGCATCTAACCAAAGTACAACCTGCATCAGATTTACTAGAAAATATCTACCTGTGCACACTAAAAGTTAATGTTTTGAACTATTCTGTTTTCGTGTACCAATGAACTAGATGCCGGAAGAGTAGAGCCGGACCGAACATGTTACGAGTTGGAACTATCAGGCGCCAGGACAAAGGGACAAAATGGTATTTGAAGGAAAGTCAATCATCGAAACGAACGACAAGGGAACTGCTTTCTAAAAAAGCAAAAATAAGCACCAGAACAATTTGGGAAACATGGAGGACAACACATAGACGAAATTCCTAATGAAATTAAAGAGTAATAACGTCTGTGCTCTGTACCTGGGCATCTTCAGGGCGAGTAATAACTAAATAAATAAAGTTAATCGGAGGGAAGTAACACGACAAATGAGTGCATTACAGTATTGATTAACAGGGGATCCAGGTATCACATGGCCAGCAAACACCAAGGATCAGGAACATGGCCGGAGCGCACTTGGAGCTACAATCGCAAGGACTGTCCATTTTCAGGTTTAATTGGGACGTGATTCTGAACGGACGAGACACGAGAGCGCGCGGAAGATCGAAGGCAAGTGGTATGATACGAATTATTATACAAGTTATGTTGTGCTTTGTCTCCGGAGAAGTTCGAACAGCGAGGTACCTGTTGCGAGCCTCCACGGTCGCCGGGGATGCGGTCCAGGAGAGACCAGTCGACGCGCGCGACGTGGTCGATGAGAGCCGAGAGCTGTAGGCCAAGCACCGCCGGCGCCGCCTCCTTGTTGGCCCGGAGGGAGGAAAGAGGAGGAGGAAGCTGCGGATGTTCCGCCTCCGCGCCCATATGGTCCTCGGGATCGTTCGGCACTACCTCCCTCCTCTGCCTCTCTCCTCGAGCGGAGGAGGAGCGGTTCGTCGCCGGTTTGGCGTGGGGGCCTGTGTTGGGAGCAGATGTGTTCCAAGGACAAGCGGCTCGCCGCCGCCGTTTTATAGGAGATGAGGAAGGAAGAGGGATACTGCTCCATCTTCTCCGGCAATTTTCATCATCCGCCGTTGCACGAATCCTGATGCATTGTTTTAGCACGCCGTTTTTGTCTGCACGTTAACATGTCTTTTGTTTTCCTATGTAGCCTCTCTCTCGTTTTGAACGCTTCTTGGTAATAAGTTATCTTTTCCCCCATTTATTATGAAATTGAGTGTTGTCACCTAGATTTACTACATGATTTATTTTTTCTGGCTGAGTCCTGTAAAGAAATGTGCTTTCCAATCCTTAAATCATAGTGTCGCATTTTGAACATTAAAGTTATATGTACAACTATGAAAATGAGTACGGATGTCCATCTCACATTCTCACCCATTCGTAGGAGCTGAGATACGGTTCCGTAGTTTGGGTGATGGTTCACTTGGCAAGCTATTATTAGGCCTCCTTTGGATTGCTATTTTTTTTAAAAAAAATCTCATTGGATTTAAAAAGTAAAAAATGATTTGTAATTTATATGAAATTATTACGCTTTGATTAAAGGATGCCTTAGATCTATGGTCCCATGATCTGGTTGTACACATAAGACGCAAGGCACATGTGAAGCATACTATTTCTTTTTATCGTGATGGTCAATTGCTATATGCATACGGTCAAACAATCATTTGTGACATACATACCAGATATTGATGAAGAATAGTCGAAAACAAAGGTATTGGAGAATACCTTCCTTCTATGTGAGGTGATCTTTCCTACATCCAGAAACTCGCTTGCATTTTACAAAGGACTCCGTTATAGCCGGCATTCCGTTTGCTTGGATTTAGGACAAAGAACATCTTGGCTGTCCAAAAAGAGCGTAGGATCCGTAGTGAGGTTAAGAAGTTCACATGCAAATGAAGGTACTCCCTCCATTCTTAAATTGCTGATGATATTGACTTTTTTGTTGCGTTTGAATGTTCATCTTATCAAATATTTTATTATAATCTATTTTATCTTCACATAAAGTTAAAACATGGCTTATAATTTTATATATTAAAAAATATTTTAAATAAAATGAATGATCAACCTAGCAAAAAAAAGTCAACGACATTAATGATTTAAGAATGGAGAGAGTGCTTCACTTGCACATGTTGCGTTCGGTGAAGGAAAAGGCAGGTATCCTCTCCCTCTCGTGCACTTTTGCATAAACATAGGAGCATTGTATTACTCGTGCTATCCTGTCACAACATTAGATTATTGCGATAATTGAGACCTCTTTAGGCTAGCAGCTAGTGGCGGGTAATCAGTGTGTCGAAGAAACCTACATTATCATTACTGTAATCCCTGGAGTAGAGGGGAGGCTCAGATCCCGCAATTCCGCTGCAATTGAAGCGTGGCCAATGCGTAAAAGGAGAAAAGCGCGAGGCGGACAAAAGTTGCCGGCCGAAACGATAAAAGAAAAGGAGATACTTGTGCGTTTAAAATGTTGACCCTGACATGCGTGTCCTCGTCCCTCACTCAGTACTTGTTCGTGTGAATTCAGTGGAAGCAACGGCGAGCATCAGCGATTTAGACAGAGCAATTTGCCGTGCGGGAATTTTCTCGGCAGCTTCCGGTGGATCGAGGAGAGAGAGAGATGACCTAGCTGCTGGTGCTGGCTTAATTGGACGAGCTAATCGGTTATCAACAAGGACAAACCATCGCGATCCCATGGAACACTTGTCGAATTCTATTATGGGGACGAGTAAAGTGTACCTGCAAGTACCAAGCTGTGGTCATCTCAAAGATTGGAACGGTGAACGGCGAGTTATGACCTGGTACGACTGCGAGAGAGCAACGCGGAAGTTTCTCTCCCTTTTCTTCTTTTGTAAACAACGCGATGCAGTTTCACCGGTGAAGTGAGGGGAAATTTAGCCGAGTTTCTTCCGGACCAGATCAGATCACTAATCAGTGCAGGTACTCGTGGTGTGCACATATGCCAAAAAGGGCAAATTATTGGGAGAGAAGCGGCGCGGCCGTGAATTGCACGTCGCACGGCCCTGTTCGTTTTGTGTCCTCTAAAATTTAAGCATTGTCACATCAAAGAGAATCTTACTATTTATGAATATTTTGATCAATTTAATGACAAAACCCTCTTGACAGATTGGTTATAATTTTTGAGATGAATCTAATGAACTTAATTCATCTATATTTTACTAAAGTGATGCTATAGTAACCATCTTCTAATTGCGATTTAATTAACCTCATTAGATTCGTCTCGTGAATTAGTCTACGGACCTATAATTTATTTTATAATTAAATTTTATTTAATACTTCTTAAATAAGTAAAATTCTTTTGATGTGACAAATTCTAAAATTTAAACCCAAAAAACAAACGCACCCTAGGAGGAGAAAAGAAAGGTATCCTCCGGTTGGGGGCCACGGGATCCAAGCCGGCCAATGGCGGGGCGACACCGAGCCCCCAAAAGCACATGGCCAGGTACCGGACGGTGACAGGCTACATGGATTGATAGATACTCTGCCTATACTTGAATGCGTAGCACCGCAGTCAATCAGCTGAGGGAATCGGTTATCTGACGTGGCGAACGGCTACTCCTGACTGGACTCGTCATCACGGGGAAACGGGCCGGTCCCCTGACGCAGCAACGCGACGAGTGGTAGGTGCTGGCTCTACGTAGTAGCGGCAGAGTGCAGGCACGTTGCACGGCGGCCGCGGTGCAGGGACGAAGAGATACGCCCAAGTGCAAGTGCGTGGTGGGAGCAGGAGGGGCTTTTGTTTTTGCGGCTGGGAGGCGGACGGACGGACGGACGGCTGCGGGAAAAGAAAGCGAGCACGCCGAAGAAACCTGTCACCGGACCCGGGCCCGGCCGGCCGGACGGCGGGCGGGGCCTCCACCGGCCGAAAGTGACAAGCCGGCGATCCGAGACGGGATACGCCGTGCCCCACGCGTGAAATCATTACGGTCACCTCGCCAATTTGCGAGCTCCGAGACAAGGCTTCCGTTCGGGACACTGTACTAGTAGTCTTCTCCTGGCCGGTAAGGTGCTCGAGGGTTGGTTGGCGTTCCACCGAATCAACGGCCACGAGTCCACGGCTCGTACCAATCACTCCGTGGCGCGGCAGAGCTCAGCTCGCAGAGCCCTGGCCGGCGTCGGTCGCGTAGCGCCACTGCCAGGCCCGGAATTCGATGCGCCTCCCTGCCTTGGCCCGCTCGCTGTCTGCTGAATGGACCACGACGCAGTACGATCCGACGAGTGGTCCACCGCACCGACGAGGAAAGAGGGATGGAGAGTGGAGAGAGACGACGCACAAGCCTCGTCGGCGAAAGGGCGACGCGGCCGACTGGGAAGAGGCGGCCCATGCTAGAAAAACCCAATGGGCCAGGTCAACTTTACTAATCTCTCTGGAATAATGTGGCCCATGAGTTGAATAGGCTGGCCCGTGCCTGGTGGGTTGGGCCAGCTTTCCTTACAGATTTGGTGCCACTTTACAGGTCCTCGCGTAGTCGCGTGACGTGCTGATCCTGACCCCTCTAAAAATGCAGGAAGGGTACCCATCAATGAGCTTCACAATCTGATGCCTAAAAAATCTTGAGTTATTAACCTAGTGTTTAGGCCTAGATCTTGCAATAGAGCCGCTCACGAGTTAGAAAAAATGGGGTGTAATTCTAATTTTGGAGGATAATCCATTTGTGGATGTATCTCGATGCATGTTAGTATAATAATTGCTGATGATTTATCGGCATAAGGTTAATGGATTTTGCTTACTGATCTTTTTTTTAAAAAATGCAGGAGGTATAGCTAAATAATTACTTATCTTCCGAAAAAATACTACCTCCAAATTGTTTATGCCGTCTATTAGGTAATAGCAGCTGATTCTAAAATGACTTTGTATTGTAACCTCAACCACAACATCAAAAGCAATAAGCTGTGCTCATGGTGACATGAGACGCTCTAATATTGTTCCGGCAACAAAAAGCATCTGCATGGTTATAAATCCAAAGTACAGAAATATTTAAAGCCTGTAGTAACTAAGAAGCAAAATACGTGAGACGTATGGGTGCTTATACTATTTGCCTTAGTATTGTTTATTATTTCCCATTTATCTCATGGAGATGTGGACAACAGCAACCATTTGTTGGCACCAAAATGGGTCCACTAGGGCACCTAGTTAGTATATGACAAATTAACGGGATTCCTAAAGAATAAGACTACTACTAGATAGTGAGATGTTTTCGTTTCTTTTGAAGGGTTTCTTACTGGTAACTTTTTTTCTACCCATATACCAAACATATATACGACCACCACGTAGCAAGATAATCTTAAAAAACCAAAATAACGATTTCATATGAGATAACTTTGTTAATATAGATTTACGAATATGTATATTATAAATTTATATATACGTTCATAATAAGTAGAAAAAAAATACGTTGTACATACACGATACGCAGGGTAGTTTTCTACTGCTGTGAGATAGCAGTGATCCAGATATTCGTGAGCAGGCAGGACGGTATATGCCCTGGTGCTCGATCTGGTATTCTGGTGGCTGCAGCTTTGGACGAACCAAGCAGCACGAGCAAAGTAAACGGGACCGACCACCAGCCGAAGAAAGAGCCACGCCGAGTCGTCTGATCTCCTTCTCGTCTCCTCCTCCGACCCCGTCCCCAACCTCCCGCCTCCTCCCCTCCAACCCAGGCGAGGCTAGGGTTCCTACCCACCGCACCCGATCCCGATGGACGGCGGCGACTCCGGCGCCGGCGGGTCGGCGGCGGCGACGGCGGCCAAGTGGCGGAGCGACGCGTCGCGGGCGTTCCAGTACTACCTGGACCGCTCCACCCCGCACGCGACGGGGCGGTGGCTCGGCACGCTCGCCGCGGCCGCCATCTACGCGCTGCGGGTCTACCTGGTGCAGGGCTTCTACATCGTCACCTACGGCCTCGGGATCTACCTCCTCAACCTCCTCATCGGTTTCCTCTCGCCCATGGTCGACCCCGAGCTCGACCCCTCCGCCGCCGCCGAAGGCCCGGCCCTGCCCATGCGCGGCTCCGACGAGTTCAAGCCCTTCATCAGGCGCCTCCCCGAGTTCAAGTTCTGGTCAGATCCCGACTCCCCTCTACCAGATCTGCCTCTGCTCCTCGTCAGATCCATATGCTCGCTGCATCTTATTATGCGATCTGCACCCCTGACTGTATCTATTCTATTTGCATACTGGAATTCGGTGCTGATCGGATCGGCCTGGATAGTCATTAAGCTTTAGCACGTTCACATATAACTAATCATAATCAAGCCGGGTCATTTGGACATTTTAGAAACCATATAGGCCTCACTTCCTAAACCACGCTAGTTTATTTTGGTTAGCTAGTGCTGATCCTCCCCACACAATGAATAAACAGACATCCTTTTCACATAGGTCAATCAGCTATGGCATGCCGTTGTCTTCCTGGTTCTTTCGTAGAAAGTTTAGTAGCGGCAAACTGTGCAGGCATGCACTTTGTTGTTCTACATCCTTGGCTTAAGCTGAGCCTGTACCTTGAGTCATCAAGCAGCTTTCAGCTTCATGAATCAGTTAGCTGGAAATGGAAACTAAAACCTGTTAAGAGTTTCTTGCCATCAATTGGACCTTATATATCAATTTAGTACAAATAATACTTGATTTTACATTTTACCACAATTGCTGTTATCAGAAAGAAAAGGGCAGCAAGATCAGTCGGTCACAAACATGTAGTATACTAGTATCAAATTTCTTTGTTACAGCTACCTTCTGTGGAGCCAGTACCATGTTTATGGTGGTCAGCACCCCCAAAAGACATCGTGTAATTGCAATTAATGCCTCTGAAATTAGTTACACGATCCTTGAATGGTGCTGCATTCTAATTTATGTAAGTGTTCAATTTGCGTTGTTACTGTATGTCTGTCTTAAACTACCTTTTTGCATGTTAATGTATGATGGGCTGTACTAGACACACTGTACTCTATCTCAGGTGAAGTGTGATATTGTCTCCTCATCCTCCATTGTTTATCAATGTGCCAAACTGTCAATTGAATTGTGGACCATGCATGTTCAACTAATGCACTGACAATATTACGTACAATAAAACAATGTAGAGGCAAGGAGGAAGCTGCTCTGCATATCTTCCCTTGCCTGCTGTGCTAACCAGCTAAAAGTGGACCCTGCTTGCCAGATCTTTAATAGATTCTGGGACTCCACATGCATATGTCCTCCAGCTACCCAACCAAACCTTGAAGCCACAGATAATAAACTACTAAGGATGTGTTTGTTTCCCTGGACTGACTTGGATTGGCTTGGACAGGGCTATCCAATCCAATGTTTGTTTCTTCACCATCAGCCTGGATAGGATGGACAGTCCCAAAAATATGGATAGGATGATCCCATCCAACCTTGACGTCCAACCAACGCACCGTAAAGCATGTTTGCTTCTCCCTTTTCGGATTCCAATGGATGAGATGTTTACCGTCAGATAATGGAAACACTCATTTGGTGTTGGTCCTTCCTGCATGAAGCATACCTTGTAGCATTGGTATATGATCTATGAACTGCGCAGGGGACTGGCGCATGGGCTTCATCATTGAAATTATAATTAGTTTGAAGTTCTGTTTCTTGGCTAGTATACTCCTTGACCGTGGTGTCCAATTGGATCAGTCAAAATTTCTGAAATTAAAGGTTATTCTTGGCTTCTTGCTGAGGACCTCTTGACATTTAGTATTCGCCGGTATGCTTAGGTCACCATTACCTGCGATATGTCAATGCATAATCTAGCTTTACTTCTTCCTGTTCCACACAATATCTAGAAAATAGTTACTCATAGTCCAGGTTAGTTTCATGCTCGGGATTCAAATCTCTTATAGTGCCTAGCTTCCATTAGTCAGCTACTCTTGACCCTTTGTTTGAATTGGTATTGACACTGTCCATGTGTTATGCACATTTTTTCCTTTTAGCCTTCATCCTCACCATCTTGTTGTACATGTGTCTGTGCTGTCTAGATTGTTAATTAGTTTGCAGAGATACCTGTAGTATATGGGATGAAAATACTATCAAACGTAGCCTATTCATGACTTAGCTCCTTATTTGGTAATTTGACTCATTTTCTAGGTTCTGTATGTGAGTGTTTCACCTACAGTCCTCTCTCCTGATAATGTTTTGTTCCACCTCTAGTTTGAGGTGTTTCCTATTTTGTTATAAGAAGTCACTAAGGTTTATTTCTGGATCGATCGAAGTTCTTGAAATGTACAATATAGTTCTGTGAGTTTTCAATTGTGTTTTCAGTTTTCATCAGTAATTCATCATAACCAGCAATGAGATTTCGTTATTTTTTTACTGCACTAGAGTTGTCGTCTGATGAACCCGTTGCCATCTACAATATTATATTGTGAGTTCATTGGTAGCATGCATAAATCGTGCATCATATGTAGTGCTGTGTTTGTGTTTATGGAGAAGTCAACGCTTATAGTTTTGTGTTTTTGGAACGAAGTTTGTTATATCTGATATGAATTAGATTCTGCACCACATGCACGGATATAGAAATGCATGATTTGTCCTTCATTTTCCTTTAGCCAATTTCCATAAACAGCCATTTTCGTTCATTAAATCTGAATTTTGAATGTCAATGTTTAGTTCAAATACATGGTACTCATAATTTCAATTTCTTTATCTTTCAGGTATGCAATCACAAAAGCTTTTGTTGTAGCTTTTGTGATGACTTTCTTCTCTGTATTTGATGTCCCTGTCTTCTGGCCCATTCTCCTCTGCTACTGGATTGTTCTCTTTGTCCTTACAATGAAGCGCCAGATTGTGCATATGATCAAATACAAATATGTGCCCTTCAATATTGGGAAGCAGGTCAGTATATACTGCTAAAGTTGCTGATTTCTGTTTACTTGCCTGACATATGATCAAATACAAATATGTGCCCTTCAAATTGATTTTATTTAATCATTAAGATTTGGTTCATTAGATATCAGTGCTGCGATCCACATAGAGCCTGTCCAGTTGCTTCAATTGTTAAGTAGAGTGTTGTTTCTCATTATTTTGCCGCAATTATATTGCCAGAAATATGGTGGGAAGAAGGGTGGTGCAAGCAGCAGCGCTTCAAAAGACTGATGCCCCACGAGCCCTGCTAGGAGCATCTGAGGGAAACAAGATACAGTGGATGATATTTGATGTGCTAAATACCAAGTGTAATACTTCATTCATATCTAGAGTTAGAAGGACATTCACTTATGTTTCTGACTTGGGTTCACGATTTTAATCTGATCCTATGCTAGTGCTTTCTCCTGTGCGTATATAGCGCAATTCGTTCTCCAATTATGACCTGGTCTACAACATAGCTAGTTGCCTTGCTATGACATTTGTAGCAGTAGGCGGTTGATTTTGTATCAAAGTGGAGCAGTGCAAATCTTTGGACGTAAAATGTATGCGTCTACTGAAAAATGTTTGGCCTTCCTCGTTGCCAGACTTGAATGGCCCTTAAATCTTTGAGCGGGATAGTAATGGGCCATCTCACTTAACTTTTGCCAGACTTGAATGGTTCTTAAATCTTTGAGTGGAATGGTAATGGACCCTCCTTTAATGTGTTGAAAATGAGATGGTTGGATATAAGCACATTCTTAGTATAAACAGAGAAACGTGGTGATGTTTTTTTTAAAAAAAGAGATGGGGTCGTTCAACTAAAGTGATTTGGCAAAACAAATACCGAAAAATTATATACTCTATTTTTATTATGATGACGTTCAGACACAGAGGAACCATGTCCTAACGTCAACAAAAATAAAATGGAGGGAGTACTAATCAGTATCAAGCCTGTGATCGCTACAGGCTGTTTCGTAACCAAGCAGGTGAGATGAGTAGAATTACGTGAAGCTGTTTCTTTAACCAGGCTACTCCCTCCATTCTGTTTTTATTGTGGTTAGGACAAATTTCAAATTCAAATTTCGAATTCGAATTTCACATTCGAATTCAAAATCAAATTCAAATTTCAATTTCGAATTTGAAATGTGAATTTGAATTTCGAATCTGATATTCGAATTCGAAATTTGAAGTTCGATATTTGAATTCACATTTCAAATTCGAATATGAAATACGAATCTAAAATTCGAATTTGAATTTCGAATCTAAATTTCAAAATCGGAGTTTGTATTTATGTTACGAATTTGAAATTCCAATCTGAAATTCGAATTTGAATTTCGAATCTAATAATTTGAAGTTCGAATATGAATAAAAAAATTGAATCTCAATTTGAATCTAAATTTGCACCTACGCATTGGGGGCAATTTAGTCTTTTCACGCATGACTGCCATGTCACAAAGTATATGTGGCAAAAAATGCTAAAAAAGGTGATGTGGCATGTCCCTTATATTTTGAAGGGGTATTTTAGCCCTTAAAGACAAATCATAAAGTTTATGTGGGAAACTTGGACAAAAAATCAAGAAAATTGGGTATAGACGTAATTTCATAAAGACCATTTGGTATAGGGGTAAATGATGAATTGTTCCAGAGTAACCAAGCATGTAGAGATGAGTTGAATTAGGCGCCCTAGAGAAGGTTGACCTAGATTGAATTCAAACAATGGTGCGTGAATGTTAATATATTTTGATTCCAAGTTAGTACTTTTGTTTCTTTGGTTACGGTACGTTAAATACAGAATAACATTAAAAAGCACATGTGCTCAGGCAGCTACAACCGGAATCCATGAAAATTGAATATTATTGACCATCCAACAAAGTACAAACTGAAGCTGAAGCATAAACATATCTGGTAGTGTTGAACAAAAGCGCATGTAGGGGACGTCATCACAGTCGATCAGATCAGATACACATATGTATGTTTTTTCTTCTTCTTTTGATGAGTAGAGACGCCAGAGGGATAATGTTGGTAGCATGCATAGCCGTCACCAGTCACTAGCTGGTTGCTCTCTCGTTCACAGCAACCTGTTGAGGTACTCGTCGACGGTCGTGTACTTGACGTCCGGGTACAGGTCGGTGGCGTCCACCCCCGACGCCGGGTCGATCTCGAAGCCGGTCTGCTCCCCCTGACGTACGCCGCGTGCGCGATCGACAGAATGATGTTGACCGGGATCGGCGACTCTGTACAAAGCAGAGTTGTCAATTTACCACGCGCAGTGCAGCAGAGTTATCAAACTACCACGCGCAATGCACCAGGTTTCAGAGTTGTGACCGAGACCGCACCTTGGATCTGCTTGAGCACGGCGTCCTCGGGGAGGTACACCCTCTCGAACCCCTTACCGGTCTTCTTCTCCCACAGCGCCAGCAGCTCGTTGTGCGTCGGCGTGTTGGCCGGGGGCTTGATGTACAGCGTCTTGTTCGCCGCGCGCGGGTCGTCGGCGGCGAGCACCGTGTACGTGGCGATGTCGCCTTCCTCCACGAACACCACCTTGGCGTTTCCGTCGCCGAGGACGACGGCCTTGTCCGTGGGCGGAGTGGGGGACAGCGCCTGCCCGATGCCCGGCAGCCCGTAGCCCGCGAAGTAGCCGGCCACCACGAAGGTGTACGGCACGCCGGAGGCCTCCACGGCGCGGCGGATCGCCGCCTTCCCGGCGAAGATGGACCTGGCCGGCTCCACCGCGCCCGTGCGGTCCACGTCCAGCCCGAACTCCGATGGGAAGAACCTCTGCACGACCACAAATAATCATCACTTTCTTTTTGGAGAACACGATTACGACGTCGCGCACTGAATACTGAAGAAGAGAGACGGATTGCTAGAAGAACCTTGACGTTGCCGGCCTCCTTGATGGCGGCGATGAGCCGGGTCTGGTCGGCGATCTGCCGCGCGCCGAGCGTGGAGATGACCACGTCGGCTGCCTTGACGGCGCTGACCAGGCTGGCGTGGTCGTACAGGTCGCCCTTGACGAGCGTGGCGCCGGACTCCTGGAAGCTCTTGAGCAGCTGCGCCTTGGCCGGGTCGGACGGCGCCGTGTCCCGGACCAGGGCCAGGGTCGGGTGGCCCAGCCGCGCGCTCGCCGCCACCACGTGCCGGCCCAGGTAACCCGTGCCGCCGACCACCAGGATCTTGCTCTTCTCAGACGCCATGACTAATCAACGGGTTGGTAGTAACAGAGCTGCTGCTGAACGGCCGGAGCTCTTACTCGTTCAATTGCTTGCTCGGTGTGAGAGCTGGCTGCCTGCACTCCTCGGATCGTCCTTAAATACCCCGAGCCACGAGCACTACCGGCACCGGTCTCCAATAAGCAAAGACTTTAATCAGATCGTGCGAGGCAGAGAGTTCGTCGACAGAAACGACACGGCGTACCCTGCCTACTACTTCTATAGCAACTGCGCAAGAAAGATGTCGACCTTTTATTTTCGGTGCATAGCTGCAATTTGTTGGTAGCGGAATTTTCAGTTTTTCACAAAAAGAAAATTGTCGGTAGCGGAATGAGTTCACAGCAAGCCCTTCTAGATGCTTTTGCTTGGTTGGGCCAGGGACGACTGGTAAGACCATGCATCATGCCGGGTGCCGGCGTCCTCTCCACTCTGACTGATTCTCTGAGTAGTGTCCTTGCCAGTTGGTGAAGCGCACAAGCTGTCGACCGAAGGCTCACCTCGTCCACCAAACCATCTCTATTCATTTTCTGCACGGCACCTGGACGCGATTGGTGCCCGTCCACGATGAACCTGTCCGTGTTTCCGGCCAAGCACAACGAGCCGCGCGCACCCGCACGTCCATGTTCCTGCCGGCGCACAATGAGCTCAACCAAAGGTCAGAAATCGCTTGTAGGTCGTTCTCCGCATCACGCAGCTAACCATGTCAAGCACCTACAGTGATAGATTCTTTTCAGCGTGCCTCGCCTTTTTTTGAAGAAACAGCGTGCCTCACCTAACATGATGATTTTGCATGCATGCTGCCCTCATTGGTCATTGGCATCACTGACAATGTACTACTCCCTCCGTTCGCAATTATAAGCCGTTTTTCACTTTTAGACATCACGTTTAACCATCTGTCTTATTTAAAAATTTTATGCAAATATAAAAACAAATATGTCTACCTCTAATGATAAAACAAACTACAACAAAATAAATGACATTTGTATAAATTTTTTGAATAAGACAAAAGATCAAACATAACATATGAAAGTCAAAAGTGTCTTATAATTTCGAACGGAGGGAGTAGAAGCAATTTCGGATGATTGAAGCAGACGCAAGACCGTTGCTTGCTCTTCAATGGAAGCAACACTGGATGTGCTCCGTAGACAATGACCCATCTCTGGCTGCAGGTTTGGTGATGAGATGGTAAGCTCCATCATAGTAATCAATTAGTTGTGTTTTTTATAAGACCTATTTGTCTAGTTTCAACAACATTATTGTGCAATTCATTTTGTTTTTAGCAAAACGGGAGGAGCAAAAGCCCCACCTTATATTTATATTAAATATTAATTAATAATTAAACTAGGATGTGCACATGCCCCCATGCTCCCAAAAGTCATTCTCTTAGTCTATGTGCATTTGACGAACTTTAGGTTAGAACAATTTTGTCATGATTAGTAGTTCTTTCATTTGTTTTGTGTAGATATCCTTGAAAAATATTGAATCTTTTTTCTGACTCATATCCCTGCACATTCATTGCAATGGTAAATTGGATTCCTACCTCTTATTGTTAGTTGTTTTCTCCCTTTGTTCATGCAGTTTGGAAGTTGTGCCGTTTTTATATCTGCAAGGCTAGACAACAATAGAAAGATGAGAAATATTTCAAATTTGTTACTATCCACGTACATTATGAAATAGTTTTGGAAAAGCACATTGCAGCAATATGGCAGTAGATTTAGAGAAACACAAGAATATGTCAAATTGATGTTAGTTCATGATGATCTAGATGTCAAAATATTGTTTGATCTGAATATACAATGACAGATGCAACTTTGTTGGTAATGTCTAAACAACACTGACTGGAACTTGGGCCATTTCACAAAAGCGTTTAAGGATGTTGCACTTCCTTGTATGCATGTGCTGGCGATCCTAATAGTTAACAAGCGGTGTGAATGTCTCGTCTGTTTAGTATACCTCTGAATGGTATTAAAAACTGATTGAATACTGCTGAGATGACATCAATTATTTCCAAATATAAATATGAAAGTTTGGGCATCTGATGTGTACACAGCAAGATATTTCTTTTTTTCATAATGGATGTTTTTGCAATGAAATGAAGTTAGTCTTTTACCTTAGTAATTTTACACAAATCTAGAAAATTACACATGTTGTGGTATATCAAATTTTACATTGAAGATATTTATTGTGTTTCAGTAGTTGAGATTTTAATCAATGTATGTTGATTGGCTTACAGGAGCAGCTACAAGAGCATAATCGTGATGCAATACCAAATAAGTTGGCATGATTCTTTCTCTCTGCTCACGTGGAAGATTGGTTGCGATGAACTGAACGGTGTGTTCAAATTTTCTATCTTGTTTCTTTTTTTTGTGCATATTGTAGGTAAAGGGAATTTTCCTACTTTGCATTTTGAACACGCCTATTATATCTTTGTATGGAGGGCTATAAGTGTTGTAGAGGGCTATAAGTGTTGGAGATAGCCATTTCAGAGGAATGAATGGAATGGAATACCATGATTTTTTACTTGTGTATATGTCTATAAGTATTTTCTTCATAATCTTCTTTGTTGTGAAGTGAACATATACCCTAGCATAGATTATCCAACACTGTCTATGTATCACTTTTAGCTGGATTTAGATAATATATCATTCTTTCCTGCATACTGACAAACAAATTTGTAGTGATATTTATTTGGATATATGCAATAGTTATGTGATTCATAATGAATGATATCTATTAAAAATATTTCTTACGCTAGTTTCGAACAAGGATCATTTATATATTTGCACGAACATATGAATTATAAATTATGCCCGTAGCACCACACAACTACTCTACTAGTCAATGTGGATTTAGTAAAAGGAAATTCGGATGGTTGAAGCAGAGGAAATGACTGTTGTCTGCTCTGCAATGGAAGCAACACTAAGGTGCTCAGAAGATGATGGTCCATCTCTGGCTCCTGTGATGCACTTTTCAAGTTTGGCGAATGACAAGCTCTATTCTAGTAAGCAATTGGTTGTGTTTCTTTTTAGACCTATTTCTCCAGTTTCTGTAGCATTCTTGCACAATTCATTCTGTTTTTTTAGCAAAACAGAGGAGCAAAAGGCCCACCTTATATTACTTTAAAAGTAACGTTCAACAAGGAGCACTGAAGGCAGAAGTCAAGTTCGGCTAAGGGAAAGTTAAGTAGTTAAAAATATACAAAAAAAATTACAGAGAAGGGGACGGCGAGGAGGAATACAGATAGACACGCCAGGTTGACGGTGCTTGACATGATCGAAGATAAGGGTGCTGCGGCACTTCTATATGCGCCACAGGAATATGATAGATAATGATATCGGGACAAACACATAGTTTCTGATGCAATCGCAGCACACGAGCCATGCATGGTTGTACCATGCTCGTGCTCATCGTTATGCAATTCATCAGTTCATTGTGCACATTCTCAAACTATATATCAACTAGTTATCTTGCTGAGAAATTTAGAACCAAACAACGTATGAATCTTCAAAAATTTTCAATGGCCGTTGTAGAAAGCGATTGTAGGAGTGGATGTTTGATGGATCATCTCACTCTCGTTTTTGTTTGAGGAATTTAATAATAATGCATATATAAACTTAAAGTGACACAATTTCATTCCTCATTTGGGTACTCACATTTGCACACACTGGTGTTGACGCCAGATTCTGAATCTGTGCTCACCTATGAACAACCGGGAACTATTATCTAGGGCACGTGCAGAAGATACTGAAAGAGGCATGTGACGAACAGAAGGAAGAAAAATGTGGAGTATTTGGTGACAGGAAGACACGTGGAACGAGTAGAGATGAGTACGAGTCCTAGTTTATTTTCATGTTAAGGAAGTCGTGTAAAGATGAGACAATGTCAGCGTCGGTTGTGACCAGAATATAAATAGTAGAATAGGGTCATTGTAGAAATTAACCAATCAATCGCCACAAACTTCTCGACGGATTTTCTCGTCAACTGCTTGAGCTCTTAGGACTTCGGCATCGGCAAGGATTTCGTCTGGTAAATGCATCGAATCTTTCATGTCGACTTATTCGTGTTAGAAGCGATGTAACTACTAGTTATCTGGTAGTTTCGGTCGATTGGAAGCTTTAATTATGAATATCGGTGACTTAGGCTAGTTGACATGTCCTATCCTGTTGGATTCAGTAGGCTTGTCCTGTTTCGTTCTGTTGTTGATGCTAGTGCTTTAGTCGATGGTCGATTAGGCTATTCGAGTCATGGTTAAGATGTTTTACCGATTTAATATGTTCTCTAGTGGTCGTAATAGTACAGTTGACGTGTCCTATATGATTCTATTGGAGTTGACTTGTCCTACGATAAAGCGGTTGCAAGAGTTTAGGTTGAGTCGGTAGAGAATCTGGGATTGCTATCATCGATTATATTTTGTACCTATCGATTAGTGTGATATAGTTGACTTGTCCTATGTTGCTTTATCTTTGCTTAGTTGACTTGTCCTAGGTGAAGGATAATTGGTAGAATATGGGTTATAGTTTGTGACAGTGATTTAACCATTCAATCAGGGTGTTTCGCCGATTGCTTATCACGTTTAGATCTATCTTACATAAACTTTTACTTGTTAAACCTATCGGTTAAGGTTAGATTTAAATATGTTATCTTGCTAATTCCATGATTTCGTATGCTTTACCTGTTCCATGTAACTTATGTTATGGATTAGACTAAGTTTTACATAAATCGACAGAACTATTGCTGAATATCTTTATTTGCCAGTTTATGTATGTTTGTGTGCCGATTTGCATGAATTAGTCTTATTTCAGGACTATCAACGTCGTTATGTACCAGGATCAATCTAACAAGATAAATCTAAATGTTTAGTTCATGTTTTGTTTAAATTCAATTGAGTGCCGATAAACTGAGTAACCGAGAGCCGATACGCTTTACTTTATGCTTTGTTTTGAATATTCGGCTGCAGTTACTTATCAGCATAGCTGGACCGATAACCCATGAATTTTACACGTTCTACTTGTCTTTGTTAGTTTGTAGGAAAAACAAACTGCCACGCCTCGGAAATTCGTCATTGCGTTTCAAGATTTAATCCTACATGAAGTGAAGCAGATATCCCAGGCCAGCGTGTGTTTCTGACGGACTTAGACGTCACTGCGCGCTTTTTTGGTTCCTGGTTCCCTCCCATCACGTATTCATGCGTTGTCTTCTCTACTTTAAGAGTTCTGAAACCATCCTTTAAACAACATATTTTATAAAACATTTACGTATATAGTTCCTCCTCTTCCTTTTCTATTCTATAACATCTTTATTTCGACATTATAATAATCCAAAAGTTTATGATATGCCACGCACAATTTAACAATATATAAAACATGAAGAAAGCATAGTCTTGACATATATATATATAATGCAATGATTCTCTTTTGCATCGTTATTACTGTGTGTTCAAGTAATCATTTTGTTCCCATTGACATAGTATGTGTTGTTACATCCAGTGGGCCCATCATAAACCAAAGAGATGACTAATGCAAGCATTTTGGTTTGCAAGCGTCGCAATTGTTTCTGCACTCATCCAGCGTGCTGTGGCAATATTCTCTACGGCCCACGCTTGGACAACAATAGCAAGCAGAGTATTCAGGGTCGAAGTAATTGCAAAACGACCTGGCACAAAAAATCAAGCTGATCTTAGTGTCATGTAATGACGTGTGATTCATGGTTTTAGCGACGACAGAACTCCCAACGTCCCGTAGTTGACGATGACCTGCAACATATATTTTCTGTTCATCAATAACACTCACAGGTATATCCTACTAATCACAAAGAAGATAATATATGATCATCGACACTTACAATTTACATGCAGTGCTAGTGAACCAAAAAGTATAGCGAGGGACATGAACAGGGCCATTGCAATGCTATCCCTCATATTGGATATTTGGGTTTGAATTGGCCTGTGGCAATAGATGGGTTGGACGGGAGAGATGATTAGGTGGAAGTACCTGTGTTCCCCATATATATAGATATGGTTACATATTGATTAATTTTAATTCACGTACGTTACCATATACATTGAGTGATACATCGTTTTAAGAACACAATTATACCACCGCTATAACCTTCCAAAAGATGTTGTTGCAGCCAGGTGTGTTCTCCTGATATGGACCACCTCTTTGATTGCCCTCGTAATTTTTTATCCAACCGGATTGCACCAGAATGTGATTTCCTAAAATCTTGCGCTTTCATGCGCTTCTTTTTTCGAACAAGCCAATTTATTCATGTTTGACTTTTCTGAAGTTATGAGGGATTAAAGTATAGTTTATTGTTTTTTTCAAAGAAGTAATTAGTCTTATTTTGACGTGGTCTATGGTCAAATTTTCAAATGGCAATCTTACCTTTCTGAATTTTAAAAGATCAGTGAAGTTATATGGTTCAGTTCATGTATATATGTCATTTAATAATTAATATAATTGTGCAAGGTAATTTATTTACATTTCTGGCTCTAGCTAATAATAATTGCTGAAGAATAGATATGTTTGCACTTGTTTATACATATTCAAGCGCTAATTAATTTCCTACAATGCTACTGGCCACAGTGTGACTGCATTCTGTAGTAGCACATTTGAGTTAGTGTGACAAAAAATAAGGCTCCTTGTTTCATGGACTTTGTACATGTATTAGTCTTCAAGGTGACATATCATCAAAGTTTTATGTCGCCAAGTAAACATTCTAATGGAAGCAATCGAATTGCTAATGTTTCTTACGGTAAACACAACTACATTGAAGGGTTCAAATTAATAGGAGCTAAAAAGTTAATGAGAAATACTTTGGTGAACATAGGGGCATGTGCCCATCCTAGCTTTCCTAGCTTTTCTATTAATTATAGTGAAATATAAATATTGAATCTCGGACTATACTATTAAACATGTCACACTAGTTGTAGATATGTTGTCAAATCATAAATTGAAATACAAAAACATCAAATTCTGACAAATTCATGAAATTCTATTAAATTTGATGAATTTGTCAGAATTTGATATTTCTGAACTTGAATTTATGATTTAACAGCATGTCTACAACTAGTATGACATGTTTAATAGTATAATCAGAGATTCAATATTTATAATTAATAAAAAAGCTAGGGTGGACACATGCCACTATGCCCACAAAAGTCATTCTCAAGTTAATACAATCGTTTTGTTCTATATTATCCATATCAATGTCTTAAATGGCTCATAGGAGTACCGCTATAGGTTTAACCGGATCGTCCTACTCATGTACAACTCAAGTTATTATAGAAACTATATATCATCATTTGGAAATTTAAAACACTTGATTACCATATATTCATCCAATCAGAACAGAGTTGGACATTCGGGTTGGCTCTACAGCAATTCCCATTATGAAAATTGCAGCCGGCAAAGCTAATTATTTGGCTTGGTTACGACCTCTACTGCTCTCCATATATGACACCAAACATCCATGTGTGTACGGTGGATGGTTCTGCAGTCTATGTCCGAACTAATTAAAGAAGGCGGGAAAGGAAGTCTTCGACGGTTGTGTAGTTGACGTCGGGGTACAGCTTGGTGGCCTCCACGCCGATGGTCGGGTCTATGTCGAAGTTGGTCTGGTCGCCTCTGACGAAGATGGAGAGTGCAAGGGAGAGCAGTATGTTGAGAGGAAACGCCGCCTCTGCACAACATGGCAAGAGCGCACTGTGAGATCGAGGCATCAGTTCTGCAGATCGAGCTCAGTGTTAGTAGTACACTATTACCTTTGATCCAGCTGAGCACCTCCTCTTCTGGGATGTGCACTCGCTGCAGCGTCCTGCCGGCCTTCTTCTCCCACAGCGAGATGAGCTCGTTGTGGGACAACATGTTCGCCGGCGGTCTCATGTACAGGATTTTGTTGAGCGTCCTCGCGTCGTCCACTGCTCTCATCGTGTAGGCCGCGATGTCCTCTTCCACCATGAACACCGCTGCGACCGTGCAAACATCAAGAATAATGCACGAACAGAGCTAACTATTTGATAAAATCGTAGAACATCACAGAATGCATTCATATGCCTCCTAGATCTAGGTCCTTACGAAGAACGGCTTATACCTTTGGTGTTGCCGTCACCTAGGACAGTGATCTTGTTTGCCGGAGGGCCAGCGCCCACAGCTGTGACATCGCCGATGCTCGGAAGGTACGTCTCCGCGAAGCTGTTGCAGGACACGTAGGTGTGGGGTATCCCCTCTGCTTCAATCAGTCGCCGGAGGTTGGCTTTCACGGCGTACAACGATTTCGCCGGATCCACAGTGTTAATGTGGTCCACGTCGGAGCCAAACTCAGACGGCAGGAACCTCTACACATCAAACTCTTCAGTTATTTGGCAGCCATCATTGATACGCAAATGAAAGGTAAATCCAGTAACCTGACCTTGACATTGCCCGCCTCCTTGATCGCAGTGATGATGCTTGTTTGCTCCTTCACCTGACGGGGCCCCACTGCTGAGATGACAACATCAGAAAACTTGATGGCTTTTACCAGGCTGTCATGGTCGAAAAGATCACCCTGCACATACAAGAAAGGTTGAAGGAGAAAAATGAAAGTATGCGGGTGTTACAGAGTACGTCCTTTTGATGCATAGTGATTTAAGTAACTGTTATAGTCGAAGATGTTGGTACACTATAAAGTGCACAAACGGATTTCTTATCTTTCTACAATCCAATTGGCAATCAGACAAATCCATTATCTAAATTTTTTTGGCAATCACACAAATAAAGTTGAATTGTTTGAGAAAGCAATACTTTTTTCTAGAGAAAAGAATACTTGAATTGAGATACGGGGCCGAAGTTCAATTGGAGCATCATATTATTTTGAGTAGGTAAGGAGGAAAAAAAATTGAAATTTCCATCAACAAAGAGTGGATAGAAGTTGGGCAAATAGGGAAAGAAGAAGCTGATCTAACACTGCCATGATGATTAGTACCTTGAGGAGTGCAGCACCGGAATCAATAAATCTCTTGAGGAGTTGCGCCTTTGCTGGGTCAGAAGGTGTGGTATCCCTTACAAGAACAGCAGTTGAGTGGCCAAGGTGGATACTAGCAAAGACGAGATGCTTGCCGATGTGGCCAGTGCCTCCGATTACAAGAACTCTGCTCTTCTGTGTCTCCTCCACTGACGCCATATCTCACCTTTGAATGCAGATAGCTTGGCTCTGCTGCAGTGCAGGGGCTCCTTGGTTGTAGTCTCAGGAAGAGGAAATGAAATTCTGCTACCCCCTGATCGAGCTAACCAGTTTCATACTCCAAAAGAATCCTTTCAAAAGAAATGACTAACACATCTCAACAACTCCCACCAAATATTTAATTCGCCCCGTCTTCCTTCCGAAACATATCCTGATCTGATACATAACAACAAAAGACGGCTATCAACACATAAGGAATTCACTAGTTTGCCAGTGATCATCATTGCCTTTCATCTGCAAATATACTTTTGTTGGGTTGTGTTGGGCCACGTTTGTGTATCTAGAGCCCAACCCAACATATCATGTACATGTATAGTCAGCTTGAGAATCAATACTCAATTGCAAATGCATGCCTGTTGATTCAACTAAGATAAAACAACACAATGAAGGATTGCGGACGTGAAACAACATTCACCAGCCAGAAGCTCTAACTACATTTCCAGGAAACAGCAAAATGTGAAGGATTTGTGACGGTTGAAGTATGGAGATGATGATACTTTGATATAGGGTGTGTTCTTTTCCTGGGGTCTAAAATTTATAGCTGTCACATCAAAAAGAATCTTACTATTTAGAGTACTAAATAAAGTTTAATTATAAAATAAATTACAGGCCTATAGACTAATTTACGAGACGAATCTAATGAGGTTAATTAAGTCATAATTAGAAGACTGTTACTGTAGCATCACTTTAGCAAAATATAGATTAATTAGGCTCATTAGATTCATCTAAAAAATTAGCACCAATCTGTCAAAAGGATTTTGTTATTAAATTGATCGAAATATTCATAAATAGTAAGATTCTCTTTGATGTGACGGTGCTAAATTTCAGAGGACAGGAAATGAACAGGGCCATAATATTTCAGATATAAAAAGAAAGCATTGTCACAGAAAATTTTCAAAGAAGAATAATGGATGAAATAAATCTATAATATAGTCTAACAGCATCCGGTCTGTTCATAGTGAAAAAAATTGTTTGAGAAACAGGAGCTATCAGCATGTAATTGCTGTCCGGAAAAGGAAAGAAAAGACGTACCTAAAAAGGCCACATGTTTACTGGGAATGAAATTATGATGACCAAGCCTCAAGTGAAACATCCTTATGCTTCATATGGGATTACCTAGTTGCCAATTAGCTAAAAATCAATTGGATCACAGCTAGATTTTGAACTATTGACAGTATGGCTTGTGAGTACGTAGGACCCCTGGAAAATCTACTGTTGGAGAAAGAAACAACAGTCAAATTATTTTGTCACAAGATTGTTTCTGCTGTCATTTTTATTTGTTTGTAATAACTAATAGAGAAATACTTTGGTGAACATAGGGGCATGTGCCCATCCTAACTTTTCTATTAATTATGGATAAATATAAATATTGAATCTCTGACTATACTATTAAACATGTCAAACTAGTTGTAGATATGTTATCAGATCACAAATTGAAGTAAAGAAACATTAAATTCTGACAAATTCAAGAAATTCTGTTAAATTTTATGAATTTATCAGAATTTAATATTTTTGAACTTGAATTTATGATTTGACAACATGTCTACAACTAGTATGACATGTTTAATAGTATAATCAGAGATTCAATATTTATATTTAACCATAATTAATAAAAAAACTAGGATGGACACATGCCACCATGCCCACAAAAGTCATTCTCTAACTAATAACTGACCAAGACTACCTATCAAATGTAGGCTGCTTTTCTGGTGGATTACTGGTGTTCCTTTTAAACCCAATGAAACCAAGACAGAGAACAAAGAAACTAAAATCAAGTACAAAAGAAATGAAACTCCTACTTTATCATCATTATGGCTAAAAATAAAAGAAAATTACACATGTTCACAACATGTTTATGATACCTAAAAACAAATACTGATGTACTTTTTTTAAAAAACTCGGTTCTTTTTCTGGAAGCTCGGTTCGATTCATGCGAATAGAGTAATGGTTCTGTTCTGCTTACGGCTTGTCCTAGCTCGACTTGCATTTGATCGAAGAGAGAGCAGAGATTATTTAAGTTGATTGTGGGACCTACATATGCTGGAGATAGTGAAGCACAAAATATCGAACCGAACTGTCATCGTATGGTTCGGCGGAAGAGGAACGCTGCTGCCCTTACTGAGGCACCAACTCATATTATTGAGAACTTGGATAATATACGGTGTACATTAAACTCTGGCAGAGTTGAATGCTTTGATTCGGTGAGTGCTAGCCATACTTGAGAACTCTGTTCTGTCCCACATCGAGGAACGATTTCGCTTGTCATGCCACATACGAATCTCATTTTTTCTTCGTCGCGGCAGTCGCGCTACCCTTCCCTCCAGCCTCCTCGCCGTCGCCACCCTTCTTCTTGGACTTGGACTTGGTGGACAGCTTGAGGTGCACCCCGGGGTCGCTGCTACTGCAGGAGCTCTGCAGCACCAGCGAGTTGTTGACCACCTGCACGTTGCTGTTGACGAACGCCGTCAGCCCCTTGGCCCCACCATGCTCTTCGTGTTGTTTCCCGTCGTCGAGCTGCTTGCGTGCGGCGCGGCGCTCCTTGGCCGCCGCGTCCTTGCCCTCGGCCTGATCGGCGTGGCTGATCTTCATGGACGCGCCCTTGTTCTCGCCGGCCAGCGTGATGACGGTGGTCCCGGCCCCGGACGCGTGGCGCTCCTGGTGGTGGTGGCCTCCCGACGGCGCCGCTGTGGCGCCCAACTTGTGCACCATGTCGGCCACGCCCGCCTTGAGCTCCTTGTGGAGCTTCCCGCCGTGGTGTGTGGACTCGTCGTGCTCGCCGCCCTTATGCTTGTCCTTGTCTTTCTTCTCCTTGCGATCCTTGTCTTTCTCCTTCTCCTTGTGCTCCTTTTCCTTCTCCTTGTGATCCTTGTGCTCTTTTTCTTTCTCCTTGTGATCCTTGTCCTTCTTCTCTTTTCCATCCTTTTCCTTCTCCTTGTGCTCCTTCTTATCTTTCTCTTTCTCCTTGTCCTTTTCTTTCTCCACGGCCTTGCTATGTTGCTTGGTGTCTGAAGGCGGTTCATGGATGATTTTCTCCTGCGGAACGGTGATGTCTAATTCCTTAAGAACTTCAGGTTGAGGAGTTGGAGTAGTGGTAGGTTTAGCCTGCGGCTTGGCGGTCTCTTTGGCAGCCGGCGGTGGTGCGCCACGGTTGGGCTCTCTAATGGGCGACAGCGGGTGACCGCTGGCCGGGGACGGCCTGCTGGAAAGCCGAGTCGGCTGCGGCTGCGCTTGCGGTGAACCGGCACCGCCAGTAGCAGCTCTGGACGCCGCCGCCGTCGCGGCCGCCTGCGCCGGCTGAGGCTGCCGCCGTGACGGCGCGGGCGTCACTGACGGCGCCTGGGGCTGGGGCTGGGGCTGGGCCTGGCGGGTGTCGCGCCTCGACAGCTGCGGGCGCAGGGCTGGCCGAGGAGCCGGCGCCTGTGGGCCGGTCCAGTACGGGAACCAGTACCGCTGCTGCGGCGCCTGCTGGTCGTCGTCGGCCATGCCTGATGACGACGGCCTAATCAGGGTCCGAGAAGATCAGTACGATGAGAGAACTTGCTGAAGTTCACGGCGATGATGTTGGGTGGTGATTGCTTGGCTGGTTTGCAGATCGCCATGGGTCCTCTCTGCATTTTATACTCGCGCGCGAACTGGAAATTCGCCAAAGACACAAGGCACAACCAACAAGCGACGTGAAGAAAAAAATAATGGTCCGGTAACGCGTTGCGTCTCCCAGCATCTGATTCTGCGTGCGGCCTGCGGCCTGGTCATCGTATCGTGTCGCTGCCGCTTGCTCCTTTCGCGCGGCATCGATCGAGACGAGCGGGGTACGTGTGCGTCTCCGCTCTTCTGCTGTTCCTTGCTTCAGCTCGTCAACGCACGTCTGTGTCTCTCTCTCGTTGCCGCGCGGGTCGTTAGTTACCTTGCCGCCACCACTTGGAATACCTGTCAGTGTTGGTGAAGTATATTCAGGATTCCCTCCTGACTGAAGCCGTTTGCTTTTCCTTTCGCCGGCATTTCGTTCCTCTCCGCAGAAGAAAAGTGGAAATTCACGGCGGGGGAGGTGGGATTTTTGTGTGACGATTGAATGAACGTCAGGGCCCAAAAAGAAACACGGAATCTTGAGGCCCAAGACCCAAGATGCGCGCGGCCACATGGAGACGAGACGAGAGCTACCCGACCGAGGTCACCTGTCAGTGGCTCACGGGCGGAGGTCCTCCGTTCGCCGGCAGCCGAATCGGGCGCATCCGCTTTTCCCTTTTCACCCTTGCCTCTTTTTTTTTTGAGCTTATTTTCACCCTTGCCAGTTGCCACGCCACCCCCGACCCCCTACCTGCTCACTCACCAGTCCGTGCGGGTCAAGCCCGTGACTGGCGCGCTCACCGAGCCCCAACTGACACCCCGCGCACCCCGAGCCTCAACCCCCAACTGGCAGCCCACGCGCCGCCGCCGCCGCCGCAGGGGAAGGCGGCCGGGTTTTTCGTTCCGCCGTGATTCGCTTCACGATGCGGCACGTACTCGCCCAAAACTCCCACTGTCCAGTCCCATTTCGAATCGAACCCGATCCAACCCCTCGCATTCCCAATCCTGCCGCCGCAACTACCCCAACCCCGGGCAACCCACCACCCAACGCCGCATCCTCCCCACACGTCGCACCAATGGGGGCCAAAACCCTAAACCCTGATGCGGATGGGGCGTCCGGAACCCTAGCCGCCGGGGAGCTCGTCTGGGCCAAGCCCAAGGGCCGCCGCACTCGCTGGTGGCCGGCGCGCCTGCTCGCCGCGTGCCCCGCCGCCGCCGCCGCTCGTGGCGCCGGCGTCGCCTACTTCGGCGACCCCGGCGCGCCGCCGGGCCCCGCCGCGCAGGTCCGGCGCTTCGCGGACCCTGACGCCGACGGTTTCGCTGCGGGCAGCGTCGCCCGCACCTTCCTCTCCGCCGTCGCCGAGGCCCACGCCGGCGCCGTCGCGGCCCTGCGGGGCTCCCTCACCTGCGGCTGCGTCCCGCCGCCGCCAGCGCCCGAGGGCGGCGTTGGCGTCGTCGTCGTTGGTGTGTCCAACCTGTCGCCTGCGGAGTTCCTGGCGGCGCTCCGCGACGCCGCGCTGCCCGACTCCCTGTCGGTCTGGTGGACCGGGTCAGGCTCAACAGCTGGGTCCGCGCGTTTGGGGAGGGCTGGGGTCCAGGTGGCGCGGGGCACTACCCGCGGTGCTCGCTTGCGGAGCTCGTGGACAGGATTGATCTTGACATTCCTGCCAGCGATGACAAAGAGGGTGATGAGTGGCTCCCTGATGCCGAGGATGGGCATCGGGCATCGGAACGACCGCAAGAGACACCTGCACCGCAGAAGAAGCGCAGGGCTGCTTCTCGCATGGAGAAGCTGGATACGGGGGAGGATGAGGACAGGAATGACAGTGCCTCTGGAACGGGAACATCTAGGAAGCGAGAGCGAAAGAGGAGCAAGTACCTCTCACCGCCCTACACCAATTTGGGTGTGTTTAAGCTACCCCGCAAGGCAGCCGATTCGCCAAAGGCATTGACGGCTGAATGTGTGTTCACTACGGGAAATCACTCGTACATTCGGTAAACATCAAAATACACTCTGACAAATGGTATGCCAAGTGCTACACTCGGAAAGGATACTTGGCTTACCTCTTATCGACAAAGGTTGTTTGCCGAGTACACAATTTAACACTCGGCATATATTTTTGGAAAAATAAAAAAATCAAGCCACGGTCACCGTCACCACCACCGCACCCTAAGCCTGCACGCGCCGCCGCCGGCTCGGCCTGCATCCGCCGCTGCCTCGCCCGGAGCCCGCGAGCTGTCGTGTCGTCGTGCCCCCGGAGCCGCCGCCCTTCATGGATGGAGCCGCCGCGGGCTTGCCTAGACGCCCGCCGCCGGCCGGAGCGACCGTGCCCGCGGCCCCGTCGGGCGCCCGCCGTTGGGCTGGAGCCGCCGCGGCCCTACCCGGACGCTCGCCGCTAGGCTAGAGCGACCGCGCCCGAGGCCCCGCCGGCGCCCGCCGCTGGATCGGAGCGACCGTGCCCGCGGCCCCGTCGGGCGCCCGCCGTTGGGCCGGAGCCGCCGCGCTTGCAGCCCTGCTCGGATGGAGCCGCCGCTCGGAGCCGCCACGGCCCTACCTAGACGCTCGCCGCTAGGGCCGGAGCGACCGCGCCCGAGGCCCTCGTCGGGCGCCCGTCACCGGGCTGCCTCGAGTCGCCCCTCGCCTAGAGAGAAGATGGGAGGTGGATAAGGGAGAGAGAGAAGGGAGAAAGGGATAAGGGAGAGAGGGGGATCCGGTGAGAGTGAAGTTGACCAATAGGAAGGGAGGGATTGGAGTGAGGGGATCGGTGACGTGGCAGCTTTGCCGAGTGTCGAAAAGAGGCACTCGGCAAAGAGCTGATTTGTCGAGTGTTTTGTTCTAACTCTCGGCAAAAAAATTCGAAGTACTTTGAATTTTTTTAAAAAAATAGCAAATAAATTCTAAAAATAATCAAATTTGTTCATTAATTTTACTCCAAATTTTAATGATGCACTCTCAACTCTAAGATTCTTATTATGTGACTCCACTTTATAAGAAATATATGTGATAACTTTTGCGAAACATTCTCGATTCCACGTATCATAGAATCACATCATAACAAATCTCATGATATTCAGACTTTACTTGATATTTTTTAGAATTTTAAAATCATTCTAAGATAAGTAAGCGGTCATAATTTCTTAAACAAGGTAAGTTAAATTTCTTTTTAATTCGTGGGTAAGGTCTCGGATTGAGCTATAAAACATGATTATAATTTTTAAAGTTAAGTTATTATTTGGATCACTTGTAATTCAAATTTGGTTTAATTCAAAAAATTGCTTGAATTGTAATTAATTAGTTAAATATAGCAAACAAATATAAAAAATTACCAAAACTTCACATTAAGTATTACATGTTGTATGTATGAAGTAGAAAAAATTTGAGCTAGAATAAAGAAAAAAAGTATTTTTTGTCGCGACCGATTCTCGAAGAGAGACGCCCGGTGATTCGTCCGGAATTGCCTAAGTAAGTAACTTCATATATTTTCAATTCAAATTATATTTTGTATCTATTACGTGCGACACTAATAATTTATCTCAATCACGTGGGTAGGGGTTGGGTCGTGGGAGTCTCACCGTAAGATCGGTGGCATCCTCGGTCTTCCGGTCCGGGTCCACCGGCCGGGTACGATTGAGATTGGCGAGAAAGAGGAAGTAGCCACCACGTGGGAGCACTACGTTCACAAAAAAGATTCTATGGATCCTATGGGTAGGATTTTTAGGAACAAGGCACATCGCGTGGTGATGGAGCTGTGGGTAAGTTTTTATCTCAATATGTTTTTCAAGTACCTTACATTCATTCGAAATTTTTTAAGTAATGACACGATACCTCTCATGTGTATGCAGGACTTTTATAGGTGTGCCGAGGGTTACCAGGAGTCGGCTAACCGTATGATCTCCACCCAATGTAAGAAAATGGTGAAGGACATGATTTACGAGGCGCGTATCCAAGCTGTGATCACTTTCAATGCTATTGTGAGGAAGATGAAGGTCACCAAAAAGGAAGCTAGAAACATGTGGCTCACCATGGAGCAATATTGCTCGGACACGATAAATATGAAAATGTCATTACTTCTATTGTTAATTGTGTATAATTTGACATTAACACTTATGCACTTCATGTGTAGGTGATTCCGTGGTAGGCTGCTAAGAATAAGCCAGCCTGGATTGCTTTGATGGAAAAGTTGTGGTGCAAACCCACCTGGGAGGAAGAGCACTATGAGGCGCGGGAGCGGCGTCCGATGATGCAAGGTGCACCACATCATCAAGGCACCGTACACTTAGCGAGTACATGGCTACATGGGTACGTGAATCTATTTCTAGCTATTTCATGAGTTCCTCAAATGATAATGTATATTACACGTAATAAGCATACCATTGTGTTTCCTTTGCTTCGCAGTCGGTGTCACATGGTGGCCAGCCTTTGGGCACCTTGAAGGGATGGGCTTTGGCCCACAAGGACAAGGCGACGTCGAGCGTCGACTTCAACCCGGACGACGGACCCGAGGCCTACAGCAATCCTGCTGCCCACAGCCGCATCGGTGAGTACACGTCTATGACAAGAGAGGTACATGGGCCTGAATGGGATCCAAGCACGAGAGGATATTGACGGCGAGCTGGCGATGAGGCTAGGAGGAGGAAAGAGACACGGACGGTACATTATCGGCAACAGCTGTGTCGACTCGGTCAATACTCCCACTCTGTCCCAGATTCGAGCAAGAAGCACAAGCTCGAGCCCAGCTATACGCACTCCTCCTAGCAGCAGCACACAGTCCCAGCTGCAGGCACTCCAGAGTTAGCTCACCGTCATTTGTCGTTCATTACTTCCTACACATGTTTCTCTTGAGTAGTAACAATTGGGTGACATTTTGTAGGCCCAGCTGGATGAAGTGAACCGCCTACGCGAGGAGGATCGACGGAGGGCCGAGGAGAACCAACATATGATGCTCCAGTGGATGGCGTCGCAGATGGGTACAACTCCTCCACCACACTTGTTCACATCGTTTGCACCGTCTACTACTCCTGCTTTTACCCCGGTGAGTTGGAATGAGTTAGTTTGTATTTTGTTCTTTTGTTCATTTACTAGTGGTAATATCATTCAGTTGTCCTGCCTTCATTTATTCGACATAATATCATTCTATTTCAATTACTAGTAACAATATCAAGTAGTGATAATAACATTCGCATCTCAATTTTTCATTGACTAGCTAGTGCTAATATCACTCACTTATTCATATCATTAATCAACCTCTATCTTGGGCATTCACTTGTGTAGAATCAATCGGCGGCATCGAATGATGGGCCACAGGACCAATGCTCGCCATGGGAAAGAGCTGCGTCAGCTTGGCGGCCTTGGGATCATTGATCTCTTGTATGTTTGTGATACTATGCTGTGGATGATGTGTTATGCATCATATGTTCGTGGATGATGTATTGTGGATCGTATGTTGTGGATGATGTCTTGTGGATGATATCATGTGATGAATATAATATTTTCATGTGTGTGAATTTTAATTGTGTTTTGGATGATCCGGGGTGGCTAAAAACTGATTTTTATGGCAGTTTGTTGCCTCTGTGCCGTGTGCCTTAACCATGACACACGGCACAAAGGCCAAATTCTGGGAACCATAACAACCGTGACGTGTGTCAAAACCTAGACACACGGCACAGTTGAAATTTGTGCCGTGTGTCAAGTCCCTGGCACACGGCACGGTTTCTAACCGTGCCGTGTGTCAAAGATCCGGCACGCGGCACACTTAGAAAGTGTGCCGTGTGTCACGTCCCCGGCACACGGCACAAATTTCAACTGTGCCGTGTGCCATAGGACAAGGCACACGGCACAGTTTGAAAGTGTGCCGTGTGCCAGGGACTTGACACACTGCACAGATTGCCGTCAAGATCACGGCGGCGTCAACCATCTATGCCGTGTGCTTCCACGGCACACGGCACAGATGGGAGCAACTGTGCCGTGTGCCCGACAAATGACACACGGCACAGTTTTTGTGCCGTCAAGTTTTGTGCCGTGTGCGTTTTGCCGTGAGCGACACACGGCACAAATTGTGCCATGTGCTAGAGGGCTTGTGCCGTGTGCCGTGGGCACACGGCACAGTTCCTGTTCCCCGTAGTGATTCGGTAAACTTGTGTTTGCTTAGTGTATTATTTCTGCCGAGGGTTTTTAATTTGACACTCGGCAAAGACGTTGTTTGCCGAGTGCTCGTATAAAAACACTCGGCAAACACGTAGACACTCGGCAAACGCTCATTTTCCCGTAGCGGTTCACAATTTGTTCTCATATTGAATAGTAAGCACTAATTGCAGGACATAGTGGGGCATTGATTGTTACAATCTGAAGTGTTGATAGCAATTGGATGACTCAGCATTTTGTGTGACTACAAACCAGCTGTTATGAGATACTGATTTTGTAGAAATATGTTGGGGCTATGCATTGATCTATTTCCGTAATAGAGTCTAGGTTCCATAAACTAGCACTTGGCATACCATGTCTTGTGATGTATACATTGCGACAGCTTGTAAGCACATTACCTGTCTTGTAACAGCGGAATTGTGATTTGAAGTAATTAATGGGTATTGAAGTCATGATCAGTATCACTATATATTTTATTACATGCTAATTGATTGTGTATAGAGTACCACAATGTGATTGTTAAAGGATGATAATATGTGGATTAGTGTTAGTGATTGATTCTCTGATTATGTTAATTATGAGGTTCTATGCTGTCATTACGTGGATAGTTGTCGACTGATCATGGGTCGGTAATTCCTGTATTAGCACTGAACTTTCTTTTGCAATTGCAACCAATCATCGGTCGCTAAAACTTAGTCAGTCAGTGAAGCTTTTATCGATGAAACTTACGGCAGTCGGTAAAGGTCTTTACCGACCGATCAAATGTTGCTAAGGCAACTTTACCGATCAACCTTCGGTTGCAAAAAATAAACCGTGGTATAGTGATTATGGATGCAAACTTTCAACTTGGGGTGAGAAGTTTTGATGGTTTCGTTGTCCCACGGTATTTGCTTTTAGTGTTGTCAGTTTTCGTAGCTTGGATTCACTAACATATATTAGCATAGAATGGTAACACTAATGAGGTAACACCCGTAGCAACGCACGGACACACAGCTAGTATATATAAAATCTCAATGTAACAGTCAAATTAATTTGTGTTAGTTTCCTCCCCTCTAAAATTTAGCACTGTCACATCAAAGAGAATCTTATTATTTATAAATATTTTGATCAATTTAATGATAAAACCCTTTGACAGATTGATACTAATTTTCAAGATGAATCTAATGAGCTTAATTAATCTATGTTTTGCTAAAGTGATGCTACAGTAACCGTCTTCTAATCACGACTTAATTAACCTCATTAGATTCGTCTAGTAAATTAGTCTAGGGGCATGTAATTTATTTTATAATTAAATTTTATTTAATACTCCTAAATAGTAAGATTCTTTTTAATGTGACAGCTATAAAGTTTAGACCCTAGGAAACGAACACACCCAGTCAATTATGGCTATGTTACAAACTCATTCTTATGCCCTACTATAGATGGAAGAGGCTCGTCAACGTCAAGTCAGATTGCTACCGAAGTTTATTTTCGATTTAGTAAACCGCCTTGCTGCTAAAAGAAAAAAATTATCTGCAGTGCTGCAAATCAACTGCTGTGTGCCGCAGAACCCTGATTCACGCATGTGTATGCCTCCACCCATCGCAAACCTTTGCATTGTTCTTCCGCTCAGGAATATGAGCCTCGATGGCATCTCCTGCCCCGGTTGTCCTGCACAACAGGAGGGCAGCTGAAACTGCGCTCGCTGGCTTGGAATCGCTCTTGCTTTCCAACCGACAGGGTCGTACACCTGGGGAGTAACAGGGCGGTGCTGCACAACAGGTGGTTTGCATGACGACTACAGAGAACCTTTTTTCCTACTGCTACGCGCCGAATGCCCAACGCACGCATGCAGGAAGGCTCTAATCATATGCCGGTTTTGAAACGCATATCATTAGTTGATCCACCCCACGAATCTCTCTCTCTCTCTCTCTCTCTCTCTCTCTCTCTCTCTCATGAAAGCCCAAGATTTTAGGAAATCACATTCTGGCTCAAACCGGTTTAATAGAAAATTACGAGGGCAATCAAACAGGCGCTCCATATCAGGAGAACACACACATGCCTGCGACATCTTCTGAATTTGATCGTAACAGCTGGCATAATATTCATTTGTGGAAGGTTATTATAGCAGTGCTATAATTGTGTTATTAAAACTATTTATCACCGAACATATATCGTAACGAGCGATGTAACCACATCTATATATATGGAGGACACGGTTACTTTCACCTCCGCCTGTCCATCCCACCAACCCATCTATTGCTACAGGTCAATTCAAAGCCAAATATCCAATATGAGGGATAGCATTGCAATGGCTCTGTTTATGTCCGTCGTCGCTATACTTTTTGGATCACTAGCATTGCATGTAAATTGTAAGTAATCATATACTATCTTCTTTGTCATAATAAGTAGGATATACGTTTGAGTATTATCGATGAACAGAAAATATATGTTGCAGGTTATCGTCAACTACGGGAAGTTGGGAGTTCTGTCGTCGCTACAACGATGAATCACACGTCATTAGATGACACGAAGATCAGCTTGATTTTTTGTGCCAAGTCGTTTTGCAATTACTTCGACCCTGAATACTCCGCTTGCTATTGTTGTCCAAGCGTGGGCCGTAGAGAATATTGCCACATCACGCTGGATGAGTGCAGAAACAATTGCGACGCTTGCAAACCAAAATGCTTGAATTAGTCATCTCTTTGGTTTGTGATTGGCCCACTGGATGCAACAACACATACTATTGTAATGGGAATAATAGCGAATAATAGCGATGTAAGAGAGATGCATTATATTTATGTCAAGACTGATGTTTTCTTCATGTTTTATAGATGGATTACTTTCTGCTGTTGAAACTACATGTCATGTTCGTATTTAAATTTGAATATCAAAATTATGGATACACAACAATTTTAATTTTTCTGTGGTATATATCATATTTTTTTGGATTAATATAATATTGAAATAGGGATGTTATAGAATACTAGAAAAGGAAGACGAGGAACTCTAGGCACTAGCGGAAAACAGGAAGTCGTCGTGTGCCCGAATTGTTGCTGTGTGCTTCCTATCGGGCACACGGCAAACAACTCATTTGCCGTGCGCTGCACCCGTAAACACATGGCAACAATAAGGCACACGGCAATATCAACTTCGCCGTGTGCTAAACAGGCAGTACACGGTAACACGAAGCTTTGCCGTGTGTCAGACGGGACGCACACGAAAAAATTAGGCTTCACCGTGTGCTAGAAGCCTAGCACACGGCAACCTAGCCGTGTGCCATCCACCGCCGTTACTCCGTTGCAGTTGCCGTGTGCTACATTATGGGCACACGGCAGCTATGCATTTTTGCCGTGTGTCTGGCTGTGGCACATGATGAACTATTTCTTTTTTTATTTAGCCTCCCTAACTTTTTGCCTAATACATGTAAATGGCCGGTGCACTATGTTTCAATTAGGGTCCCTTTTTGTCATTTTTTCTATATTTATCTAATTTATGTTATTTAAAAGATTTTTTTGAATAAGAGAAATTTCAACTAGAAGTGCATGAAATAATAGACAAAGTGAGTGAAAAAATGACATCCATGATACTATATGCAGTAGTTGGAATGAAAATTTGAAAATCATATGCAGAACATTAGCACGATCGTCGGGTGAAATAGTATTTAAATTCCATAAAAATCATACCAAGTCTAAAACTCGTGAAGAATGTCATTTTATCATATACATATCATGTGATAAATTGTTGAGTTGTTTCTGTGAATTTTATCAAGTACAATGTTTGTAACGTGAAGGTTATCCGATGAAGTTCCATATCTATATACCAATCCATAAAACATGAGAAGGTCATCTGCCTCTCCCGTTGCTAACCCGTCGTCCCCCACTCTCTTATTCCGTCATCCCACGCTGACAGGTGAGGCCCACCGGTATGGCCTCATGCACGCCCACTCGCCCATGCACGACCGATATGACGAGCCAGAGGTTTCCCCGACCGTCGCCGCCACCGCCTCCGCTTCCACCCTCCCCAAGGTTAATATCCAGATCGAGTTCTCCCCTCCGGTGCGCCTCCCATCGACAAACAACTCACGCCTTCCGCGCCGTGCTCGCTCTCCTCCCTGAGTTGCAGCAGCAAACGGAAGCCTCCGTCATGTATGTTGCACCCTCCTCCTCCACCTCTGTCATGTGTGCTGCCTCCTACTCCAGCAGATCGAGATGGCGCTGGCGCCCTCCTGAGGAGGGGAGTAGGAGGTGGTAAGGAGGAGCTGTTCGAGGTGGAAGGCGCGAAGCGATGCAGATCAAGAGGGCAGAGACGACAATGAGCATGTGGCCATGGCGATGGGCTATTACATATTCCCGCTTCGCTGTCCTTGCCCTGGTAACGTTGTTCTTCTGGATCCTTTTTCAATTTTCGTGCTAGATTCAGTTCTTCTTCTTCCTGAATATACTGCCGGCCAATGGTTGGACTACAGTGAAGAAGGCCCCATTCAATTGAACAATTTCAGAATTTGGTCTCCCGAAACAATGACATCAACGCGTTCAATCCTAACAATCCATAGCCTTCGTTAGAAGATCATCTATTATAATCTATTAATATATCTAACACTCAAATTTCAAGTTCATTGCCCTGCCCTCATTGTATTCTCATACATTACATAGTATGTGTTTTCTTAAAAAATAAACAGAATAAAGCTAGATGGTAATGAAGATAGCACGGTAAAGGTTTAGAAATTTCATATTGCAGTAAGTTGGGGGAGATAATGTAGGTTGAAGCCTGACACCTCATAAACCTGTAGTAGAAGTGAAGCTTAAGTTAAAGCCACGAGTTTTTTCTTTTGGACATATGGATCTATGATGCAAGGCTGTAACAATGGTACGAGAGTGGAAATATGTAGAGGCACAGATTATCAAAGCAAAATATGATATCTCCAATAAAGTATGCATAAATGTGGTCATTGAAGCTGAAGAGAAGGCAACATTCATTGCTGATTTGTTTTGGCTATTACCATCAAATAATAATTAAGGGTAGTCACAAAAAAAAAGGTATGGTCATTTTTATCCAGAAGGTGGGAGATAATGTAGGTTGAAGCCTGACACCTCATAAACCTGTAGTAGAAGTGAAGCTTAAGTTAAAGCCACGAGTTTTTTCTTTTGGACATATGGATCTATGATGCAAGGCTGTAACAATGGTACGAGAGTGGAAATATGTAGAGGCACAGATTATCAAAGCAAAATATGATATCTCCAATAAAGTATGCATAAATGTGGTCATTGAAGCTGAAGAGAAGGCAACATTCATTGCTGATTTGTTTTGGCTATTACCATCAAATAATAATTAAGGGTAGTCACAAAAAAAAGGTATGGTCATTTTTATCCAGAAGGTTTAATTCATGGAAAATTGTATGCTGTTTTCTCATGGGCTACAGATAGAATTTCTTTGAAAACGCTTATTATCAAATAAAAAATCAAAAGAAAACATGGAAAAAATATTGTTTACAAGGACATTCCCAAAATTATTGAAAGGTATATATATAACAATGTAAATTTTACTAGGACTTATGTTTATTGCTAAAATTATGTCAAATAGAGTAACTGTACAGAGAGTCTGATGCCAAATTTACATGCATGCAGGTTCTCGGAGGAAATCTAGATTGAAATTATGTTCTGTGAGAATTATGCCATCCATTGGCTATGTGAAGATCACATTGCTCATGGCATCAATGAGCATGTGTATTTGTTTGTTCAAAACTCTGGTTTTCGTTGCTTCCCTCAAAAGTCTCATTTGGATAGTCATAACTCATAGGCGCTAATTCTCGAGTCTTCTCGGGCATACTCACTTGCTGGATTAAGAGATGCAGTCTAGGGAAGCATAATAAACGCTAAGGTAATATAGCAAGTACATTGCCTTCTCTTCTAATATCAACTGGCACCATGCATCAGGCAGAAATATTTTTAACCAGGGAAAAATAAATTCTAACTTTTTTGCTATTATAGGATTCATATATAAAGTGAGATATTATTTTTTGTTCTATATTTGAGTATATTTGTGTGCTTTGTGCATATTATAAAAATTCACGTTGGCTTTGTTTAATCATTAGTTATTCTTGCATGTTATGAAAGTGTCTATTGATAAATCAACAAATAATATGCAAGATGCTTTATAAAAGTAAAATACAATATATATATAAGTGTCAGCGTCTTTTTTACTGTGAATAACAGGGTGCAGTCGACAATTGAAGGCATATATGAAACTAATATATGCACTACTTTCAATTTTTATTTGAGGACATTTGGAGTTGAGCCGTCCATCTTTCTGATCAGCCTGTCTCTTAAAACAGCAATCTCATATTCAATATTAAAAAAAACTGTGTGGATCCCTTTTTCAATTTTCGTGCTAGATTCAATTCTTCTTCCTAAATAATGTGCCGACCAATGGTTGGACTATAGTGGAGAAGGCCCATTCAACTGAACAAGCTATTGAGTAGTTCCAGTTTGCCTTTCTTTTCTGGTTCCACTTCAATCGTGTGATGTAACCAGAGCTCGTGTTCATGTTCAATAAGTTTCCATGAATCTAGCCAAACAAAGAATGCTAGATTTATCAGTTGGCAGTTGGTATACTGAACTTGCATGTATTTTCCATGTCCATTTTGACGGATTCCCTAATTAGATAAGTGTTAGATTCATTTTACTTGATTTCCTGGTGTTTGAAATGTGTCATGGCTGTTTCGAAAAAAAGTGTCATGGCATTGCACTAGGATATGAGAGGAAAGCAATGTGAATTCTAAAATCCTAGCCTATCATGGTTTCAAGTTAAAACTATAATAGGAATCTTGAATTATTTTTTAACACAATATAACTTTTTGCTCAGGTTCCAGTTCCCACCAATTGCTACTTTTGAATGTTAGTGCCCGGGGCACGAAACGACAGATGAGCCTAGTAATTTCTCACACAAGGTTGAATATCTGCTATGGAGATACAACAATGGGCAGTGAGAATGGGTGAGGCTCATGCAACGGTGTTTTTTTCTCTTTTTATTTTGGTTTCTCCCAAATCTTTTTAATCCCTTATGTGATTTCCTGCAAAACCTATAGATTTTGATTTATGGATTTAGGATTTTTCTTGTTTTCTTGAGAGTTTCAGTCTCGGTGATGGTCAGATCCGCTTGCTCCTATCTAGAATGGGTCCCGTATTGGTGCAATCTTTTGGCACGGAACCCATTGCCGATCGAGCTCTTCCCGCCTCCTTGAGGGTGCCGGCGGTTGTGGTCTGATGTGTGCGAAAGTACATGCACGTGCAACAAGGGATGGTGTTTCCATTTGTTGATTGCGTGAATTTGTGAGTAATAACACAAATTATTAACTGTATGTCTAATTAATGCTTCTAAAAACCTGCTACAGATATATTTCAAACTGAACTGTTGTCAAATGACTGAAGCATGGCTGCAAACCTGATGATTTTCAGAGGGCAGTGGAAGAGGCCTTTTAATTCATCAGAGATTCCCACAGAGCAGCTAGCCTGCGGTATTTCAATCTTTTCCAATGGAGTTACCAGAAGTAACTGGCTCAAATGAACTTGAGTTCCAGTTACATATTAAGGCAAGTTAATTTGCAGCAACACATGAGTATTACACTATTTTTTATATTTTTATAAATAATATGTATTATAGGTCACATTATGCTTGCAAGTGCAAGGAGCCTGCGTATCTTTCCTTTTTCCTGAGATATATTTCTTTTAACAGAGCAACACATCCTTGGCACTCTATGCAGGGTGTACTGATTTACATGGAAAAAAGCACACTAATAACTATGTAATCTTGATATGAGTATTCCTCATTTTCTATGTAGCATCTGCCTTGTTCCTTAGGTAGTGTTTTTTAATATGGTATAGTAATATTTAGAAGACATATACACAAAATTCATCTTGTGATTTTAGTCTAATTTAGGAGAACTGCACTGACTTGTATCCTTACGCGGGCCCTCTCTAATGTCTATTCATATGGATCGTTTCATTAGCTATTCTTACATGTTCTCCCGTTTGTTTATTCTCCCCCTGTTTTCAGGTACTTTGGTGGTGATACAACCAACATTCATTACATTGGGCTGCATGGCGAAGTTACTCAGGTAATGATCTTGTTTAGTCCTAAAACATAGTAGAAGTAGTGACTTAATTAACTAACGTAGCTGGATTGATGTTATGCAAGTAATTCCGAGAGCTTACATAGTGTGGAGCTCCTTGGTGACCTTGTATCATGAGAGCCTCTTACTTGGTTCATACTAAATGATCAAACACACCATTTAGTTGGCTAACTCTGCTATTTTATATATCTTATAATATCTTACTGTGAAATGGAGTATAAAACATAAATATATATTTTTAATACTAGATTGATCATTTTGAGGGAAATATACACCTTCATGTTCATATATTTCTGTTGATAGAAAATGAGGATCGACTGGATGTTTGCTTTCCAAGATATATGCACATGTGGTTCGGTTTACATACTCAACAGATTAATCAGGCTTTATGTGCTGATTAAATTTTCTTCCCTACAATTTTGGATTTGTGTCAGAGGCTAGACCCAATCTTTCTAATATGTGGGAGGTGGAGGAAATTGATATAGCTCTAGCATTATCAAGGGCTTGCATATATTGGTATTTTTTAGTTCTATTCGGACTCTCGGTAAATGAATAGAAAAAAATGGTTATGAACACTACATAAAACAATTGATGAGTGCAGCAAAGAAATTCAACTAAATAAATCATTTTTTAGGCCATGATATATGATATTATATGCGCATCATCTCATGTTTAATTAGTCTATTGCATGGCATTGTGAGTGCAATGCTACAGAAACTAATCGATCCAAGTGACCTTTGTGATTTTTTTTGGGAAATTTAACTATTTTGCATTAATGCAGTCTCCAATATTATCAATATTTGCACCTGAGACAACCAATTATTAAGTAGGTTTTCTATAAATTAAGCAGATGTATATCTGTAGACTCTCAATCATATCTATCCGAGCCACTCTGAATGTTCATGTGGAGCAGCGAGGAATTTCTACCTGTGCTCTCTATATTTATTAAGGATATGTTTTTTAATTATGCTTACACATTTTTTATAGTTGCGCTTTTATTTCCATATTGAATTCAGTTGCCAATTTATTTTCAGATGACTCCCTTGCCATGGTTCACACAACATTTTTTTCGTCTATTCAGTTGCTAATTTATTTTGTTGATCCTTTAGAACTAACATGTAATTCTTGGTTCATCCGTTGTCTATTCTGGAAGAAAAAAAATCATATATTATTTCCTTAATACGTACATTCAGAATTAGGCCTTATCAGATCAATGATACATATCAAAATTTTGTTTAGCTTTTTTTCAGCATCAAACAAATAAGTTCACATTTTGTATTCATTACAAAAATGTTCATTTCTTTATTTAGATTTCGTATTCACATTTTGATGGAAGGCAGCATCGGGCTGTAGATGGGTGTGAATGCACTTTGACCGGATGTTGAAGATGATAAATAGGTGTATGTACCGACTTGGGTATAGGATTCGAATTGGATGGCCATTAGAAGCGGCTAACTTCAGTTAATTCAAGGTTGTATTATATAATTTGATCCCAATGATTGTGTTGTAACTATTGTGCTAAAAAAATTGTTACTCAATATTTTACGTTGCAATAAAATATACTGGTTGTCCCCATTTGATATGCATATTTGGCCGTGATGCTGAGACCAAGGAGGGAGCTGATCAGCTGAACTCTATTTAATCACTAGCAACACAACGAAGAGGCACCAAATTGCCGGCCAATAGTCGCATTTAAATTAAGTGAGCATCAGTGACATAAAAATGCACACATTAATCTGTAAAAGATGTTTGAGCAAAAATGCAGATCGAAAAGGGATGGATGTGTTGTGAAACAACCGAATCAGCCTGGCTTTCACTCACACTAATGCACACCAAATCACAGTAATAGATGAACACAGAATATAGAGGCAAAAGAGTGGCTCTTGTTTATTTCCCAGGGGAGGATTACAACCGGGAGTTCCCTTCCTCCCGTCGCCATCGGCGGTGCCTATTTATAGCAGGGGATGGCACACACGGATAAGAGGGAATCCACTTGCCAACCACCTCCATAAATGCCTCAATTAATTTGCCCACTAATGACACAGCGATTTCCGGAAATCCCACGGTTTATCGCTGTGGTTTCATAACACTCCCCTTGGGCAAATTATCGCGTCATGCCTATGTCTTGTTAAAAACTCCTCCAAAAACCCTGTGGGAAAAATGGCAGGAGAAAAGAGTACATAGCATGCGCAGGCTGTGTTGCACCTGTTGCCTCGTTAAAAACCTTGCGTGAGAAAACCCAGTGGGAAAAACTCACCAAGGAAAAAAGAGTACAACAGTTGTTTGTCGGGATCCGGTAGTCTTCGGGACTATGCAAGTGATCTGCAGGATCACTCCCATGATCTTCAGGATCGCGGGTATGGGCTAACTATTTTGGTGATCTTCGGGATCACCACATGATCTTCAGGATCATGATTTCATTCTCCCCCGATCCTTGCAACTCTCTAAGTCGTCTCATGCCAATTCCCCGAACGCATCTATAGAAGCTAGATGCTCGGCAGAGATTTTGTGAATAAATCTGCAAGATTTTCACATGATTTAGTCTGCAGGATATTAATTTCACCGCTCTTTTAGAGCTCATGGGGGTAGAAGAACTTTGGAGCAATATGCTTCGTGTAATTGCTCTTCACATAGCCCATATGCATCCGTGCAACACGAGCAGCGTTATCCTCATAGATAACGGTGGGGGCACCGATGGTGTTCAAACCACATGACTTCCGGATGTGGCCAACCATCCGTCTTAGCCGGGCACACTCTCGTGTGGCCTCATAGAGTGCAATGATTTCCGAGTGGTTGGTTGACGTGGCAACCAGGGTCCGCTTCACGGACCGCCAAGCAATTGCTGCACCACCACAGAGAAACACGAAACCAGTCCGGGATCCGGCATTATGTGGATCGGACATGTAGCCAGCATCCACATACCCCACCATGGTCGGATCTTGGTTCTTCGGGAACCACAACCCAAGGTCCTGCATACCTTGCAGTGCCGGAGAATGGTCTTGACGCCAACCCAATGCCTTCCGGTTGGGGCAGCACTGCACCTGGCCAACAGATTGACCGCGAATGCAATATCGGGCCTCGTGCAATTCGCAAGGTACATTAGTGCTCCAATGGCGCTCAAGTAGGGAACTTCGAGCCCCAGTATTTCCTCATTCTCTTCTTTGGGTCCGAATGGGTCCTTTTTCACGTCAAGTGAACGGACCACCATGGGGGTTCTCGGAGGGTGGCACTTGCCCATATTAAACTTTTCAAGTACCCTCTTTGTGTAAGTAGACCGGTGCACAAACACTCCCCCGGGGAGGTGCTCGAGCTGTAGGCCCAAGCGGAACTTGGTTTTACCCAAGTCCTTCATCTCAAACTCCGTCTTGAGGTAAGCCATAGACATAGACGGAGATGATGCAAAATCCACTCCGGGATTTCTTTATGAACACACAGGGGCAATCATCATTGTTTGTGTAACCTCTCTTCGGGAGATAGTTACTCAAACGGTTGAACCACATCCTTCCGGATTGTTTCAACCCATACAGATGCACGCTGCAGCCGTACACTATACATGTTGCGATTTGGATTCGGACCGGGGACCTTGAGTCCTTCGAGGGACTCGCATATAAATTTCCGAATCCAGTGACCCATACAAGTATGCGGTCACGACATCCATCAACTGCATATTGAGACCGAGATTAGCTGCCATAGATATCAAATATCGGAACGTGATCCCACTCATGACGGGAGAGTATGTTTCATCATAATCGATGCCGGGTCTCTGCGTGAACCCTTGTGCCACCAGCCTCGCTTTATATCTTACCACCTCATTATTTTCGTTCCTCTTCCGGAGGAATACCCATTTGCATCCCACAGGGATGACCTTTGGGAGTGTTGGGACTGCAGGCCCAAACACTCTTCTTTTATAAAGCGAGCGCAACTCGCCTCGATTGCTGCTTTCCATTTATCCCAATCTGAGCGCCTTCGGCACTCGCCATGGACTTTGGTTCTGGATCCGGATCCATTGAGCAAGCAATCTTTGAGGCAAAGTTCACATTCACAATGGTGGTCTTTCTATTAAATAACTCTTCCGTGTACACATAATTAGTGGAGATCTCATCCATATCCTCTAGCTCGTCGTGATTTCCTAGAACGATCGAGCTAGGGTGTTCCGATTTCCCGTAACGACCGAGCTACGTGATTCCTTGTGGACAGAAGGTCCACATGACTCCATCCGGTAGAAGCATCAATCGGTACTATGAAATACCCGAACGGCCCCGAGAGGGACTGAATAGGTCCACAAATGTCCCCCTGTATCCTTTGCAGGAAAACAGGTGACTCATCCCTAATCTTCGGGAGGGATGGCCTAGTGATCAACTTTCCCTTTGCACAAGCCGTGCAAATGAATTCTTCGAGATTCGGGAAGTTCTTTGGCTCAATTTCATGGCCAGCAGAATTGTTGATGATTCTTCTCATCATTCCCAACCCGGGGTGATCCAGCCTTTCATGCCATGACTTGAAGGCATCGGGGCCACGAAAGACTGTCTTCATCGCAACATATTCCTCGGCGGGTTTAATGTACGTACGGTACAAACCCGATGGCGATGAAGGGAGTTTTTCAACCACATGCTTTTGATATCCATCAAATTTTGTGATGAGCAAGTATTCAATACCATGCTCGGTCTCGGTTTCAGGTGGAAACCGTTTGCCCGGATATCTTTAAAGCTCACAAGGGTATGCTTGGATTCCGGATAGAGGATAGCATTCTCGTACCCATAGGGAAAACTAGTGTGGCACTTCCGGTGCCAACAATATGAGCATTGCTTCCGGCAATGGTCATAATATTTCCGGACTTCTTGGTTAAAGTGTGGAAATATCTAGTTTCCCTTAATATGGTATTGGTGGTTGCGCTGTCTACGAGACAACACTCCTCATCCGCCATGGGACCCAGCCGAAGCTGTATCAAATATCCTGGACATGATAAATAAAGATGCAGGAAATATAAGCACATAAAATGATAATAACTGCGGGAAGACTGCTTGTAAAGACTTCGGGCTTTACAACAGCTGCTCTTCAGAGCACATTCATGACCCAGTGCTACTTCGGGAGCACTATTTACAACTACGGTTCTTCGAGAACCGTGTGCTCTTCAGGAGCACGACCCATAACCGTGGTTCTTCAGGAACCACGAGCTCTTCAGAGTTTTTATTACGGTACTTCGGATCATGAATCGGCAGCATGCGGAACATTGCACTTGACATGGAGGGGATTAGTCGAGGTCCCCGAATATGTCAAAGTCATCATCAAGAAGGTCGTCCCCGCTGTCGTCCTTTCGGACGTCTTCACCACTCGCAATGACCATGTCATTGGCGTGAGCTTCGAGCTCGGTGGTGAAGTGGGACTCGAGCCCGCCCTCATTCTTACTTCCGGAAGAACGACGACGAGCGTCAATCAGGTGTACGGGGACGCGACGATTACGAGACCAATGTCCCGAACGTCCGCATCCGTAACATGCATTCTTGCTTCCCCGGATGATTCACTCGTGACCCTCTTGTCACCTTTACCTCGGGGCTTACCCTTTCCTCTCGCCCTTGAACATACCACCCTTCCTATCCTTCCATGTCTTACGGCCATGTTTCGGGCCATCGAACTTCCGGCGACATTGACGTGTGCTTCGAGCACACCCATCGACCCAGTGGGTCGAGCAGAGTGGTTCCGCATGAGAACCTCGTTCTGCTGTTCCGCAACTAACGGGGTCCGAGCGAGTTGAGAATATCTCGTATACTTCGACACTCGTATCGTTGTTGCGAACAATGTTGCCCGGGTGGAAGGTGTTCGGGGTTTTCTCGATCATCTCGATGTCCGTGATCTGCTGGCCACAGAGACGCAACATCGAGACGATTCGATGAATAGCGAGTTATACGCCGTCACGGACTTATAGTCTTGGAAGCGTAGGGTAATCCGAGTCATTCCGAGTTTGTGGGAGTGCAATGGCCTGTTGTTGGTCAAAGCGATCCTTCAGGGATTCCCACAGAACCCGCGGATCCTCCTCGGTCATATATTCCATTTTCAGGTCCGGGTGTATGTGATGACGCAGGAAATGCAGAGCCTTTGCACTATCGGTGTCGTCAACCACAGCCTTTTCCTTGCCAGCTTCGGGCTTGGCAATAGTATGACCGAGGCGCATGGATCTCGGGTTAATGACAATATCTTGAGCCCGGGTGAGGCAGTTGCTGCCATCCAAGGCGAGCTGTGTGAATTCCCTCTTTGCAATGTCCGACATGCTCGTAATATCATGTAATTTACTTCGGGTAAATTACACATGTAAATATTACTATTATTTGGGTCACGAATATTCCCGGAAAAATTCCCTGCATGTTAGTGAGTACAAATAATATTGCATAAATTATTCTTAAATGAAACGCAGGGTTAGTCATGGAAATCACGCGATTAAACGCTTCGGGGTTAATCCGCGAATTTCCGAGGTCCACGAAAAATAATTCCGTGAATTATCCGGATTTCGGGGGGGGTAAAACGCAAAATGATAGGAACTCTAATTTTGGCCCAGCCAATTCCTTTCCCCCTTCCCCCTTTCCCTTTTTTTTTTGTTCGCGTGTGGGCCAAAACAATCCGGCTCGAGCCGGTGCGGTCCAGTGGGCCGAAGGCCCATCCGATAGTGGCCCTTTTGGGCCAACCGCCTCGGCTCGGTAGTCCGTGAGCAGCTAGGGTTAGGCTCCCGATTGCCGGCCGCAAAGGGGCGCAGCCCCGTTATCCCTTTCCTTCCCCGATAGAGGGCGGCGCCCGTGGGGAGGTGGCCGAGCGCGGCCCGCGGCCCCGGCCGGGCGGGAGCCCGCGAGCCCGGCGGCCGTGGTGCAGGTCGAGGGTCCTGCGGCGCGGTCGCGGGATGCCGGTAGCGGCCCGAACGGGGCGCGAGCCGGGGAGGCCAAGGTGTGGCGGCGGCGTTGCGGGCTCGCGGTCGGCGGCCACCAGGGCGACGGTCCGTCGGCGGTCCGGGTGGATCTACCGCGCTAGGGGTGGCGGCGCACGGCCAAGCGGCCAGGAACGGCGCGCAAGGCCCGTGGCCAAGCGGGACCGGAGGCGGCGCGAGCTCGGGCGAAGGCCCGTGGCTGCGCGGGGCGCACGTGCACGCGGCCGGATGGCTCGCGGCAGGCGGCCATGGTGGTGCGCGGGCTCGCTGCGGGCGACCCCGGCGACGCGCGACTACCGCCCGCGGCGGCCCGGCCGGGCGGGGTCCGCAGCGGCGCACGGTAGTCGCCGTCGAGGCCGGAGCTCGTGGTTATTTCCAGTAGGAAGGTCGCAACGCATCTTGTGCGTGTAAGGCTCGGGGCGTTTCGGGGCCCCGGCCGGAGGGAGGCGGCAGCACTTCGGGGCTGTTCGTGCCTCGATGGATACCGCGGCGAGGCAGATCGTTGCGGCGCTTCAGGGCCGCATCCCCTACGGTTCTGCTCCGAGCTGTTGCCCGGAGACTCGCCTCGTAGCCTGCGGGGGCGTCGGATGGCCACACCACCGCAGCGACGGGCGGCGGAATAACGGGGTACAACGACGGCGCGCGTGGGGCTTCTTCCCCACGGCAGCGCTGGAACTCCCGTGACGACCACAAGCTCCCACTGCGACGACGCGCGTGGTGCGAGGCGGTCCGTCGACGGCGACGACACGTCGGTGCGTCAAAGAGGTGACAACTTCAGGTGTCGACCTCGCTGCGAGCTCATAGGCGTTGCGGTGACCTTCTTCGAGAGGTCCTGGTCATGGCGCTTCGGGGCCATGTCTATCGGTGCTCGGTCTTCGGGACCGGCACACGTGTAAGCACCAAAAATGGTGATGCCTTGTGCTGGCTTCTGGTAGCACTTGCATATGTGTATAGAAATGTAAAGCAAAAGAGCAGGTTAGTGTTAGGTTAGTGTTATCTTCGGGTAGCACTCGGTGCATAGCACTCAGCTATAGGGTGTATTTTTCTGCTGTGGCATGCTTTGTTGTTGACGGCAAGCACTGTTTTTACTTACCATGGAGCACATGTGGATCAGTAGATAGTGATAGCACAAGTTGATTCTGACCTTGTAGCTCGGTAGAGACTCGTGCTGATAACGTATTGTAAAACAACCGAATCAGCCTGGCTTTCACTCACACTAATGCACACCAAATCACAGTAATAGATGAACACAGAATATAGAGGCAAAAGAGTGGCTCTTGTTTATTTCCCGGGGAGGATTACAACCGGGAGTTCCCTTCCTCCCGTCGCCATCGGCGGTGCCTATTTATAGCAGGGGATGGCACACACGGATAAGAGGGAATCCACTTGCCAACCACCTCCATAAATGCCTCAATTAATTTGCCCACTAATGATACAGCGATTTCCGGAAATCCCACGGTTTATCGCTGTGGTTTCATAACAGGATGGAGTAGTTGTTTTCTTGATATTTTTGTAATAAATTTCGCCAGTAGCAATGCACGAGCAAACTGCTAGTAGATTAAAAACATGAGATCAAGTCCATACATGCAAAGGTAAATTCAAATTATAAGTTCAATTCAAAACTTCCTTATATATGCAATACACAATTACATGAATGCATATGAAATAATATAGTTTTTTAGTTATTTTCTACTTAGTTTGACAATTGAAATGAAATAACAAGCAATTATGTCATTTTTAGTTATTTTCTACTTAGTTTGACAATTACATGAAATAATAGGTTTTTGTGTGTGCCAATTTAATACTCATATGATTGAGGCCATATATTGGTTTGGAAAAGAATTTCGACAAGTGAATTGGTGAAAACAAAAAATGATCATATACTTAGCCGTGTGCTGCAAGCTGAGGACACGGCAATCAATGGCGATCGCCGTGTGCCAAAATATTGCCACGCAGCAAACGGTGGGGGTCGTCGTGTGCCCGGCGTTTGCCACACAGCGAATGGACAGACCCCACGTGGTCGGATCTTCGCCGTGTGCCCCGGATCCGGGCACACGGCGAAGCTTGCCTAGTTGTCGTGTGTCCTAGATCCGAGCACACGGTAAACGGCTCGTTGGACATAGCCGTTGCGCGCTCCTCTCCGGACACTCGTTTGTTGCGCTTCTTCTCCCTCATTGTCACCCGCGCTCGCCTCGCCATACCCGCCGTCGGCCCTGTACCCCGCACGGTCCCGTCCCCCGGTCGCGCGTAGCCTGCCTTGCCCGCGGCCCACGGCGTTGCGCACCGTCCTACCGCCGCCTCCCTCCCCACCGCACCGCCTCGCCGTGCCGCCCGTCGCCGTCGCACTCGCCTCGCCACGCCCGCCGTCGGCCCCGTGTCCCGCTCGACGGCGTCGCACGCGCCATGCCCTGCCCGCCACGGTCGCGCGCCCTGCCCCGCTCGCCATGGTCACGCGGCTGGCGCCGGCCGTCCCGTCCCGACACGCCGCGTGCTGCCGCTCGCGGTCCTTCCGGCACGAGGCCTCGACGCCGTTAGTCACGCCCCGTCCGAGCTGCGTCCGATCTGCCTACCGCGAGGAACCTCCTGCCTACGCCACGGATAAGCAAAGGTTTATAGGTGATCGAAGACAATGACTTTTCAATTAGAAAATGAATGTGAATCGAATTGGTTGTGGATGTCGACCATCGTGTCATTATTTTGTTGCAGGTTGTGGTGCCAACACTTTTTAGGGTAGGCCATCGTGCTGTTGCTTTGTATATTGTTATAAAATTTATTGTGGTTGTCGGCCATCATGCCGATGCTATTTTTGCAGGTTTTGAAAACCTCATTGTTTAGACCGACTTCAACAAGGGCAGCCAAATGCATTTTTGCATCTCCACGAGCTACCGTGCATGTTCAAAACGTCTCCAACAAGAAGAGGCAACCGGGCAGTCATTTTGCATAGGAGGAGAGAGGGAAGCTAAAATTACACTCTCTCTCTCCTTCAATGCATTTGCTTGGAGCCGTCCGCTTCCTACACGTGGAGCGGCATAGCAGCTGTGGAGCGCGAGCCCGACGTTGGCGGCTGTGGAGCTCAAGCACGACGCCGGTAGCTGCTGCACCCGGCAGCTGTGAAGCTCGGGCACGGCGCAGCGGTTGTGGATCTCGGGCACGACGCCGGCAGTTGCGGAACGCGGGCGCAACGGCTGTGAAGCTTGGGCGCGACGCAGCAGCTATGGATCTCTGGTAGGCTCCGGAACAGGGCGCGGCGCCGGCGGCTGTGTCGCTCAGGCGCACCGCCGTTGGTACGGAACGCCGGTGCGACGGATGTGGAGCTCGGTCGCGACGCAACGGCTGTGGATCTCGGGCTGCGGAACAGGGCGCGGCACCGGCGCTCGTGTCGTTCGAGCGTGGCACCGTTGGCTGCAGAACGCAGATGCGGTGGCTGTGGAGCTCGGGCGCGGCGTCGGCGGCAACGAAACGCGGGTGCAACGCTGGTAGCTGTGGAGTGCAGGCACGGCGTCGATGGCTGCGAACATGAGCGCGGAGCTCAGGTGCGGCACGGTGGCTGTGGAATGCAAGCGCGGCGCCGGACAAACTCCACGCCTTGCCGGTCTTCTCCCCGCGCGCTCGCGATGCCGCGGCGGCCTCGGCTGCCTCCGCCCCTAACGCCAAGCACGTGCGGAGCAACTCGCGTGCCGGAGAAGGCCGGAGCGCATGGGCAAGCTGCGGCATGCAAAGGAGTCCAACCAACTCGGAGCGCATGGGCAAGCTGCGGCATGCAAAGGAGTCCAACCAACTCGATTTGCTCTCTCAGATTTGCCTTCCTGCTGTTGGAGATGACATCAGATGCATTGTTGTGTTGCTACTGTACACGTTAGGCAAAAGGCGTTTTGCATCTCAAAAATGCCTGCTATTGTTGGGGTCAGCCTTAGGGTAGGTGCTGCCAAAATTTTCATTGGACACTAACTTTTTTTTTTACTTTTTGCAGTGAGGCTTTGTAGAGAGGCGCCGTCCTTGACTTATCGCTTCGCTACGTAGTAAGGTGAGACAACAGGACCCCTCCTTTCATATAATGTTTTTAGGTCGCGTAACCTAGTTAGGTGTCTCCCATTTGAAAGAGATACGGTTAAAAATATGTATTTATTTGCATATGTACAACCGTATCTGTTTCGAATTGTCCACGTTTTTTGGACAGCCCATGGATGTGTAGATGGGGTTAGTTTCCATGCTCCACTCTATACGAGACAAAGTTTCGACATCACTCCCTGTTGTTCTCCGGATACACAATCTCCTTAATAGGACGTGTATTTGAAGAACAGCGGGGAGGTGCCGTCGAAATTCTGTCTCGGATAGGGGTGGAGCATAGAAGCTTACCCATCTACACATACTCGGGTGGGATTATGACATATCTTTACCTATTAGGGCATGATAGGTATCGTGTAGCTGTATATGATTTCTATAACACCCGCTGCGCTATGTTAAAGTATGGATAGTCGTGACTAGATGTACACGGGATGGCGGGATAAGCGTGACTATACCACAAAGTTCATTTACAAGGTCCACAAATTCTTGAAAAAGGCATTTCAATTAGGACAGAGTAGAGCAATGTGCCCATGTGCCAGGTGTGAGAACAAGACATATCAAACACAATTGAAAATGGGTCAACACATTTGCAGCAATGGGTTTATGGCAAACTACACCCGATGGATCTGCCATGGTGAAGCCCATCGAGTGAGAGACGAGGTCGTGAGGAAACTGGCCATCTATTTTGTCGTGTGCATAATATCCGGCACACGGTGAAGGAGATATTTCAACGTAGCACGGCACACGGCAAAACATTTCACGGCGGCCCGCTAACGGTCTCTTTCTTCGCCGTGTGTTGGTCCTGGCACACGACAAATACTTCGCCGTGTGCCCATGCTTTGGCACGCGGCGAAGGCCGCTTCACCGTCATGAATCTTCGTCATCAGCCTTTCGCCGTGGGCCACCTACGGCAGAAACTTTCGCTGTGTGCTATGGGATCTTCGTCGTGTGTCTCTGGCACACGGGAATTTCGTGATTTCCAAAGGATTGTTTCAGAACTCTTAAAGTAGAGAAGATCACATAGGAAACTTAATGGGGTTGCTTTCAGACCTGAAGGGAACCATGGCTGGAAATTCGAGTACCCAAATGATGGATGTAATGGTGTCACTTTAAATTTATATACATTTATTAAATTCCTCAAACCAAAAAAATGAGTGACATGACCCATCACAACATCCGCTCCTAAAATCCTTTCCAGAACGGGGACTGATTTTTTTAAGATTCATAAATTGTTTGGTTCTAAATTTTTCCCAGCAAGATAACTAGTTGATGTATAGATTGAAAATGCGCACAATGAGCAAATGAATTGCCTAACAATGACCGCGAGCATGTGACGACCATGGCCCGCATGTGGCTAGGCCTGAGCGTTCAGTTTCACCCAAACTTTCGGTTCGGTTAGTTTGAGTGTTTGAAAGTTTTGTTTTCTAAAATCAATACCCGAACTAGTGATGGTATTTAGATATCTGAAAAGTCTGGGTACCTAAATTTCAGTTCGGTTTTTTATTATGACCAAACTATCCATACTTTTTTACCATCTCACAATAAAACTCGTAAAAATATCAAACCATCAATTATTAGCATCATAAATAAACTATTAATTTAGTCATAAAATAGTATAGTATAGTGAGAAACTCCCTAAATTACGGCTCAAATGTTGGCTGAAAAATTATATATAAATTTAAATGGTATAAAACTTATGGATGAGCCATGTGTTTAATAACTTTGGTTATTTGGGTAGTTCGGGTACCTTGCTCTAAGAACCGAAGTTTAAATTAAAAGTTTGGTTAGTTAGATTCCTTACCCGATCTACTACCGGATACCTGGAATTTCGATTAATTCAATTTCGGTTTCAGTTTTTTCGATTCGGATCTTTGGGTATCGGTTTTTATGCCCAGCCCCTACGTGTGGCCCATATAGAAGTTCCACAACACTCTTTTCTACAACACTCGTCTTCAACCACGTCAATGCACAGACACCATCACACCAGGACATCCGGGGATACCGCTACAATCGCAAGAGGATACTCATGCAGTGGCAATCTAGGGTGCCTACCTGTATTCCTCCTCATCGTCCCCTCCTGTCTTTTTTTTTTGTATATTTGTAACTGCTTAAGGGCGTGTTTGGTAGGGCTCCAACTCTGCCAAACCAACTCTGGAGCTGCTGCTCCACCATAGAGCTGCTCCACTCGTGGAGCTGGACTCTCAGTTTAGAGCTGAGAAATGTGTTTGGCAGACATAACAGCTCCAATTCTGAAAAGAGACAATTTGAATGGATTACCCTGTTTTGCCCTCCGCAATAGGTGTTTTATTTTATTTATTGTTCCTTTTTTCTTTTTGCAATTATGAAACAAACAAGCCATGTATTTGATCAAACAAATATCCGTTCAAACAAGAACTAAACATGTGAATCAAACTAATATCCATTGAAACAAGAAGTAAACATATTTACACGCACAAATTGTTCAAACACTTTCATAAATTGGTTACAAACTAGTTCCAACCAATAGGGAGATCTGTGGCAAGTTCATCCCGAAAAGTATGCATGCAATGCGCACTGGCTTCCGTAGTAGATGTATCTGATGTATTTGTCGGAACGACAAACCGTTTATTTCGATTCGGGATTGTAGACATAAAATTTGGATCACAATCAAACCGAGCAAAGTTTGCATCCTCACTGAATTGCTGCCTGATCTGGCTGCGGCATCCACGGCAAGGTTTCCAGCGCCAGCAATCATGCCGGCGGCGTCCTGGTTGCCAAAGCCCTGGCCGGCCAAGCCCTGGCCATGGCCTAGGGTTGCAGAGGGAGGGCGGGTAAGACCAACACGACGCCCGGAAGATGGAGGAATCGGTGGAGGAGGCGGCAGATGGGTCATCTGTTCCGTTCTCCGGCGATCTTTAGGTGAGGGAAGGGGAGGTGGCGGCGCTGGCGGACGTCGACCTCGCCCGTCGCGCGACACGGGAAGCGCTCGATAGGAGATCAGGGGAAACGAAAAAATATATGAATCGATATCCTGTGTAATCGATGGCAAAGGTGGGTAATTTCCACCCAACTCCATGAGTCCTTCCAAAACCAGTGTTTGCGGAGTACCCCCGAGACACTCCATGGATTCGGTGGAGTTTGGAGCTAGATTCATGTTTTTTTTTTTTGGATCCGGAGTTTCCGGAGCTGAGGTGTTTGGCTAGAAAAAGTTGAAGTGGAGCTGTTTTTTCTGGATCCGGAACTGTTTGGAGCCCTGCCAAACACGCCCTAACTCTCCCTTTTCGTGACCTGGGTCAGCCTTGACTTCCGCCCTCAACACTCCTTGTTGAGCATTACTTTTGCAGTTATATAAGGTGGGGCTTTGCTCCTCCAGTTTTGCCCGAAAAAAAAAAGAATGAATTGCACAAGATTGCTGCTGAATGGGCAAATAGATCTTAAAAGAAGCAGACAACCAATAGCTTACTATGATGGAGCTTGTCATCTCATCACGAAACTTTCAAAGTGCATTACAGGAGCCAGAGATGGGACATTTTTTACTCAGCACATCCATTGTTGCTTCCATTGTAGAGCAAGCAACATTCATTTCCCCTGCTTCAGTCATCTGAATTTTCTTCTATTAGATTCTCAGTGACTAGCAGAGTGCTCGTGCCTTGCTATGGGCATAAAATTCAAATGTTCGTGCAAATATTTGTTCTCTTCACGGCAAATTCCCTATGAAATATTTTAGTCTATACCAAATACTTGCACCAATTTATAATATATATATATATATATATATATATATATATATATATATATATCAATAATTCAGGCGTGGAAGACCCCCTTGCCTTCCACACCAGAATCATTGAAGTAACAATACACATATTCCACTATGAGAAGATTTAAACCTATATTATTCCACTATGAGAAGACCTAAACCTATACAGGCCTTAAAAAATGAACCAAGTATTATCTATCTTCGTGCCAAAGTATATCCATATTCAAAGGCTAATCTCCCTATGCAAAAAGCTTAGCCAAAATAATATAAGGAGGCACCATCTTGATCATGACAAAGATTTGTGCGGAATGAAGGATTAAAGAATGGAGAAAGACGATGTGATCTCGGACTCAACCAGCAGACACAAGTTCCAAGAAATCAACTCCATACTGCATCACGCTTCGAAGAATTGACCATGTTGTGCCGCACAAGTTCTAACAGTACATGGCGGTTGCTTAATGCCCGACGTGCTCATCCACTTTGAATAATAGCGCCAAGCATCCTCGTCTTGCCTATATAAGGAGGAGCGCGTAGTGCATGGAGGAACCGGTGAAGAAGAAGCGCACCACAATACACTCATAGTGTCCCATCCACACCAGTAGCTTAAGTTTAGTACACACTGTATATTAAGCAAGAAGCTTTGGTTGTACACTCTCTCGTTGTAAGTAATTCTTTGTGTTTATATCTGTTCTTGGGGTTTCCCGAAACGGAAAACCATATGTAAACTTGTTTGTTCAATAAAGTAATCTTTTGTTTAAGCTGTACTTAGTGCTGTGATATGGGAAGAGTTTTTATGCTAGGGACCCTATAGGAGAATCCTCTTACGGTAGTTCTCGGTTAGCCTTGAGTCCGGCGATTTAGAGAACCCTGTGGCCGTAGAGAAGTGTTCCCTTCGGGTGGAACTGCCTGGGGAGACGATAGAAACTCAACTCATATAGTCAGTAACTAAGAACAACTTGAATAAAAAGAAGACTTTAAAGAATATACATGTGAAATATATGGTGAGTACCGTGTAGGATTTCTACAACAATTGTTAAACGCACCGGCTGCCCTTAGGTTTCGCCACCCTAATCAGATCCTGAAAAGAATAATTATTAATAAAAAGATATTGAATTTTTAAACTATATAAAGAATACTATATAAAAATATTAAGATATATATTTAAAATATATTTGTGTGTGGTATCAGACGTTAGGTAATAATAGAGGAGCTAAATTATTTAGATTTAGAAGTAAGTGCTGGTAAGATCATTACTACATAAGATAATTCCAATATAAAGTGCAGAGTAAACCCCTACGAAGACCATAGTTGGCATACGTCAAATAGTCAACCGAATCTAATTGTTAATTTAATATATAACTTTTTCATAACCTGGGAAAAGAGACAAGACGAATTAAATAATCACTTAGAATCTTTGAATAAAAAATATAAGCAGCTTCAAGAACAGTACGTACAACTAAATAATAATAGTAACATTATTTTAAAGGCCTTAGAAGACATCAGAGGAGAGCAAGACATTACACAAAAAATATAGACTTCATAAAAGAAGACAAAAATATAACGTATTTAGAGGAAGATATACAATATAATCACTCTGGTAAACAATCAAGCGAGCATATAATTGAAATAAAAGAATTGTTGCAAGAAGTTAAAAAATTAATTCTCTCTTAATTATATGACAGAATATAGCCAAGCTCTAAAATAAATAGCTAAATATATCTCCCCACCTGTTGGATTCTCAGATTACCAAACACCTAAAGAAGACTCTAAAATCCTGATAAAACAAAATAATACTATCCTTCAGTTGCTAATACAAATTATAGAAAAACTAGAAGCCAACCAAGGCAACAACGAAGTTATTTTAGCATCTTCCGGAATTTTATCTTGTACAAAGGCTATAAACTCAGAAAAATGGACGTACCTACGAGCCTCGTTAAAAGAAACAAAACCGTCGAGCTCGTAAGACAATCCTCTAAACCATTATCCTTTATGCATAGATTCAAACCTAAATATGAAGATATAGACGATCTAGAAGAAGTAATAGATGTAGAAAGCGACCTAGAAAAATACCAAAGGGATGCCTTAAGAAAACTAAAGCCACAACAAATTTATCATATGGGAATATTTGAAAATAGAAGCGGGTTATATCGAAAATCAAGAGAAGTAGAACTAAGAGTTGTTTCAAATCCTGTAGAATTAAGAATTGTGAGGCAAGACATTGAGCGTGATCTTAAATACTCAGGATACAAATATATCCATCAAGGAATGTATATCATAGGAATATAAGGGATGACACGAAAGAAATTGGGAACTAAAGTTCTAATTACTTTGTTAGACAAAAGGTGGGATACAATAAATAAGGCTGCTTTAGGATTTATAGAAGGTGATATGAATGAAAATAAGCTAATAACTTACATAGCCCCTGATTTAATAATGCCAATTCAAGAATTCATTGAAAAGATGAGTTTTGGTTTTCAGACCAAAGGCTATGAAGAATTTAAAGGTACCAATCTTTTAATAAGTATAGAGTTCATTGGAAGATTAACTAATCGAAGTGGAACTAGATATAAAGTACATGTTGATGATGTAATAAAAAATATGCAGTCAAAGGGCATACAGTTTATGAGTCCTTTAATAGATAAGAAAGAACTAAAACAACCTGTAGGATATATAAGTTATCAAAACCATAAAGGTGACACAAGTATTAGATTTACAAATTATAAAGCCTCTACTTTAGGAAATACTGATCTAGGTGTGCCAGAACTAAAAATTAGTAGGAAAAGCATATCAGAATTTATGGAAAAGATGGATACAAATGAAGAAATACAGTACTATGAAGAAAAAATAAAAGGAATCAATTCAGAATGTAATAACGCCATGATATCCCAATGGCCTAGTATTAGAGAAAAAGAGCTTTTCTTTATCCGAGAAATTGCTAGGCTAAAAAGATTAAATAAAGGTAAAAATAAATCATTTAGGATTGGGCAAATAAATGAAAATAACAATAAAACTGAGCAGATACCAATTACTAAAAATCAAACAGAAAATGAGTTGTGGGATATTAACAAGAAAATATTATCAGATACCTTAAAAGAAGAAGATGATATAATAGATGACTCATATGGTGAAGACATAAATTATCCAGATTCGGAACAAAATGCTGATTTTATAAACTCGTTAGATGAAGAAAGTTTACATAACTTAGACAATGCAATGGAAGCCATGGAATTAGAAAGTTCAAAAAGGAAAAGAGGATATGGAGATACATCTATAAAAAATGAAGGAGAAATAGGAAGACAATCTAGAATACCTGGTAGATGGCCTCCAGAAAAAGATGAAAATCTCTATCAATATATACCGGGGCAATACCAATTTATGGAACAATGGATAGAAAATAATCCAAATCAATATGAAGAATTAAAACAAGCTGGTAGTAACCCACATAATTTTGTGAATGTTATATCTAATATAATAATAGCTGAAGATCCAGAGTTAGGCTACACAACCTTACAGAATGAAAGATTAAGAGAAATAGAAAAATTAACATTGACAAGTTGGAAAGGTATAAAAGAATTTTCTCAACATTACTTGTATAATGCTACTACTGCAAAACAAGGTTACAACCAAGGAGTAGTAGAAAGATATTTTAATAAACTTCCAGATCCCTTAGGATCCATAATATTCTAGGAATATAAAAAAGAGACATGTGGAACAAGTATAAACATATCACAAGCAATAACATTTGTCTTTAAACAGTTAAGAAAAATATGTACAAACATACAAGCTCAAAGATCTATGAAGAGGGCAGATTATAACTTTTGCAATAACATTGTCCAAATACCAATGTCATATGGAGATGAGAGACGCAAACACAAACCCCATTATAAAACTCGACACTATGATAATAGTGGAAATTTTAAAACTAGAAAGAGATATTTCTTAAGGAGATCGGACAATAGAGCTCCATGTCTACATAAAAGAAATGTTAGACGCTATAATCAAAGGAAAAATTATGATAAAACATGTAGATGTTTTATATGTAATTCTCCGGATCACCTAAGTAAAACTTGCCCTAATAAAGATCAGAAAAGATATCCTAGTAAACTTGAAGAGCAAGAAAGGGTTCTAATCATAGATAGTGTTAATGAAAATATACTGGTATGAGATGATGAAATGAAAGACGACTGAATCAATTTGTTCAATAATAGAAACGGATGAAATAGAACGACAAGAAATAGAAGAATCATCCAGCGAAGATGAAGAAGACTTAATAAATAATCTATCAGGTTTGCAAATCGAAATGATGAATCAGAATGATTGTGAACACAACTGGATTAGAGGTAAGGGTGATTATAACATAAAATGTGCTTTCTGCATATATTATACAAGCCAAGAAAACAGAGCTGTATGTAGTATCTGCTTAAAGCAAGCATGTTGCGAATGTTTAAGATCTAAAAATCAAAAATGAAAAAATGAAATAGAATTAGAACCGGAAGAATGAATATTATCTTGCCGGGTTAGAACTTTAGAGAATAGAATAAACAAGATTGAAGCAGAATTCGAAATAGTAAAAGTTATACTAGAATCTAAAAATAATAATATAGAAAGCAACAAAGATTTTGGTATTATTGAACAAGCAGATCAGACCGTAACAATAAAAAACCAAAATGGAAATAGATTAATACAACTTAGAGAAGCAATTTCGAATTTTGGAAATAAATATATAATAAGATTACCATTTAAAGAAATCTTAGGAATTAGAATTCCTGTCAAGATTGTTTTAACGCCAAGTATCTCATACAAAGTTCTAGCCTTATTGGATACCGGACGCACCAAAAATATAATTCATGACAAATTCTTTATGAAATGTCCTAATCTTGTTCATACTATAGACAATAATAAAGCAGAAATATCCACAGACATGTCAGGAATAAAGAAAATACATAATCAACTAGCATACAACATAGAGGCTTACATAAACGGTACCAAATATGTTATAGATGAAATTACAATAAGAGATCTCTCTCTAATAAGTGACGAAATGATAATTGGCCTAAGATTCTTACAAAAGTCCATAAGTGGCCTAATAATAACCGAAATAGGAGTAACATTTATTCCGCGTCAAGATAGTGTTCCATACATTTCTGAAGTACGAAAAATCAATAAACCTCAACAATGTTTACAGATTACAAATGAATGTAGCTCTAGCAAAGAAATTGCTGAATCAAATGATACAGAAGATCTTAGCCAAGCCATAGAGGAATTCCATATTCAAAACTCCAACACCGAATGCATAGGTCTACAATCATTCGCCCCTAACTGGTATAGAGATATAAAATCCAAAAAAGATATAGAAAGAATTATTCAAAGGTTAGAAGATATATAAATAATCAGCGAAATACCTATGAAACACTGGGATAAGAAATGAATAGTATGCAAATTAAATATTATAAATCCAGATTATATAATAAAAACATGCCCTATAGAAGCCACTCCTAAAGATATTGAAGAATTTAAAATTCACATAGAGGAATTATTAAAACTAAAAGCCATACGAGAAAGTCGAAGTCCTCATAGATCCACTGCATTTATAGTAAGAAATCATAATGAAATTGCTAGAGGAAAATCACGAATGGTCATCAATTATAAAAGACTCAATGATAATACCGTAGATGATGCGTACAATATCCCAAACAAAGAAGAATGGATTAATAGAATCCAAGGAAGCAAATACTTCTCAAAATTTGATCTAAAAGCTGGGTTTTGGCAAGTAAAAATGTCCGAAGAATCAATACCATGGACAGCTTTTTCATGCCCGCAAGGACACTATGAATGGCTTGTTATGCCCCTAGGATTAAAAAATGCACCTGCATTATTTCAAAGAAAAATGCAGAACATATTCAATGAAAATCAAGAATATATACTAGTTTATATTGATGATATACTTGTTTTCTCAAAATCATATAAAGAACATATCGCTCATCTTGACGTTTTCTTCAGAAAAGTAAAACAAAATAGGTTGATATTATCCAAAAGAAACATGGAATTATGTAAAGAAAAGATTCATTTCCTTGGTCACGAAATAGGTGAAGGAAAAATACATTTACAGGAACATATTGCAAAGAAAATATTACAATTTCCGGATGCCAAAAAGTTTTACAACAATTCCTTGGAATAGTAAACTATGCTAGAAATTATATAGATAATCTAGCAAAACTTGCAGGCCCTCTATATGCAAAATTAAGGAAAAATGGGCAAAAATACTTCAATTCAAAAGATATAAAGCTAGTTAAAATTATAAAAGATAAGGTTAGTAATATAAAACCGTTAGAACTACCTTTAGATAATAATTATTTTATTATTGAAACAGATGCTTCAAAGGTAGGATGGGGAGCAATACTAAAACAAAAGCCAAATAAATACTCACCCAAATCAGAAGAGAAAATATGTAGATACGCTTCTGGAAGTTATAAACTAAAAACATGATAGAGAAATATTAGCCATAATCAATGCCATAAATTCCTTTAGACTTTATTTAGGATTCAAAGAATTTACAGTAAGAACAGATTGTGAAGCCATATGTAAATATCACAACCAAATAAATAGCAAGAAAAGTTCGACTCGACGATGGGTTTTGTTTGAAGACATTATTACAGGAAATGGTTACAACGTAGTTTTTGAACATATAAAAGGGAAAGAGAACAAATTACCTGACATATCCCCTCAATGGAGGAAAGATATCAAAGAAGAAATATCAAAAGAACTCAATAAAGAAATAATGAATATTAAACAAGAAAACAAAGATAAAATAAAAGAAAAATTCTTAAAAATAAACAAAAACATTGAAGAAAAATTTGAAATCCTCAAAAAAGACAGAGAGCAAAAACTTGAGAAGATCAAAGAAGAGTATGATGCTAAGTTCGATATACCACTACTTGATGATGATGCCATGGATATTGGTGGCCATGGCCAACAATAATATTATCCACTATTGATAGTGATACTATCAATAATTCGGGCGTGGAAGACCCCCTTGCCTTCCACACCAGAATCATTGAAGTAACAATACACATATTCCACTATGAGAAGATTTAAACCTATATTATTCCACTATGAGAAGACCTAAACCTATACAGGCCTTAAAAAATGAACCAAGTATTATCTATGCCAAAGTATATCCATATTCAAAGGCTAATCTCCCTATGCAAAAAGCTTAGCCAAAATAATATAAGGAGGCACCATCTTGATCATGACAAAGATTTGTGCGGAATGAAGGATTAAAGAATGGAGAAAGACGATGTGATCTCGGACTCAACCAGCAGACACAAGTTCCAAGAAATCAACTCCATACTGCATCAAGTTTCAAAGAATTGACCATGTTGTGCCGCACAAGTTCCAACAGACATGGCGGTTGCTTAATGCCCGACGTGCTCATCCACTTTGAATAATAGCGCCAAGCATCCTGGTCTTGCCTATATAAGGAGGAGCGCGTAGTGCATGGAGGAACCGGTGAAGAAGAAGCGCACCACAATACACTCACGGTGTCCCATCCACACCAGTAGCTTAAGTTTAGTACACACTATATATTAAGAAAGAAGCTTTGGTTGTACACTCTCTGTTGTAAGTAATCCTTTGTATTTATATCTGTTCTTGGGGTTTCCCGAAACGGAAAACCATATGTAAACATGTTTATTCAATAAAGTAATCTTTTTTAAGATGTACTTAGTGTTGTTATATGGGAAGAGTTTTTATGCTAGGGACCCTATAGGAGAATCCTCTTACGGTAGTTCTCGGTTAGCCTTGAGTCCGGCGATTTAGAGAACCCCGTGGCCGTAGAGAAGTGTTCCCTTCGGGTGGAACTGCCTGGAGAGACGATAAAAACTCAACTCATATAGTCAGTAACTAAGAACAGCTTGAATAAAAAGAAAACTTTAAAGAATATACATGTGAAAAATATGGTGAGTACCGAGTAGGATTTCTACAACAATTGTTGAATGCACCGGCTGCTCTTAGGTTTTGCCACCCTAATCAGATCCTGAAAAGAATAATTATTAATAAAAAAGATTGAATTTTAAAACTATATAAAAAGAAAACTATATCACACCCAGGGTGTGATATGATATTTCACACTCCGGCCAACCTAGCAGCCACGTCAACCTACTCAAACCAGGCAATACCCGTAGAACAAACCAACAAAAAACCGGCCTAGGAAATAAACTAGAATCAATTAATCCGTTTTCATTTTAATACTCTCGTCAATAACTCCTATAATTATGGATATTTAATGACCCATGAAACCTTAACCGTGTTGTTCCTTATATAGCAATTCTGGTTTGCTCGTGATTCCATCACGACGATTATTCTAGACTGTCATAGTTCCGCCTTCGACTGTGTTGTTCCTTATCGATCGGCGATCGCGTGTGCAAGGCGGATTAGGATTCACTCCATTGGCCGCGCGGTCGCCCATCCGTCTCATCCCCAGGGAGGTCGCATCGTAGATGTCTATGGCTGACACAACTCAGATCGATGCCCTGGCGCACACGCGGTCGTAGTTATTGGTGAGTCTTCATCAGTACAAGCGTGAGCTTCTCTCTCCTTGCGGCGGCAACAGCATCCGATGGCCATGCAGTTCTCAGGTCTTTTCGTTGCCTTCAACTCTTCATCGACTACGAACCGCCAGATCCATGGTATGAAATCTCTTTTTCCGCCGCTGCCCTGATCGTGAAACATCTTCTCATAAGTTTTTCAATTTTTATGATTCAGGCATTATTTTGCGGTTATTTCGTGCTGCTGAAAGGTCTCACGTCCGCCGCGCTCAGGCTTGCACGGCCGTGGTCTTCGAGGTGACTCGCATGACTGTCCTCATTGGCACCGGCGCATGCAGCTTTTCTGCTCACCTGGGCAACACCGTCTGGCGGCCACGACAGTCTCCATTGGCTTGGAACGGCCCGAGATCCATGCGATGAGGAGGTATGAGTGGCAGTTCTTGTCCTCTCTAACTTCATTTTGGATCCACAAGCTGCTGTCTCCAAAAACTGGCGTCAGTTTCGATCACTTGCTCCGGCTGCACAGCGCTAGATTTTCTTGTTTGTTCTTATCCCTGCAGGTTACCCGACATGGCATTCCTTGATGATTTGAGGATCCATGAGGTGAATTTGATTTTTTTTTTCTTTTGACTCTTTCAGGTTGGCACGCTGGGGTTGGGCTAGGGAGAAATCTAGGAGAGTGGCAAAGATGCTTGGCTTATTGTTTACTTGCGTGTGATATTTTTGACTTTGCAATCAGATTTTCCCCTCCTCTAGATGATTTTCAAAAATCGTTGGAAATTTGCATAAGATACCTTGGGCGACCAAGAACCTCTAGTGAATTTTGGTTTGCATTATCACTTAGGATTGGATCTTATAATTATTGAAAAAATAGATACCTTTGTTACAAACAGAAGGGTAGGAAGGATTTTTTTTTCATGTTTTACTGATCGCTGAGAAAGCAATAATCTTGGTGGGCAAGTGGCCCACGTATGTTTGATGTTTCTGTGTAGCATTAGAGAATTTCGTTACGGAAATCTTGTCTATTTTTTAAATTGCCTCTTTTCACTTTTTTTCGAATCTTTGGTTTTACAATGGAGTATATAGTACATGCTCTCAATGTGTATTTGGAATGTATAATAGAGTGTATTGTTCAGAAAAGAAAAAAAAAAAGAAGCTAGCAATGAGATATAGCTTTGTTTCTCTGTGTTCCCAAGTGTATACTTTGACTTTTACCAGTTGAAACTATATCTTGCTCTGTACCCCGACTGTATATTTTGATCCAGGAGTGTAGCGATCAAGTGTAAAGCTATGAATTTTCTGATTTCAACATATGTTGAATTTATTCTCAAATTGTAAAACTTTGTATTCTGTATACTTTTTTGTTCTTGCCTTACAAGTGTATGCGAGTGTTGTTTGTTAATGATCATTATCCACCAGATCGTTAAATCCTATTGTTTTAAATCATAATATTGTCATTTAATCATAAAATCCTATAGTCTTTTACATTTATGCCTCATCATTTTTTTATGAAGATATTAGAGTAACCACAAGTTAATCAAGGAGCAAATAGTTCAAAGTTTTTATCATCCACCTACTACGCAATTGAACTATGACAAGAGTACATGTAATTCAATTAAGGAGCAAACAGTCCAAGTTTGATATCCAGCTAAACAAGGAGTGCATTATATACTACCAATGTTTTGCAGTTAAATGAAGGGTTATTACAATACTACCGAAAGATAGTATTTGCTGTTTCACAACAGTTACAGGACATAACAAAAAATGTGATTGGAACCGGGCAACCGGCCACTACAACGACCTGAGTGTGGGACCTAAAACCATGGTTGCATGATATAATTTATAGTATTTAGGATTGTCACTATTAAACTATTGTTATTCATTATAATTTTATGCTTTAATCATACATCCCTAACCTTTTATGTTCGTGCGCTAGTCAGTTGCAACGAAGGAGATTTGGTTACAAATTTTTTGCTATCAGAGCTTAATCAAGGTGTAAAATGATTGGTTAACCTCATAACATATATTTTGTACCTAAATATGTCTATGTTCTACCAAGATTTACAATCACACAAGCCTGAACTTTTTGAGATAGCATGATGCTCAAAACGGTCAAGTTATGCAACGAAACGTAATCAGTTTTCCTGCTGTTTTATATATTCTGAAATCAAGGTTATAATATTTTACGATTGTATGAGAAGTTTTATAGGCTTATAAGCTCATGATCATAAAACATTAGACTTTTGTGATCAAGCATTATAAGTTTTTGTCCTCAGAAGCACTAGTGCATGGAAGGGTTCTGCTGTCCTGATGTGTTCACGTGATAGTCCATTATTTTAATGAATCCAAACCCTATTTTACGGCTTCATTAGTGCGTAATTAAGACCATGCAACCAATAACTGAACCGGTGGAGCAAAAACCGGGTGGGGTTCGCTGTCCAGCAGCAAAAAAGGCAGTAATTTAAAGTTTTTTAGTCAAGCACAATATAATTATTTTTTATTAAGGTACTTGGTTACGTTATATTATGGTGTCACAAAATAATATTTGCCACCAGACGATTCTACTATCTAGTAGCAAATAATTGAAGTCTTTATGGTTCAGCATCTTCATCCGAGAAGTGCAAATAGTCGAGATTTTTATAGCTCACCACCTCGATAGATTGTAAAAGTGGAAGTTTGGATAAAAGCAAACATATCATTATATTGTTGAAAAAATAATATTTATTTTTAGACTATAATCTAGTAGCAAAAAGGTGAGGTCTCTGTGGTCACAAAAAAAATAGTAATCAATGCATCAAAGCTAATGTGGGGTTCGCTGTCCAGCAGCAAAAAAAGTTTAATATTTATGATTTAAAAAATTATTTTTTGCGACCAATATCTGAATAACAATAGTGGACTACTTTTATACTAGCAAGGGTCATGGCCATAAAAACACAACTATTTTCGGTAAAATAAATCATTATCCATCAATATTTTTGTCTGCTACACGATCATAAATCTTCATAGTAGCAAATGCTATCGTTATAAATCATAATTATCTTTTTAATTCATTCTTCCATAGTCTATTTTGCTATATAGTTATATTTGCTACTAGAAGTTATGTCCAAACAAAATTTTATTTGCTATCAGAGATTGACCAACTAGTAAATAGTAATTGTTCTACGGTTCACCAACTTCATTGTCAGTTGGCCTTTACACTGGTACCAAAAGATTTTTACCAGTAGGCTACGATCATAACAACTGTTTGTCACCATGAAGGAAAAAAAAAGGTGCTACTAGGAATGAATTAATACAATGATGTTGAATATAATCTTACGCTCTATAGCCATGTCTTTTGATCCAGTACAACATTGGCGGTTATGTGTATTCTTATACTATGTTTCGGTGCATGGCTTAATCATAAATTTTCCAATGATTCTCTGGTCCGATGAAGTATGGCCTTTTTAACATGTGGTATTCTCTATGTAGTTCAGATACATAGATCCATATGTCAGGTAGTAGGTGTGCTTACGTGTTAAACATGTGACCATACGTCCATATGTCACGTACATACACGCACCTCAAATGTTAAAACTAACTAGCTTCTACGTTCATAGTAGTTGACTTTTTATGCTAAGAGTGGTTAACTTATCCTTAGAATCGCACATGTATATAGACATATTTTACAAAAAATATCTACCTTCTGAAAAAAGTCAACCTTGTGAGAATTTTTTTATCCACGGGAGGCTTGGTTTTATACACGAAGGAGTTCTCCCCTCCAGCTGTGTCTGCCTTCGGACTTTTCCTTCCATCGAGACGATACATTTCGTGCATCGCGAAATCAGTGGGTTCACCAATAAATGGCAATCAACCGAGCCGATAGAAAAACCGGACAGGTTTGCTGGCAAGAGGAAAAATTCGCTCTGATTTATTCCTCATGCTGGCGCAGCAGCAGGTGCCACAAAGGCACCTTGTTTGCCACGTGGCCTAGGGAGTGATGTAATATATCACATCCTGGGTGTGATTTAGCGCTGCCCTATATAAATCACACCCGGTGTGATATACTCGCTAGTGCCATGTAGACGTTAGCCTGCTTGTGTGGCAGCCAGTGATGCGCCACCCACCGAGTCTAAAACTGAATCGTTTTTCCTCTTGTGTGGCCTCTTTATTAAAACCAATTAAATCAGGCAGGTTTTGTTTTAGACCCGAATCCACTGGTTTTTTGTTGCTCTGCCGGTTGTACTATTGATTGCCATAAGTTAATGACGCACTAACTGAGCCATGGATTTAATTCTATATTAAAATAATGGAAGCTGAACATCATGGAAGATCTCTGGAACATGTGCATTCGTCAGGGAAAAAACTAAATACAATCAGAAAGTCGTTGATTGCAAAATCTTATGGGATAGAAAATATCTTTCGTTGGGGCTTCCGTTTTCAGCTACCGTATGCTTATTGGTTTTTTATTCCTGTCTGCATAGCACGAATTACAGATCTTTTTTGTGAGTGAAGCTTCAGGTGAACAAGTTGTTTTTGTTTTGTGAAACAAAACGAATTTTTTTATCAGCACCGAACCGGACCATGTTTTCTAATGCTTTCTAATGTTTTCCTCAAAAAATGATTTGTAATGTTGAAACTAGATGTGATCGCAAACGGATAAGGATCTGGCCATGAAAACAGTTTGTTGTGTCCTCACCTTGCAGAATAAACTAGGTGGCCATGGGATATATATGTCCAAAATATTTAGCTAACAGTAGTATATGTGGATGCAAAATCTCAAAATTAAAAAAAAACAGTAAACCAATATAGGATGAAGCTTGTGAGCCATAATAACGTCAACCATCAGCTATTCTGATAGCAAATATTGTTGTGAAGGATCATAATAACCTTGACTATTTGCTACTAGATTAGTTTTATAGCAAATACTGTTATGTGTTACCATGAAAACCTTGAATATTTGCTACTAGATGAGTCGGATAGTAAATATCAGTTTTGACATACTAGCAACACGTCTTTTTACTGCAATTCCTCTTAAACGTGTAAGTTATATATCAATCTAGAATGAAGTTGAACCATAAAAACCCACATCCATTTGCTACTTTAATACGTATGATCGTGTGCGATAATTAAAACCTCAACAATTTGCTAATACATTGGCCTACTAGAAAATATTATTGTTGCTAGATTTCTACTACCGAGGGTTGTGAGTTGTGACCAGGAAATTAATACTTATTACAGTTACAGTAGGAGTTTTATAGGCCTATTAACCCGTGATCATAAAGTCTTTATGGTTTCAGAATAAAGTATATGAGAGTAAAATTTGTGACCTATTTACCATCTTACTAAGAAAGTTTTATGTTTGGAACAACAAATAATTCTATGTCTAATGAAAGATATCAATAAAGTTCTTATAGACAAGAGTACATTTTGTTATTTCACCACGGTCATTCATATCAATTTAGATAATAAATTGGTTCTTTTTGCGATTCCAATTTTCGTCTCGTACTCTCATTATTGCAACACACAGTTGTCACTCTTTGAATTTTTAAAATTGAAACAAAACAAATGTGTGATAGTTCATTTTGCTCTTTTATTTATGTTTTATTCACAAAGCCACAAAATAAAAAATTGTTCATGTAAAGAAAATGAACTCCCTTTGCCAGTGATGCAATTGCGTTAAAAATATCGTTTATAGAAAAAAGGAAAATAACAAACTGAAATTACAGCTACCTTATCATAGTCATTCCAGAGGAGCTTGCAGGCCTCGCTATCTTCCAGCTGCTTCTAGATCGATATGGAAGGAACAGTATGTAGTTATATCATGAAAAATAAATAGAACGGAAGATCATGTGTTTATTGGAAACAAATAAATCAATCAATCTCCAGCAGCCTGCGGACCTCCACCAAGCACCAACCCTATCAACTGGAGCGTTCCTACTGCTATCCTTCACTAGCAGAAAATCAACAAACAAATAATGCCACATTGGAAAGATCAAACGCTTCGCTCAAACTTATGAAGATGTTTGTAGAGATTAGTGACTGAGGATGAGGAAATTTCTGTATCACGACCTAGACAAGGAAGCAGCTGAACGCTCAGTAGCAGTCGAATGGAACCAAGTGTAGTATCGGCCGTACCTCCGTGCAACGGCAGGGTTGGGAAGTGAATCCATGCGCATCTGGAGAAAAAATGGATTCGTTTGCCATCAATAGCTGCAGGATATTGACTCATATGGGAAATATAAAAATGTTTCCTGAACGCTGAAGGAAAATAGTGGGCTTACGTACCTTGCACGGGGCGCAGCTACTAGGATCACACGAGCAGGATGATGCAATGGCCGCCACCATTGGGACGATCGATAGGACTGCCGCCGGGAACGAGACCTGCGCGGAACAATTGATAGAATGGAATTACACGCAAACAACAACAACTTTAAGAATGAAAATCACCGTAATTAAACATGTGAGTGATATTAAGACGGATATAGCGCCTTGATGACACCGCCTCCATTTGATGGCGTTCAGCCTAATTAATGGGAGCCTCCCGTTTTTAACCGGTTGGTTGTTTGGTGAACCGGGTACGGCCTGGTTGGATTGCACAATGGATGATGAGTTGGCAGGGGAGTGGAATATTATATCACACCCAGTAGTACAAATATAGGGCAGCGCTAAATCACACCCAGAGTGTGATTTAATATATCACTCCCAGGCGCCATATAGGCACCAGCTGGTCTATGTAGCACCCGGTAATGCGCTAGTGGCCAGAAAGAAAACTGACATAGGCATGAATGTCTAATCATAAATTATTATTGCCTTCTACATTCATGCCCATATGCATTTGCTACCAGAAGGTTAATCAGTGATTGTTATCTTGAAATTCTAATGCTTAACCAGCTTTGACATTTGACCATGCATAACTTATAGTCTCTGTGGTTAGAATTCTTTATGATGGAGGACACCTATCTTATGATTCAATAAATTTTTTTGTGGCTATGTATACTAGTATTGTGTTTTGCACACTTAATCGTAATATTTCCGGAAATGAATTTGTGATCAAGGACACGTACTTGTCCCATGAGACAATATAACTTTTGCACCTGTATGTTGAGTCAATAAAACTTTTGCGATTATATACACATACTCAGGTTGGTTACTGGTAAAAGGCATAATCGTAAAATTTCTAATAATTATGATTATGATAAAATTCTCTATCCAGGCATTTGGGCACATGGCTTAGTAAAAAAATGCCAATAAATTTGTGATCAAAATAATACTTTGCGATCGAAGACATCTGTTAATGTATACATTGGCATTACATATATCATATTTTGTTTTGAGACATGGCATAATCATAAATTCACAATGAATCTGTGTTGAAATTCCCAATGCTTGGACACCTGCCTTTCTTATGAAAGTGTTCTACATTGTATGTACATCCTTCTCATCTACCTCCTCTTCTCTCCTATTCGATGCCATGCAAATTAATTCTTTTCTATAATCTTTCCTCTGTTTTAAATATTTCCTCTATTTATTTTGTTGGATGTCTGTTGATTCGGCAAGCGGCACTCGAGAGAAAAAAATATATGTTCAACAAAGTTTTGAAAAAAATTTGGCATAATAGTCGAATTGGTCCTTCAACTATGACTCAAGGCTCACTTTCCTCCTTCAACTTTTAAAAGGTTCAATTTAGTCCCTGAACTTTGCTTACAAGGTTCTATATCATCCTGATCCGATGTGGCATCTACGTGGCTCGCCATGTCGGCACGTGGCATGCCACATCAACTTCGGTTTTGGATTTTGAATTTGAACCGGTTTTTTCTCTAGAATATGAAAAGAAGATTTTTTTTAACATTTCTATTGCGTGAAAAAATAGCAGCCCATCAAGTGATACAAAATATTGTATATTTAGTTGAAAATTCAAAGATTTGGTATCACTTCGATACAATTAAACATATTTTATAGTATTGATATTTTTATATACCTCTTGATATTTTTTAAAAAATTGACCCAACCAATCAAAATGTTGGGATACTATTGTGTTAATGCAATAGAAACAATTTTAAAAAATCATATTATCATATTTGAGAGAAAAATTAATTTGAATTCAAAATACAAAACTAATGTTGACGGGGCATGTCATGTGTTGATGTGGCGTGCCACGTGGGTAGCCGAGATAGGACCGGGGACGAAATTGAACCTTTTAACTAAGTTCGGGGACTAAGTTGGACCTTTTGAAAGTTGAATTACGTAATTGAGCTTTGAGCCATACTTAAGGGACTAAGTGGACTATTCTGCCAAAAAAATTCTAAGTTTTTGGCACATGATGACTCTTGATAAGCATCTATATATAGGAGAACAGGAAGATGGAGGGAGGAGAATGTGGAAAGTAGGGTGCCTTTCATTAGGAATGTTGGTACAATAAAATGCAACACATACCGCAACTCGTACGACCTTAGGTAGACATGGTCGGATGGTTGGGTATTTTTAAGATCATCTTTGTGATGTGTGTGGCACATTATATACCGCAACTCGTACGACCTTAGGTAAAAAGCGCAAGAGCGGGGGTAAACGGTCTGCGAACAAGGCTGAGGGCACCTACGAAGTAACAACCCTTGAACCCGCCCACCGGGAGCCTATTGAACAAACAGGTGTCCATGCAAAATGGCGGAACCATTGCGGTGTAGTGGTCGGGGAGAAATGCAAAATTACTTGGTCCGATTGGAAGGTGGTGCCTTAGGAGCGCAAAGAGGAAATGTGAAATGTCGTTAGATCACACATCCTATTCCCACCGCGGACCTCGAGAAAGCCAAGAAGACAACACCGATCGCAATGTCATATATCTTCCGAGAATGGAGGTCCGAGCTAAGCTGCCATTATGTCAAACGTGGCATACCACCTTTTGACGACTATGGACAAATAAGTCTACAAGACTAAGAACTATTTATTCAGCGAGAATACAACTAGACCTGCCAAGGATCATAGTGCAAAGATGTTAGAGCTCAACAAAAACATAAGTACATGCCACACTTGAGCCCGGCGGATACAAGAAAAAGATTCCGAAGTGGAGGGTGATGGAAGAAAAGCTCCGCGCGAAAGGGAAGCCTGATCCATTGGAGGGTCTCAAGCCGCGTGCCAAAAATTGGATTCTTGCACACTCTACGATGGATGAAAATGGGGAGATTATTCCGATGGACTCGGACTCGGCGCAAGTTATCCAACAATTGACGGGTGACATCAAGTCGCAGCGCAGATCTAGTGTTATTCAATCCGAATATCACGGAGACCAACTCTCTCTTATCGTGGGGACCAAAGAGCATGGTGGACAGAGTGCGAGCAGTGTCCTCCAAGGCCACTTAGAAAGAGGGTTTCTCGTCTAGCTCTTCCGCCTCCTTGTACAAAAAATATAAATTTCACAAGAAATATAAGGAGGAGAGAGGTAAGGTAGAGTGCAGGTGACGAGATGGAGATGTACCAAGCCGACATGCGAAGTGGCGATACCCCAACATGACGACGAGTCCCATTTTTCTCATTTTTGTGATCATTTGTAAATATTAATGCGATATAATACTGTAATGTTAATGTTAATGTTAATGTGATGTAATTGTGGTTAATGTTATGTAACTACAATTTATAATTTTTAATGCGTATTTTTTAATAAAACAAAAGAAATAGTCACGGTTCACTTAGTGGACCTGTTTTCCGAGGCTAAAGATGAGTCTCGAAACATAACCATGGTTGGGGCTGATCGCGGTCGTAGAGCCCCCAACCGTGGCTATAGTAGGTTATTGCTATAGTGGATGATCCTCATGATGGCATCGCTTCTTTGTGAGACGGTTCTGTCACAATGTACACCGTCTTCCGGCTCGGCCACGGCAAGGCTCCTTGGTGGGTCATGATGCGACCGGCGTTGTCGATCCGGACGATGAGACGGAACATGGATAGGTCCAACTTCGGTGCGAGGCGGTCCACCTAGCGATAGGAGGCAAGGCAGCTGGGGTAGGCCGTGTGCATGTTCCAAGCATGCAGCCGGTTGCCTTCAATCTCCGATTCGACTTTGAGGAACATTGTGTCGAGGACCGCCCACACGCTAGGCGTGTCCACCGCCGGAAGATCGAGTCATCTCGCCGACGAGAACGGACCCCGCGAGCATCGTGGCATCTCGGTGTGGTAGCCCGATTTCCACCGGAGGGTGAAAATCGTGCCTTTGTACCTCATAGTCACTCCCGGGAGGATGACTCGTACAACCAATACAGTTGAATATCATAAACCATAAAAGATTAAAAAATGACAAGAATCAAGATAAGGTATTATTCTATGAAGAATAACATCTACAACAATTGAGTACATGGACTTGGCACGCGAGGCCAAGGAAACAACACAAGACTACTAGCGGAAGCGAAACACCAAGCGTTGACGACGACAAAAGCAATTCTTCAACTTGAGCGTAGCGGAAGTCTTCGTAGTGAATCCAAATCCACGAGCAACTTGAGTGTAGACGAAACCCTCCTTAATCATCTTCAACCTTAATCTAGTTGGGTTGACGAAGTCTTGACGTTGAAGCTTGATCTACTAGATAGCTGAAAAACAAAGTGGTAAAGCCGTGAGTACATAGAGTACTCAAGCAAGCCGCAACTACCTAGCAACAATGTATGCATGCTTGAATATTTCAAGGATAAGCAAGTGGTCGAGCACCTAGAGCAATTATTCCTGAAGTCTATGTGAATCAAGTTTTATTATTAGTCAAATTTTGTAAGTGCCCTTGCAGGAAACAACACAATCCCGCAAGGGTCAAATTTTATCTCCAAGACACCTCCACTCGGAACCACAGCTCGAAGCCGGAAGTAAAACACCTATCGAGAGGAGAAGTAGTAAATGCTAATCAAGTGGGTCGCTCGGTGGTAGTGCCTATACCTTTGGGCTAGACTATACGTATAGATTTTATATATCTCTCGCATAGAGTAAGCATCCGTACCCACGTGAAGAGGTACCATAACATAGAACTCCTGCATAAGCCTATGCACGAGCAACACTCACAAGATCATTCAACAAAGCATCGATCGGTAGGCGCCCGTCCCTCGAGTCCGGGATCCTCTAACCACAACATAGGAAAAGAAGGTCTCGAAGGGTGTGACAAGGCGTACCACGGGCCAGGTGGGATATCCTCCGCTCGTGGGCCGAGACAAACGCTCTAAAAACCCACTACCACTAATCTCTACACCACGACGGGCCACCCAGTCCTCCGCTAAGTATCGTGATCTAGCCCGCCCATACAAGTCACGTGGTATGCTAGTAAACCAAAGAGCAAGCAAGCACAAGAACCGGTCCTCAAGCTGCCGGAGCGAGTCACCATCCCTCTCCTCAAAACAACGAGTCTCAACAACGAGTGTCACCATAACAGGAACCCCATAACCCAAGGTTCCTACACAATCGTGCCCGCAATAGGCACTCTCCAAATAGAGACTCCCCAAAAGTCTCCCAGACACCTAATCACCTACACTCGCCCCGCAAAATCCTACGAGGTATCTAATACGAAACTCGACACCTAAGAAACACCTATAATTTATTTTACACAAAAACATGTATAATCATCATGTGGGGTTCAATTAAGCGACTAAGCAAATACTAAGCATGCGAGTAACGAGTAGAACAACCTATGGCAATCGGTGGCAAGGATGGCATAGTATGGCATAGGTAAACTACAAGTGCAAGTAACCATTCACATGCATGGATCAATTTAATGCAAATTGCTAAATAGGTACAAGAGTGGTCAAGGATTGCGGCTTGCCTTAAATACGGTTCAAGAATAGATCGGTGTCCTCGCAAGTCTCCGACGAGTACTCCACGAGCTCCCGACTAGCTGATCCCACCGACATCCAAAATTCGGACAGACGGGTAAGCGATACGCAAACCGAGGATACGACACAAATTATGAGGAACACTGGAAAAACGAGACACGCGGCTAGGTTTAATCGTCGCGAGAACATGGGCGTTAATGTCACTAACGCGTGGGTAGCGTCGCCACGATTCTAGCGCAACTGGTCTCAACTAACACCGACGTCTATAGGATCACCTACGAATTTTACGAAGGCTAAGGAATGAAGGAAGGAGCTTACGGGAAAAGGTTCGGAAATATCTAGCGATCGAGTAGGGTACAACGGATTCCGAGATACTATGGAATTTAAACGGTGCAATGATTGGAACGTGGGGAACGCTATCGCAACACGACAAATCTAACGCAATTGATCGCCCAAATTCGAGAGGTCCGAGAAGGAAAAATATGATTTTCCGAAGATTAAAGGAATTATCGGAAAATCCGAGCAAGAAAGGAAGGAGATAAACAGAAGAATATTCTAGGGAATATTCTCTATCGGTGTTCCACTACACCGTGGATCGGGTCCATCCAAAGACCAACTAGAGACTTATGGACTACCAGTCACGACGCATGACACCCCAAAGGCACGCAAATTGAGATGGATCAGGAAACGGATCGCAAGGTCAGATTTGGTCGATGCTAGAACATGGAAACTAACGACACGAACGCGTAGAGCTGGACGAGAGGGATCTAACGAGACTGACCGCGCAATTTTCCGAGGTCCAGAGAATTATTTAGGAATTTCCGAAGATTTAAACGATAGAAAAAGGAATTGAAGAGTTTCTGGAATAGGAATAGGAAACATCATTATCTTGTTTCCTAGGTAAAGTATAGGAATTATCCCCTAAGCATGCGACAGCTGGTCTCTTGGATTGAGCTTGACTCTTATACGCTGGGGTGCAGACCACAAACCAAATAAGCAAGAAGCGTGCATCCACATCTATTGTTCACGACTACTGCATGCATGAGCTGATGGACGATGAGCCGTTAATTTAGCTCATACTGCACTCCACTCTCTGATCTCAAACTGTGGTACTATCTGAGCTAAAGCTGACCCAAAATAGGCATGTCCAAATCTCCTCCAAAAATCCCTTAAAGCTCAGTCAATATCCAAAATGCGGTGCTTCAGCAACTCCCTAACCTCTGATCCCACTAAACCAATTATTTGAGAAAACTCAGTAACCCGAAACAAAAATAAGCATGTTGTGCTTTGCCTAACTTGAACGTCGAAACAACCTACGCGCGCAGGAACCAAAGGCAGGGTGCACTAGAACATAACAGGTACGCAGTGCGGCAATACGTCGAACGGTTGGTGGGCAGCGTCAGCATTCATCCTAGGAGAGAAGGGGGTGGCGTGAGGGATTCTGGTGCTCACCACGACGGACGGACGATGCAAAGGATGCAACTTGGTCGATGAAGGAGTTGAAGAAGAGGTTCAGCTTGCAGTTCGTTGCGCAACAACTCCGTATGCTCTCAGTTCATGAAGATGTACGACTTGAAGGTTGGCTCTTGTAGCTTCTACTTGAACACATGGAAACAAATGTGCTGGCATGGCTCATGTTCCAAAGAATCTGCTAAACATATATATCCCAGACTTAGGCACAAAGGGGAAGCAACCGATGGAGGGTCATGAACGGGTGATGCAGTTGTATGAAGCTCACCAGAAACAGACGGACAACGATGACGACTTGGTTCCTGTTCCGCTTCAGTTCACGGGCTCCCGCTGTCCGGCTTGTGGTGACCAAGCGGCTGGCAGTTTTGACAGCTCCCTCGTTCACGCGTTCCTGCGACGATTCAAGGTCGGGTTCAAATCAAAGGTGAGGGGAGGAGCACGCAACGGTGGTGGTCTTGTGCAACAACGTGACTTGAACTGGGCACTGCATCCAGTGGCAACGGCTCCGTTCCCGCCCTCCTGGACAGAATCCGTAGCCCAAACATAGGCACAAAAAGGCAGCACACGAAGGCAGTTAACGAATGGAGATCAGATTTGGGAGGAGCTCACCAAAAAACCAACGAACAGCTACGACTTTGCTTCAGTTCGCAGGCTTCCTTTAATCACCTTGCGGTCACCAGGCAGCTGACAACAAAGGCGTTCCCGGTGATCTGTGAAGGCGATGCGGTCCAGATGAAACGAGGAGAAAAGGAGCACTAAGGAGACGAGGGAACAAGGAAGGAAATCGATGAATAACTCACCAAAAGAGACGGGATCACGATGAACAGGTGGGTCACGATGCACAGCATCTTCACGACAGCGGACATGAGGCCTCGCCAACTCGATCTTCCTCCTCTCGATTGACAACACCACCAGCACCACAAGACTCAGAGAAGTTCGGAGAACTTGGAATGGCTCTCCACTCACGCCGGTCTTCTAGCTCGGCTCCGGCGGCGAAAGCTACGATGGCAGGCGGCGAAATTTGGGTTTGAGCTCAAGCACCAGCAGCCTGGCGGCGCAAGGAGGGGAAGATGGGCAACATGGCGGCGGCTGCAGGACTTCCTTTAGACGCGGTAGGTGGCTAGGGTAGGGGTGGCGGTCCGTTGGATACGCGCCACGCGTCCTTGGCGTCGTGCCGGGGCGTCGAGCGGCTGTGGAACGTGCGGCAGGTAGAAGAGAACCTGTAGCAGGAGCAGTGGGCTACAGGTTCTCCTTAATATTTTTAATAATAATTTGCCTCTCACGGTTGGAGTTTTAATAATAGACTTGGTCCTCCTTAATATTTTTTGTAGCTCTTCTTGTCAATTGGAGATTGACTCTTTTTTGTAATAATCAAAATAAAAACAAATCCGGGCTGCGTGCTGTGCAGAGGCCGGGAACTTGTAAACAGTTTCCATTATCTAAAAAAAAAGCAGGAGCAGTGGGCTGGCTTGAGCCGGGTGGGTTGGCTGCATGGGAAAGCTAGGTGGGCTGCTGGCTGTAAGAAGAAGAAAGACGGCCCAAGCGCCGGCAATTCAAGGGAATCGGGTTTCGAATTTTGCTGAAAGAGATTGATTTTTGGTTTTAAACTCGATTTTTAATTTTGGCTAATTTCCAGGCTGTTACACTCGGGCAGCCTTTGAATGGAAGACGAAGGAGTCCTCGGGAGCGAACGCCCCGCACCGAGAACTCCTGTCCGCGAGATGCCGAGCGAACTGCGGACGGCGGTTGCTGCATCGTCGACGGAGAAGGCTCGAATTGTGTTCCCCAAGCTGGCGGTGAGGGCCCAGCGGAGCCTCGCCTCTTCCACCTCAATTTTCTCGGAATGAGGCGGGATGAAGCGAGGAGTCGGCCAACGGCCGCGAGGAAGGCGCTCCGGGGCATGGAGATCCGACCGATAGAAATTTCCTCCGTTCGGCGCCGAGGGGGATGGCAGCGGCAGAGCGGAGGGTTGGCGGCGGCCCTCTCTCGAATCCAAGGAAGGCGTGTTGGAAGGACCCCGGCTCGTGCTCGGCGTGGAGGAGCCGCCATGGCACACACGGACAAACCGGTGAGCGGTGCCCTCCGAGGCACCAGCCGGAGAACTCGGCAGCGTGCGGGGCGCTTGCGGTTCCGTGCCAGTGTCGTGGCCCATGGCAGCGCCAGACACTATCAAGTCTTAAAATCGGCACTAGAACTACCCGGTCCCTCACGAGCTTGGAATTCGATGGTGCAACACACAAAACACACAAGAACACGCGGTTTTAGACAGGTTCATGCCTCTCGATGGAGAGTAATACCCTACGTCCTATATGTTATGTGTTGCTCTTAGCAGATTGCTAATTACGAGTTGTTCAAAGAGTTTTCGAGGGGTCCCTGCTCCGCCTCATATATCCGGGGAGCTAGGGTTACATGTAGAGTCCTAGTCGATTATATGGATTACATATTCAAAAGCTCTATCTCTTGGCTTTCCTTATTGATTCGAGTCTTAACGGACTATAAATGGCTCCTTTACTTGTCAATCAAGTCATCGTATGTTGGTCTTTACGCCTGCCTTATTTTCATACCGGTATATGGAATCTTCTGTTATTCCATACTCGGTTAGGCACCACTCTGTGGGCCCTCTCCGTCGATCTTATCTTCATTGATTTGCCACCATATCTCTAATTATCCATTCCTTTAACGACCTTTTACCCATAAGGTAAGTATACGACAAGCACTTCAAGGGGCGGTGGCAAAAGTCACAATCTTGTGCGTGCGGAGAGGCGATTGAGGCAACGACCGTTGGGCGCAGCCGGGATAATCCTCGACGGCTCGGGCGGCGCCCGACTCGGACGTGCTCGGGGCGGCCGTCGCTGGACCAGCTGCCACCCTTTCGCGACCTCCTCCGGTAAGAGGTGCGCCTTGACCTTGAAGGGCTGTCGGGCTCCGCCTCGGGCGCGGGGCGGAGGGCATCGCCGGTGTGGTCCGTTGCTTTGTCCCGGGCTGGTCGGAAAGGAAGAGAGCCGAAACCACGATAAGAGATCTTACCTTCGTTCGGTTTCCGCCGTACCGGAGGGAGGTGTCACTCGTGGGGACGATCGAGGAGACCGTCGGCGGTGCCACTAACGGGGAGGCTCCGGGAGGGTGCTTGGTTTCCTCCATGCCGGCGCCCAGGACGACATCTCTTCTCGGAGCCGCACCGCTTCCCTCGGACTCCGACGGGGACAAGTCGAGCAAACGCAGCTCCTTGGACCGGCCATGGCCCATGGGAGGCTTTGCTTGCCGGGGTACAAGGGTTTGGCATGGGGGGAGGGGGAAGGAATTGGGGCTGGGGTTGGTCTACGGCGCCGGAGTGGCGGACGGCGAGGGGTGGGGAGGGAGGGGGCTCTCGCTCTCCATCGCTCCTCGATCTCGGAGTTTGCACAAGTCGTGGCCACCTTGCTCGCCACACGAAGCAACAAGTCCTCGACATAAAAACCAAGGCAACTCTCTTCGGTGGCATATGCACGCTTGAACGATGCGTGCAGCGGTTGGGCTGTTGGGGAGCCTCTTCGCGGTTGGTCACGATCTTGAGAAGCTCCGGAGTGATCGTCCCGTACAACCATGAGAGAAGTACCGTACCCTTTCCGAGCGACGTCGGTTGCAGAGAGATCATCGCCGTCCGTGAAAGCGCGTACTTGTCCAAGGAAGTGATGAAGAGATCGAGCGTACGTGACCGGCACCGGCGCCTTCACATTAAGGACTGTTGGAGTATAAGTGAATTGCCCACCTTTCCTCATCGCCTTAGGCTTTTAGGTGAACTGGTTGGTGCATGCAACTCAATATGGTATCGAGCCGGAAGGTCTCGAGTTTAAATCCTGGCTGGCACGATTTATTTAAATAAATTGCAGCCCACTCCAATATTCCATGTTTGAGGCCCGAGGGAGCCTCGCACGTGAGCGGGAGTGTTGGAGTATAAGTGAATTGCCCATCTTTCCCTATCAGCTTATGCTTTTGGGTGAACTGGTTGGTGCATGCAACTCAATATGGTATCGGGCTAGAGGTCTCGAGTTCGAATCCTGGCTGGCGCGATTTATTAAATAAATTGCAGCCTACTCCAATATTCCACGTTCTACAGCTCGAGGGAGCCTGCACGTGAGGGGGATGTCGAAGTATAAATGAATTGCTCACCTTTCCTCATCAGCTTAGCCTTTTAGGTGAACTGATTGGTGCATGCAACTCAATAAGAACAGCCACGGCGCCTTGTGCGTGCAAGGTGGCGGTAGCCGCAGCGGCGAGGATGGTAGCCCGGGCTTCCTCGTTGCAATGTTCGGTGGCAATCCGGTCAGCCTTCAGGCGACGAGCTGATCCGGCGGGAGCGCGGCAGCAGCGAGCCTCCGGTAGTGGAGTTTCTTCTGGCAGCGCGCGTGTGGGTCGATCGCCACATAGGCACGGTTTTCCCCGGCCGTCTCTCTATCAAGTATCAACTCGATCGGTTCTTAGTTATCAAAAAAAAAAAACTCGATCGGTTCTTTTTGTAGAAATGAGAATCCCTCGTAGCATGCATGCAGTTGACAAATGACGAAAAGGGAGTGTGGAGATATATATCAAATAGAAAAAGTGACCAATGCAACAGGAACTAGCTAAGCAACATATGTGACGTGCGTGTGAGTTAATGCACAGACAGTTTATATATTAATGAGGTTTGTTATGATGCTTGGAACTAATATTAACCGTCTATTTAGTGAGATCTAAGGGTCAACAATAGGGAGGTACCTATCAAAAGATACTTTAAGTTGTGGACCGGTATCAAAAATGGTGGGACCGGTACCAATTTTTTTTGTTTTTTCAATAATGTTAAAGGGCAATTTAGTAACTTCACATTATTTTTCAATTACCAATGGCAGTATACGTCAATTTCATTGTTGACTTTCCACTCTCCGGCGAGGCTCCCCGAGTTCGCCCGCCGGTTGGAGCCTTCCGACTTCGCCCGCTCGCATGTTCTCGTGCCGGCGAGCCCTCCCTCTTCCCCCACCTCTTCTTGTTCCGGCGAGGGGCAAGCCCTCCCTCTTCCCCCGTCTATCCTCGGTCAAGGGAACCGTGCCACTTCCACTGCCTCTTCCTCTCGTCGGCCTCCTCTGCATCGCCACAGGGAAGAATTTACCCTCCCCAAACTACTCTGCGCTGACCTCGGAGATCTGCAAGTAAGCCGTCTTCGCGTTCTCCTCGGCTACGGGCCACCTCGTTGCCGGATGCGGCGGCGATGTCGTAGTGCGCGTAACTGCGTACCTGGCATGTGATTGAGTGCAGTCCGATGTGTAGACCGCTTTGCTAGTGCTGGTGATGATTCCCTGCTGCCTTTGTTGTCTATGCCATTGGAGAAATAGGGGATGAACCAGGTACAGTTCAGCGCCGGCCATTGGAGAGCATGGGATGAATCAGGTTCAGTTCAGCTGCAGGCAGCCTGAATAGTACTGGGTAGTTAATTCAGCACATTTTGATTTGCAAATTGAAGTTTTCTGCGTGCTGATTTAGTTCATAATTTTTGTATTCAGATTTGTTTGCTAAATAATATGGAAATTTTCTAACAGCTCGCCACCACCTCTCGAGAGAATCTATTATTGCCTTACTCAGTTATAGCTTTGACATGTATGAATTCTGAGCGGAGGGATGCTCAATTTCACGTCAATAGCTGAAAGCCTGAAACACAATCGTAGTCATGGTTGGAGGAGTAAGAAAGGAATGCACAGATGAACTTGAATATCTAGTAAAAAGATGTATCCAATTTCAGCTGCAAATGAACTCCTGTGAACAAATGTTGCAAATCCGGTTACAAACTAAACTCAGACAACAGAACTACATGACAAATGAAGCTTTAAGTTCGGAGATCAGAGTTCACATTGTTTAAAAGGGAAGCTTGCCTGCTATTTACTTTCAACGTTTCAACACATATTTGGGAACCGTTTATATTACAATTTCTACTGCTTCAAGTCCTTGGAGATTGGAGTTTGAAACATGTCATATTTCCTGTTTACAATGGCTAGCTTTGCTTGGCTGTTATTCTCACATGGTGTCTTATTTTCGTTTTGAGAAGCATATTAGACCGGCGATATCAACTGGCCCAGTTTACACGAAGACATAAGAACACTGATGAATTTGGTGAGCTATCAGTGAATTGTTGTTTATTCGTTGTTCACCTATTTGTTTGAAATTGACAGTCTGATTCGAGAGACATCCAGTTGACTTAGAGAAGAAATCACCAGCTGGATGAAACATTCATTTTTTTTTCATTTGCTTACATAACAAAACCCAATGAAGATCTCAGTGTATACATGTCAGTAAAAGCAAACAAAACATTCAGACCTGGCAAAATCTCAATGTACAAGTAGGTAATGTAGGAAAATGTGCTTCAAAGTTATTTTAGAAGACTAACAAATGAACCATTACAAGTAGGTAATGAAATAGTATTAAATAACTTTCATTATGCTTTATTTTGACTAATACAGGGTTCGGATTGGACACCCTGCGACGACGTTGTTTGCCTTGCACACCTTCAGAAATTGTTTCCGCAATTGTTGGGGTAATTCCAGGTGTGGCAGCCATATGGTTTTGTTTTCTTTTTCTTGATCGCCAAAGCTTCTTTCCTGAGATGCTTTCTTTTGTGCTTTTACTTGTATCAGCTCCCATGCTTATTCTCTGGACATTTGAAGCATTTATTAGTTGGTCAACATAATTGAAGCATGCAACTCAATTCTTCTACATGTAAAACATAATATAACAAGTATGGTGGGTCCATTAGCTGTTCATGCATGTCGCTACAGATGATCATTGGAGGAAAACCAGGGTCAGGTCGAGGATACAGTAGTTTCAAGCGAAAAACATTTTCACCATTCACATAGTATTTATACAACCTCTTTATCTCGGATGAACCCAGGCAACCATACAAAGCAAGGGCACCCTTGTTCATGACTTCTGCTTCAAATGTCACCTGGTAAAAAGATGAATTGTAAATCTACTTCAAAATTTTGCTCTGTTTCAGAAAGAACTAGATGGTTATTCATTGAGCTCATACTAATTTTCGCAAGGGTAAATGACAGTTTGGAAACAGAGAATGCACGCAGATACAATCCACCAATAACTTGTATAGTTTGAACTGTAAGTGTGTTATATTAATTATACTAAAAATAAAAAATAGTAATATATCGAATATGAGTAGCAAAGGCTTGAAAAGATTTGTCCTACAAGTATATAAAACAGCAATCTAGTATGTATATCACAATAAGCATAAAAAATTTCATATTCTTTCTATCCAAATAAAAAACACACTGATCTGACACAGAAAAAGAATATGAGCTATCCATAGTGTAAAAAAACTGAAAACACAGAACACTGCACAGAGCACAACATAGCACCAAAATAACAATTTATTTCAACATTCAAGTATACAATTTACTAAAAAAGTCTAATACGTGTCTTGATAGAGCTCATTACATAATTTCAGTCTAACAAGGAGAAGAGGCATACAAATACAAAGCACAATAATTGCATTGCAAATCTCAACTATTTCGTTCCACAAAACATCTCTTGCTATTATATTAAAGGAAATCGCAACTGAATATTATTAAGACAATGAACAACGCTTCTGTGAGCACCATACAACCAACACACCTGTTTTTTTTCTTTTACAAAATAAATGTTGTGCATATTTTATTACATTAAAGAAATTGAGTGAACTTTTAATCTATGTCCATGATCAGAAGCCACTACTGATGATGATTATGGGCATCTCCCAACATCAGTACAAAGTAGAAGGTGCGAGATTATCAACCAAATTGTGACTCAATGCCCTATCTTGCTAGTAGATCATGAGTTTTAGTCCTACCTCTCATTGTGAGATGCATGAAGAGGATTAATATCACAGTTTCTTGCAATGTACTAACAATAATGAGGATGGGTTTGTGGCATAAGAACTGAATTCCATTTATTACATCAATCGAAAGAAAGAAAAGGAGATATAGGATAAGAGAGATGGAAGAGGAGAAAAATATTACACGTTTCTCTTCTTAGAACAGATCGCTCCAAGAATGGTGTGCTGCAATGTAATAAAACTATTGACGAGGGCGAGATAGAACTAATGAGGATCGGGGAATCTCGAGGCCGGGCAGGGAGCCGTGAGGTTGGGCGACGAACACCGAGGCCGGCAGGGAGCGGTGAGCTTGGGCGATGAACATGAACCTCGAGGCCGGGAGGGGACCTGCGAAGTCAGGCGAGCAAGGAGACCGAAAAGGAGCGGCGAGGACCGACGGGGAGCAGCGTGATCAGGCGCGGAGCCTTGACTTTGGGCGGGGATCGGCGTGGTCGGACAGGGAGCAGCGATGCCGACCGGGCATCGGTGAGGTCGGGCGGCGGCGAGTACTAGCAGGACAACGGAGAGAAACCGTTGTGATATCCATTGGCGTGCCTACCTCTATTAAAGACGGCAATTACCAAAACACCCCTGATAATTGTTGATTAAATTAATAATTAGCATTTTAAATACCAATGGCTGAGATTATTTAAGGGGCGAGGTACCGCCCAAGCACCATATCAAAGCTCTATATTAATACTTCATGAAGTCCTCTTTTTTTTCTTTCTTTTCTTTTTAAAGAGCAACATGAAGTGCATCGATGAGATCCTATATATCAGCTCATGAAACGAATGAGTTGTCTATTTAAGATAGATCACGAACAAGATCTTGGTCAACTTATTAATGATTTGGAGGACGTGTTAGATATAACGACATTGTAATCGTATGTGCAATAATGACTTTCGGTTGAGATTCATATTAGAGATAGCGTTGATACTCTATTGTTGTAGTTGAGTTAGAGATAGATATGAATCTCAACTCAACTGGTTGTGGGACTTGTAATCCACGCATGGGGATGTTCCATGCCTACATAACACGAAACCGCCGGTTGTGCTAGAGAGGCATGACGTTCCACCCTAACTTCCGCGCCTCTAGTTTTCTATACTAGTCCATCAACCCGTGCTATGCACGGGAAGTAACTATGTAAAATATGTGTTTTACAATTACAAAGAAACTCTATCTGTATGCATAAATATCTTTGACATGTACAAACCTATAGCTGCAATTATATTTTTTGTTTGAAAAATATTTTCAAAACATAATCTTAAATTTATGTATCTTGCACTACGCATATATATTGTTACTCGAAAAATGTGTTGCACAGATATTACAAAACAACAAAGAAAAATAAGAATGAAGGAATTGATGAAAATTACTCAATCTAGCCTAGCTCTTGACTCCTTGCATGCAACTTTATTTCAACGCATGATGCTTGGTCCATGTTTCCTTATCAACATCTAACTATAGTTTATTTCAATTTTACTTGTTGCCTAAAGAAGATTATTTAATTAACTATAGCTCTGTTGATGCGACATATAATATATATTATCCACCGGTTCCCTAAAATATTTCAAGTATGTGATTGGGCTTATTACCTTACTAACATAATTTCCACTTGTGGGTATCCCATTATCATTACTTGAACCCATCAAGATAAGACCCATCATTTGTTTATATTAATTATTGAGCCTTTATTTTCCTTCATTTAACAGATAAACATAAAAAATGATGTAGTAAATATGACCTATAAATAAACCTGTCCCTTGAGCAGAAACACATTACGCCTGCATGGGCGAGCATTGGAATATAAGAATTTCTGAGACAAAATATTATTGATTCTCACTATGAGAGGTATAAGATAATATCAATCTTTCCATATTTTGTATTTCTCTTTACTGTTTTCCTTAGATAATTAGGAGTAACAATAAACACACTTAAAGGATATTTGAAAATATTTATCATATACACATTTAGTTAGAGTAAACTTCGAATGACAACGAGTACTTCTGTTAAAGAAATTGAGCATATAAAAATTTGTTTTTAATAATACGTGACTCTGGAAAACCTGCAGTGGCAGAATGACATTCCATTAGTTGTCACAACTAAAAAATGAGATAATAAAAGAAACAGATATTCATACATTCACATATTCATGCTTAATTTTGGTCTTGTTTGTTGCATGCTAGATCAAATGTACCATCTTTTTTGGGCGCCAAACTTAAAAGGCACACCTATATTGTCTATGTTGCGGTGGTTAGTGGTCGGATGGACTTATGACCCTAGACTGATGTTAACTTCCAATAGCCTTCTTTTATCTTGAGCGTAACCTCTAAGAAAAGACCCCTAAACTGGAATCGGCTTGCAGAGGCAGGTGCTGGGTACTGATCTTGGAAAGATGCCAATCATGCTTTTGATATGACCACAGATGCCTAATTAAGTACCAACATGGATGCTACATTTTGTAAATAGTGTGAGCCTCTTCATCCCAAATAGTTATGCATGTGCAACAGACAAATCCGTAGTGTGGCAGCAAATAGCTATCCTACCACCTATTTGGATGTCACTACTATTACTGACTTGTACCACAAAAGGGATGTAAATCGTTGCTTAATGTGAGAAGATAATTAATGTCATGTTTAAGACATCATTAGATTAAACAAAATGTCGTATGAAAGTTAATTCCTGGTAACTTATCAATTTGCATGGCTCTCGGTTGCTCCCTCCTGATGCATAATCTTGTCTGCCATATAATTGTAAGACGATCAACATGTAACAGTGTGCATGTGTCTTCTTGATTCTAGGTGATATATATTATGTATGGATATCATGTTATCATGAATATGATGGTCTAAGATTTCCATGCAAGCCGGACAAAATTTAAATTCAAGACAATGTTAATTATACTTTATACTGAACTGAATCAACCTGCAACGAAGCACCGTTGAACTGGAACATCTCCATATTCCTTCTCAATTGATATTTATGACACGTTCATGACATGTCGATGAAACCCATATTTTACACTGGTCTTTTTCTGTAGTAAGAACTACATCAACCTTGATCACGGATCGACTGATCATGGGAGGGACTGCTTGTGAATATCTGCAGCTGTTGCAACACCCAGGCCTTCCCAGACCAAGATTGAGGCAATATTCAATTAATAATGAGCACACACACGAACTGCTTCTAAATCTTACAGATACGACAGCGATATTATATATCATATACAACACCAACATTATCACCTAAACCTAGATTAGTTTTAAATTAAATTTCCTTCTCCAATTCACCCAGTAGCTTACCACATAGTTACAACGACTGTCGTCATGGAAACAAACGATCCATGGTGCATGTGGCCACACGGTGCATGTACTACATGATAGCTTCCCAGCAGAGATTACTCCGCTGCTGCTAAACTCCTGGCGTCGTTTCCCAATCGCATAAGTTGCCTCTATAGCCCCTGCATCTCGCTCACTTAGATTTTTTTTTAAGGCAACCAAGGATTAGATTTAGATCGATACGTCTTTCTTTAATTCAGAAACCGGCAAGAGATGCTTGATGCGTACGTAATTGAGAGAGAAAGTACGTAATAAGGGTATTTTTGGATTGATATCTTTTTTTGAACTCTTTGGATTGATATCTTTGTAATGGCAAAAGTGGGTAATTTGTAGGAAAATTTGATCCAATGGCTACTTCTATTATGTTCCACTTAATCAATGCCTAGATGTTTTGCTTTTTTGTGAATATTCTAGTATTTTTCTACTGGAGGCCTCAAAAGAAGCCTCCAATTAGTAAATATAAGTGATCCATTCTACACCTCTCGCTACCTCCACCTCCACCAATCCCCTCCTCCACCTCAACATCTCCGAGAAGTTCTCAAAGCATATAACCATGCCAATTGGAAGGCTCAAGTTCTCGCCGCCGTCCGAGGTGCTCGCCTCATGGGACATCTCACCGGCATTACCAAGGCACCGGTAGAGACTATCACCTCATAGTCGATGGCAAAAGCGTCGACAACCTGAACCCGGCCTACGAGGAGTGGTATGCCACGGACCAGCAGATCTCCAGGTTCCTGCTCTCCTCCCTATATCCAATGAGGCACTCACACCGGTTGCCGCGAAGGAGATGGCAGCCGCTGCGTGGGCTGAGCTTGAGGGGATGTACTCAAGCTAAACTCATGCTCGTGCTGTGAACACACCACTTGCCCTTGCGACAAAGCAAAAGGGTGACATGACCGTTGGGAAGATGCGGTCCCTCGCTGATGAGATGGCTCTGTTATTTCCTCCACTAGTCACTACAACAAATATGGTGTTCTATGACGAATTCTGTATGACAATACATTGTTTCGTCATAAAGTCGATTCAATTTATGACGTTTTCAAAGAAAGAGATTTGTTTATGACGGAAACCAATATTCGTCATTAAATCTGACAACTAAATCGTCATAAATAAACAGAGCACTATATTATGATGGATATAAACGTCATAATTGATAAATAAGTAAACGTCACAAAGTCTATGACGAATATAAATTGTCATTAAATTTTCAATTAAAAATGAAAGAAAAATATAATTTGTTATAAATGTGAATTATTATTCAATAAGTATTTTTATTCCATGCACACGTGGCAATAAAGATCAATATTTCACCACTAAAAATCAAAGTTTCAGCTGAAAATTTTCTAGAGAAAAATACATTAGAAAAAAGAGTCAACACACACAAATAATAGTAGGCCCCGAACATGTAACATCCGAAAGTTTAAAAATAAATCAAACAATTAAAAAATCACAGAAAAAAACTTTTGTAAAAATTTTGTAGGCCTCGTTCTCTTTGTAGAAATTTTGACTTGAATTCAAATTTGGTCAAATTCCTGAAACCAGAAAAATAATCAAATCTCCACCTCCTCTCTGGGCCGAAATCTTTTTTTTTCGCAAGCCCAACCACCGCATGGGCTGCTCTCCGCCCAGCCCACGAGCTGGCCCAGCCTGTCATGTAACTAGTAAAATTGTGCAGAAAATGAGCAAAAGTGTCAAACACAGGGTTCGAACCTCCCACCACTTCATGACGGGTAGAGCAACCAACCACTACAGCACGGACTTGTTTGATAAGGTTTTGAATGACGAAGTTTTAATATGTATCTACGTGTTTGATTAGTTGGATTATGATGAAGAACACGTGAATAGCTTCTCTTTCTCCTCTTAATCTGATTTTAAAACTTGTAACTAGTATTTATCCCTCATATGTACTCAAAATTTGATGATTCTTCTTTCTAAAATTTTCTAAAATCTTTATCTTTCACAAGGAAGCGTCTATTTGTATGATTATGGTTATTCCTCAAATCTTTTTCATATGCCATGTTTCTTTTAAAAAGTAGAAAGGAGAAAAAATAGTTTTGTTTACATAGTAATTTTAAATACAAGTTGATAACCCCGCGCGTTGCAGCGGGACTAAAAGGTATTGTCGGTGTTATGAAACCGGCCGACAAGTGAATTTGTGTTTGGAGGGGATCGACGCTACTACTCGGATGGGCCTTGGATGATTTAGGAAAGTGTGGTTTATACTCGGTTCGGGCAATCGAAGCCCTACGTCCAGCTTCGAGGGTTGTTGGTGTTTCGTCTTGTGAAAAGAGCTACAAAGGATGCGAGGGAGGAGGGTTGCTCCAAGCCTCCGTGCGCAATGTGCTCTAGGATGTGTGTACGATGAGTTCGATTAACTCGATCCGTGGTGTCTCCATCCCCCCTTGCGCGTGTGCGTGGGGTCCCTTTTATAGTCCAAGGGACCAGGCCACTTACAGGTGGGGTCGGAGTTACTACATGTCGTCCCCAAGCGGGGCCGGAGCCGCCGTGCATCACCCCGCTCGCATGCGGGCCGCTCGGCGCTCCGGTCGCGCGGCGCACGGTCGGTCTTGATCGGTAGCGCCGGTGTCGATGCCACGCTCGTCACCGTGGCAGCCGTCCTGTCGCATGCCGGTCTCCATCCGTCACTCCCGTTCATCACGGCCCGGCGGAGATGGCGTTGACGCCTCCGTCTTGTCGTCGTGCCGTGGGTGTCGGGCGACGCGTTAAGATGAGACAAGAGGAGCTGCGCAGATCTCACCCGATCCCCGTGGATTGGTGAGTTCCCGAGCGGAGTTATGGCGATCCTCGTTCACCTCGTTTAGTGTGAGGCTTCATGAGGAAGCCATTTGCCCCCGAGTCGGGCGAGGCGGGGACCGCCGAGCCCGCCCGAGTCCCGGACGGGAGAGGCGGGAGTGGTGCACCTGCCCGACCCGGAGTCGGACGAGGCGGAGGCCGCGGGCCCGGCTTTCGTAGCCCTCACGGGCCTAGGCGGACACCGTTGGTCGGCCACGAGACGGATCATGGGCTATTGTCTCGTCAATCGCCCGGCCTCCGTCCCGGTCACCGAGCCATCATGGGCTTGGTAATGATCACGCCGCTCTGCAGCCTAAGCTAGCGCTAGCGTGCGGCGCCGCGGAACGAGACGAGAGGGCACCTGCGCCGGTCACATCACGTCCCGTTGGTGAGACGAGTTCCCGTGCGCCGTAATTGCGCCTACCGCCCGTCGTAATTCCTCCCCATCCGGTGGGTGAGGTCGCTTCTCCGCGAAGCAAAGGCAAACGCGGCAGGATTGCGGTCCCCACCCGACGCCGAGTCGGGCGAGGCGGAGATCGTGGGCCCGCCCGCCCCGTGGTCGGGCGAGGCGGAGATTTATGGAACCACCCGCCCGGGCTCGGCGAGGCGGAAGTCGTGGAACCGCCGCCCCGGGCTCGGGCGAGGCGAAGTCGTGGACCTCGCGAGGCGGAGGTTTCGGGCCCCACTTCGTATCCTTTATGCGTACAAGACAGAGTCATGTAGCCGCTTATGACGGTGATTAAGTACTCCGATTAGGGTACCCTAATCTAGGTACCCGACAGGTATTAACTTTCAAACTATAATCTTGAACTAACCGTGTTAATGTCTAACCTCCATTCTTTATCTAATGGTTGAAATTAATTATGATGTTCTCTCAAAAAAGAAATTAATTTCGATGACGTGGCGCAACGTGGATTGAGAGAAATAGCCATTAAGACGTGCTAGTGGGTTGTATCTTCTATACATAAGTAGATAAGTAGATAACTTTACATTTTTCTCATTCTATGGTATGGACATGGTTGTGTAAAACTTTAAGATTGATATGAATTTAAATATGTTTAAAAGTGTCCAAACTTCTATGTGTTGACGTAAGTTGTATGAAACTACAAGAGAGATCTATCATTTTGTGAAAAATGTACATTCATACATTATTATATTTGTCCGAACTTTTTATGACAAGTTCATGAGCCTTAATTGTGTTCTCATGTCAATTTATAGGATGTTTTGATCAAACTGTGATTTCTTAGAATTATTTTAAGGTACTTACAAGATTAATAGTTGAACTACCCATGGAAATATTTGAGGTTTCTCATCACCCCATGGAACATGATCTATTATTCAACTTATCATTACAAACTTCAATTTTTTTCTCAAGTTTTCGAATCTTATTTGTGATAGTTACAGTTCAATTTGGAATTACTTTGCTTAAACACGCAGAAAAAACATTTAAATCATAGTAAACAAAACCCTGGGCTACCTGGGCCTATAAAACTCCAGTCGAGCCGGCCTTTAAACTTGTTTTTTTGACCTCTCCACGTTGTTTGGCGACCGTCCGATCAAATCCAACAGCCGCTACTGCACGCTACACAAACTCACGTATATAAGATGGACTTAGGTTTTTCTCACCAACCACTGCTTTCTCTCCCCCGCCGTCGTCCGTTTCTCCGCCGCTTCCCCTTGCTGACCCCTTCTCTCACATTCTCCTCGACCACCACCACATCCTTCGTCACCTCGAGCTCCCTAGCCAACACAGGTCGGGGCTGCGGTGCTGGCACCGTGACCGGTGGCGAGGGCAAGGCCATGACATCCACGACCTCGAGGTGGCGCGGCGACAGCAACTCCTCGTGCTCGCGAAGTCGGAGGAGGAGACGACGGGGGTCGGGATCTGGCGTCGCGCCGGCGCCCTCTCCACATCGAGATAGGGTATGGGAGGCGCAGATCTGCTCGTCGGTGGCTTCCTCGCATCCCTCGACGCCATGGCTAGATCAGCGCGTACATCTTCTTTGCGGTAGACGTCCACCTCCTCTCCCGCGGCGCAGTCCTCCACCACGGCTCCCTTACCTCCCTCGACGTAGCGCTTCTCCTGTCCTCGATGCCGCAGGTTCTTACTCCCGTCCCTGCTCTCTCCTTCCCCGGATCTCGAATCGCTCTGCTCTGCTGCCTCTGGTTGCTTGCTTGTGCAGTTGTGCGAACTGCTGCCTGATTTGTTGCTTGCTCGCAGCGCTGCTGCTCTGCTTGTTTCCATTGCAATTGCAGATTCCTAGATTCATCTTTGGGGTACGAAATTGGTCTTGTGATTTTATTTTTTCGTGCAGAACCTGCTAGGTTTCTTAGCTACCTACGTGCCTCGCAAGTTGAAACTAGATTTGCAGTTTGTGATGTCTTCATGTACATTGTTCAATCTAGCCCCAGAATGCAGCTTTTAGTCAAACAAGATCGTAAAACAGTACTTTGAGTAATTAGTATTTGTTAGTGCGACCTGTTGGCTATCCTTGCAAGCACGTGATTTACAGATACTGTAATTTTCTAAACCAGAAATAGGAAATTAGTTCCATGATTCCGTTGATAAAATGGTAATGATGAGCCTGATGAATCCATAGTTTCAGACTACTGGATTAGTATTTGTTGCTTTCAGCTTCAGGCTTGGGCATCAAAGATATTCAATTTTGGGGTTTTAATCATCTAGTATATCTGAACATTGACATCTAATTCTTTTTATGGTTGCTGTTGATTCTTCTAATCACAGCTGCGTTGCCGACGACCTGGCCTGGGGTGGCTGCGAGGACACCGTGGCGGCCTGGATGCTGACTACATGGACGTGTGCTTCCTCCATTGTTATGCGGCTGCTTCCTCCTCCTCCCCTACATGGCTGCTTCCTGTGCTCCATGCCCAGCCGATGCAATCCCATCATGTAAGTGGTTGTTTTTTCTTTTCCTCTGTTTCCACTACAATATATGTTGTGTCCTTATGGCTATGCACGTAGCAGCTAATGTGTGTGCTCTTGAGTTCAAGATATCTAAAACCATTGTGCGCATTTCTCTGAATTAGATGAAATTAGCCCAGTTATACCCATACATTCAAATATAAGATTGATGTAACTTGTAGAATATTTGCTTTGTTACATACTATCTTGCAGAAGTATAACCATATAATCTTTTAACATATTTTTTATTTTATTGTGATTGCAGTTCTATTTATGATACTCTTGGTGGCTTCGTCTAAAGGATTTAACCATGCTTTTGGCTGTTGTTTCTTCTTGAAACGCTTGAGCTGTTTGACTGTAAACTGGGCATGATTTTGGATTTTTTTTGATGGAATGATTTTGGATTTTTGTTAAACTCATGAATGTAAATATTGTGATTTTTGCTACTTTTATCATAAATAGTGTTCTTGGGCTTGTCTGCTGATCATAAAATGGGCCAATGGTGAGTTGGGCCTCGAAATTTTCACAAAAAGTATTTGTGGAAAATAATTTGCTTGGTAAAAAAGGGTAAAAACTTTGTTTGGGCCGGCTTAAAATACTAGGCTAAACATATTAGTAAAAAGGCCTGGGAATTTAATGGGCTGAAAGTAAGAAGGCCTACAAAATGGCCAGTGAAACTAACGGGCTGAAACAAAAAATGGCGTGCGAAATTAACAAACCGAAAGTAAAATTGCCTAAGAATTTGGTGGGCCGAAAGTCAACTGGTCTGCTGAATTAGTGGATTGAAAGTAAAAAGGTCTACAAAATTAATGAGCCTAAAGTTCAAAGGCTGCAACATCAATGGCCCGAAAAATTGGCCAGCCAGTCCAATGGTTAGCGTCGAATTTCTAAGCGTCATAAATAGTTTATGACAAATTTGTGAGTGTCATAAACGTTTATGACGTTTCTAGAAAATGTCATAAATTTATGACGAAAATGATGAAAACGTCACAGAAGGTAATTAGCTACGCACCTTCTACGACAAAGCGATTTTCGTCACCGCTGCGTCATGGAAGGATGTTTGTGACAAATTTTGGACCTTCTATGACGAAATTACATCGTCATAGAAGCCCAAAATTGTTGTAGTGAGTCCATCAACCCGTGCAACGCACGGGCCAATAGAGAAGGAAGATGATGTATATTACAATTTCAAAAAAATTACACATATATGCTTCACATTTAGATATGACCTATAGGTACAATTACTTTTTCTTATTCTAAAATATATTGAAATTTTCATCTTAAATAGTTGAACATATCTTATTGTAGCTGTATATGTATACTCCAATAATATGACCGATCAACAGACATCAAGAAAAAACAAAAGAACTGGAGGCTATAGCAATCACACACCTCATGTTGGTATACAGAAGATCGATCAGGATCACTCCAAGAGGTGAGGTATTCTAATTCAGACTTTGCAAAAGATAACACGAAATCGACATTGGGATATGTGTTTACCCTGGAAACATACTATTACAGCAGGGTCCACGATGTATTCCGAGTTTATAGCATGTTATAACAGGTCAACTGGCTAAATAAATTTATACCCGGATTAAGAGTGTTTGATAGTACTCGAGAAACCACTAATGTTGTATTGCCATAATGAACCCGCGGTGATGTATATGCTCACAACAATCAGTCAAGTGGTGCTACCAAACACGTGGACATAAAGTATTATGTTATGAAAGATAAAGTCTAGGATCACACTATAACTCTCGAGCATATAGGAACCGGAAGAACGCACGCGGATTTGCTAACGAAAGGCCTGCCACTCAACGTGTTCATGGAGGATGTAGCCGGCATGGGTTTGAGGGAAGCCTTATGATCTTGGACTTAGGGCCCAAAAGAAAGGTATCTATTTCTCAACGGAGATGTGTATAGTGGTTGTTGAATCAATCGGTGATTAGCTGTGACGATAAAACATGCTCTATGTGTTAATCCGTGACGAGATAGAAAATGCAAAGGGGATGAAGAAATGAGATCAAGGGAGAGAAAATATAATTTCTGTCCATAGTATAACTCTTGATAACAATGTTTTTCTTGGGTATCATCCCTACTTTTTTGTTAAGGACCGGGACACGAGGAGAACTCTGCTTAAAGGTCCATGCTGCAAAGGGTTGTGCGTGCTTCCTGCACGACCGTCCACCACCAACACCAAGCAGTCTTTGGAGTCAATAGGCCATCCTTCGAGCAATGGCACCGTCGTCTAGGTCATCCATCAAGTCCTATAGTTCAAAGAGTCATTCAAGAGTTTAAGGTTCCTTGTTTAGTTGATTCAAATAGTGGCTCACTTTGTGATGCCTGTCAACAAGCAAAGAGCCATAAGTTGGCATGACCCAAATCTCATAGTGTTTCAAGTCATCCCCTTGAACACTTGTGTTTTCTGATGTTTGGGGTCCAGCACCTGATTTTCAGTAGGAAGATATGAATATTATGTGAGTTTTATTGATGAGATTTTAGTAAATTCACTCGGAATCAGGGTCTGTGTCTCCGATTCGACAAAGACCACAGGCGTGGCTCCTGTGTGGCACCAGCGCCAGCCTGACAGGCACTAGCTCCTGCATCGGTCGACACGTGGTGCCAGTCTGTTGGCGTGACTGATGTGCCACGGCATGGTTCACGCTGTGGTGTACGAGGTAGATCATGCCGGGGATCCTTTGCTTGCGCAGCAAGGGGGACAAGATCTCTCCTGGATCCTCCGAGGCTGTTTCACCGGTTGTTGCTGCCACACCAGAAGTAGTTGCCTTACCAGATGTTGGACCACGCACTCGTCTCCAAGCTAGGATTCGCAAACCAAAGGTGTATTACGGATGGGACTATTTAGGTATGGGTGTTTGGTGAACCTCCAAATCTAGATGAAGCTCTAGGAGTTGAAAATAGGAGATTTGCTATGCAACAAGAGTTTGATGCCTTAATGAAAAATAAAACATGGCGCCTTGTTCCACCAGTAAAAGGGAGGGACATTGTTGGCTGTAAAGTGGGTTTACAAAAATAAGAGGAAAGCTGATGGTACTCTAGACAGATATAAGAGGCATGTTTGGTTGCAAAGGGGTTTAAAGAGAGACATGGCATAGACTATGAAGATACTTTTAGTCATGTTGTTAAAGCGTTGCTGCTACAATTAGAAATATGTTATCTATTGTTGTTTCTGAGGGATGGAGTAGTCTAAAACAGCCTGATGTGCGAAATGCCTTTCTTCATGGTATTTTAGAAGAAGACGTATGTATGAGACAACCTCCAGGATTTCAGAATAAGTCAATGCCATCTGATGTGTGCAGGCTAGATGAAGCTTTGTATGGTTTAAAACAAGCACCTTGTGCCTGGCTTGCTAGACTGAGTGCCGAACTAGTTGAGTTAGGTTTCAGTGCATCCGAAGCAGATACCTCTCTATTTTGTTTCAACAAAAATGGAGTAATAGCCGTCTTTGTACTTGTTTATGTTGATGATATAAGCTCAAGTACAGAGGCTACCGATGTTTTATTGGAGAAATTAAAGCAGGAGTTTGCGTTGAAGGATCTTGGAGAGCTGCATTATTTCCTTTGTATTGTACTTACAAAAGAGAGAAATATGCATCTGATTTGTTGAGAAAGGTAAACATGCATGACAAGTTGCAAGCCATGTAATACTCTTCTTTCTACCAGTGAGAAGCTATCTGCATTGGGAGATAAAGATGCTGCACCCCGATGATGAGTCCGACTGGCAACGATCGACTGACTTCGGCCGTGGTTTAATTAGCTAGGGACGGGACACGATCCTAAACACGCGGGTTCTGCTTCGATCTGTCGAGAGGGCTCAAGCAACAGGACGTCGTCGAAGAATAATCATATGTCGACTTCCACTACAGGAAAAGAACACTATAGCGGCAGGCCAAAACCACGCCGCTACATCTTCGTAGCTAAAAAGGAAGATATTACCGGCGCAAAATTGCAAACCGCCGCTAAAGAAAACATGGTAACGGCAGGTAAAAACATCACCCGCCGGTACTATTCCATGGGCAAACAAAAAAAGCCCACGGGCGGCCCGGTCGGCCTCGTGCAGCCAACCCCGCCCGCCGACCTTCCCGCGCCGCCGAGAGATGGGGCGGCCCGATCCGGCCGCCCTCACAGGTCACTGCCGTCGCCGGTACCTCCGCCAAGGGTGGAAGGAGGGGACGCAGCCGGATCCGCCCGCCCCGCACGTCGCCGCCATCACCGGAAGAGGGCGCGGTCGGATCCGCCTCGTGCGTCACCGCTGCCGGCGTTGGGGCGCGGATCCGCCCGCCCCTGCCCCCGTCGGACGGACTCGGCCACCACCGCCACCCGTTAGCCTTCCTACGCCGCCGGAGAGACCGCCCTCGTGCCACGACCCCACCGGATCCGCCCACGCCGACCCGCGCCATGGCTGGATCTCGGCCGTGGACCCCACGTGGTCGCACTTGTGCGCGTCACGGCGGCACGAGGTGGAGGGGCGGGGGCAGCGGTGGAGGAGACCTCGTCGTCCATCCGAGCAAAGGTGCGCTCCATGGCGCCCGTCCAAGCCGCGGCGTCGCAGGGTCGTCCGAGAGCTCGTCGTGCATCCGGTCGCGGCAGGCCTCGGCCACGGCGAGCGCCGATAGGAGAGCGCACGGAGGGAGGAGAGGAGAGGAGGCACCGAGAGGGGAGAGGAAAGGCCGCCGAGGGATCTCGTGAGGGAGAGAGAGAGATGAGTGTCGTGCGACGGGGAGGGAGATATTTCTTTGATGGTGGGACCCACACACGATTGAAGAAAACACACGATCCGTGGACGCGTTACACCGGCTTTTGATTGGAGGAGAGCTGGAGAGTGGGATCGACCGGGGCTGCCACATGCACCGTAGCGGCGGACTATTTTATCACCCGCCGCTACAAATAGACATTGGTTTTCAACGGCGGACAATAACGCAGGCGCCGCTATGCAGTTTTTGCTGCCGCCGCTACAGTGCCACTTTTGTAGTAGTGTTCTCTTGGTTTCTCCGTTGGATGCATGTACGTAGTAGGATCCGATGTGGCGACAGCTCCGCAAAGATGGAGAAGCAACCGCCGGAGCGCATGAGAGCTCCACGTTGCCAAACAAATACTCCCTTCATCTCACCGATCGGCTTGGTCAGCGCGGGCACGCACGTTTTTCTCGAACACGCAGGAGGACTGCGCGTCATTGTATTAAGAAGAAGAAGGTTCGGACAAGATCAAAGTGGCCAACATACAGGAAATGATCACATCCGTGCCATTGGAAATAAAACAAAACAACAAGGCAGGGGGGGGGGTTCTACTGCAGCAAGTTACTAAGCTTGCGCCCGCAACAACCCAAAGGTGTGCAGTGTCCCGGATCTCTCCAAGAACCTGCAGAATTCTTGGTGGCGTGGCATCGAACACGCACCGGTTTCGGTGCTTCCAAATCTCCCAAGCGACTAGCATGATCAACGTGTCGATCGCCTTCTTGTGTTCGGACGCCACTCGCCTATGTGCCTTTCTCCACCCGTGAAAGAAGGAGACTTCGTCCGGTGAGGGAGCGAGGGCCCGGAGGTTGAAACGCCGGAGAGCGTGAAACCATAGTTCTCTAGAGAACACACACGCGGTATCAAACTTGCGGTCGATAAGGCAGGCTTCAAGTTCCTCTCTTCTACGTTCCGGGAGGGGGAGGAGGGGTTAGACGACCTTGGCGTGCCGCCCGACCGTCGGTTCATCCGTTGTGATTTTCTTCTCGCGGCCTCCTCCGCGACACCCCTCCGCTTGCGGTTACGGGGCCTACGATCCGAGCTCCCCGTCCGAGCATTGGGCGCTTCATCGGAACCGCCTCCGGCCGCCTCGCGGAGGGGAGGCATATGGCCGGAGAGGTTGGGTCGTGCTTCTTTGAACCTTCGCCGGCGGCATTCAAAAGAGCGGTGGCCGCAGCTTGTTGCATGTCCAAGCATCTCGTCGGTTCCCGGCACTCCTTCTTCTTGTGCCCCCGCCTAGGCAGTTGAAACAGATGATTCAGGAATGCCGGCAGTATGACAGCGAGTCTTCCGTTGTGGAGGTCGATGGAGCCCGCTCGCTTCGCACCACACGCCAACCGTCGGAATCCGTCGCCGCATCCGGGATCCTATGGATCTCGGAGCGCGCACGAATCCTAGGTGGCTGCGGTGGCGAGAGCGGCTGCTGCCGTGGCGGCCTCCGTGACTCCATAGATCTGCCCGGGTCCTTGGTCACGATGTCCTTGTAGGAGCGTCGTTGGGTTTCTAATTGCGGCGGCAGCTCGAGCGGCAGCTCGGGGGCAGGAGCACGCACCTCGGGCAGCTCACTCCCCCAGCACAGCACAGGAGCACGCACTTTCGCTACTTCTCTCCCTCCTCCATGGCGCGGAGCACGCATACTCTGCAGCTCACGCTCGTGGGCAGGAGGGGAATCTTTCCATCTCTCGGTGTTTAGATCGGCCAGCTCCGGAAGGGAAGAAGGGGGTGCGAACGGGGAGAGGGAGGAGCGGGTGGGCGACGGACGCGTAGGGGATGGGAAGGCCGTCGCCTGCGCGGATGTGGCGTTGGCCGCCGGGGCCGAGGTGGTCTCCGGCGGGTAGTCGGCTGGGTGGAGAGGGGAGGACATCTTTCAAGTCATGGCAAGTGTCTGAACAAGTGGCTGTCGCGGAGCCACCTACACCGGGCACGCACGTGGCCGCTAAGCAGTCATGAGCAACGTCAGCAACGCGCGATTTCACGGCGCACACGATCGATGCGCTTTTCCGTCCCATGTTTTGATACTCCAGAAGCGCACGTGCTTGAGCCTTGATTATCCCGGCCGTATGGTATGGACGAGACGTCCAACCTCTCGCCTAGCCAGTAGTACGTCGGAGATTATTCCGAAACCGCCAAGGGCTAAAATCGTTGTGTGCTTGTGGCCGGCGTTGATGACGGTTTGGAATTCAGAAACTCCGTGTGCGTGCTATAGCATATCAACCAAGATACCGCTAATGTGACTTGCTGATGAAGCATATCTTGTTTGCGAGATACACAGGATGCCGCTGTGGCACGGACGACGGTGATGTCCCATGGCGAACTCTCGCCAAACACACACGCACCACGTGTGTACAAGGGAACTATAATGAGGAGTTAATGGATCGGAGGGGTATCCATATCTTTAGGGTGTGCATGGTGCTATACTATATGCTACGGGATATGCATGGTTTGGCCAACCAACCCCACACGATATCTGCAAAAGGCGCGGTTTGACGGCGCGCACTGGTCCTGGCCGGTGTCGCATAACTTCGGCACAAACATTCTTTATGGGACGCGAAACGCTGCAGCTATTCTGAGTTACTGACTTGGCGTTTCAGAGAGCATTGTTAACGGAGGCGCGAAAACAAAAGCACCATGCATGGATCAAAGCACATATCGCGCGTGTTTACGTACTCTGCGCGCGCCACCATACACCGCGAGATGTTAGTTTTTTTTTCAAGAAAAGTTAACACGTGTCTTAGTGGCGAAGGAAGAGAGAATCACGTATCTTGTAGGGGCTATAAGTAGCAAGCTAAGTGAGGCCTTCCATCCCGTCGCGCGTGTGCTAGAGTTTGGCGGGCACATACGGAGCGGGGCCTTAGCTTGCATTGACTCGCTGCACTATATAACCAAGCACCGCACATCTCTCTCGGCACACGAACAAGCAGTACCCAAGCTGTGCCAAGCAAGTACACCCCCACACACGCGCATCATGTCGGGCTGGAAGCTCCACGACGCTGCCGCCATCGGGATGGGTGCAGTTGTCACCTTCTGTTTTCTGGCTGCGTGCGTGGGAGCTGGTGGCAGGCTTGTGGTGCAGCGCAGCTCGCCCCTGCTGCCAATCCACACTGCTGCCGCTGCATCCTTCCACGTCCGCGTGGCACTCCGTATGGCTGCACTCGGTGCACCATTCATCCAGGTCAACACAGTGCTGTGTCGTTGTTACTTTGTAGCTTCTTCGATCAGCGTATCAAGAGTTCATGACTCCTCCTCTAGGAACGATCAACCAATTAATACTGTTTCTGTCTTTTTTGCAGGTATTCCCCCAGACTTTGGTTGGGCTTGTCCGCCTGGCTCTTCGCTTAGCTGCAATTCTGCTACCCGAACAGCACCGTTCTGTGGCACGTTTCCTTGTCGAAACTGTGCCGCAGCTCGTCGCTTACCTGGACCCTATAATAGCCGAGATGCTCGCGGGCGCCAACTGATGATGATCCTCCCAGCTTCGGGCTCAAGCAAACAACGCCAAGGAGCGTAGTGCCCAACCGCCATCATGTCTCTCTCTCGCCATATATCACTCGGTGCTAGTAGTATAATGCATGCCACGCCGTACATATATAGGTTGTTACATGTGTAGTACCCCCAGTCCTCATGCATGCATGCATCGAGGCCCCACTTTCTGTAATGTGTTGTTCATGATTTCGCGAACATAATAATAAACATTAATATATATATATATATATATATATATATATATATATCGCCTCCGCTCTTCTGCTGTTCCTTGCTTCAGCTCGTCAACGCACGTCTGTGTCTCTCTCTCGTTGCCGCGCGGGTCGTCAGTTACCTTGCCGCCACCACTTGGAATACCTGTCAGTGTTGGTGAAGTATATTCAGGGTTCCCTCCTGACTGAAGCCGTTTGCTTTTCCTTTCGCCGGCATTTCGTTCGTCACCTCTCCGCAGAAGAAAAGTGGAGATTCACGGGGGACGTGGGTTTACCGGCTTACCGCGAATGGGATTCCATTTTTGTGTGACGATTGAATGAGCGTCAGGGCCCAAAAAGAAACACGGAATCTTGAGGCCCAAGACCCAAGATGCGCGCGGCCACATGGAGACGAGACGAGACGAGAGCTACCCGACCGAGGTCACTTGTCAGTGGCGCACGGGCGGAGGTCCTCCGTTCGCCGGCAGCCGAATCGGGCGCATCCGCTTTCACGCCACCCCCTACCTGCGCACTCACCAGTCCGTGCGGGTCAAGCCCGTGACTGGCGCGCTCACCGAGCCCCAACTGACACCCCGCGCACCCCGAGCCTCAACCCCCAACTGGCAGCCCACGCGCCGCCGCCGCCGCCGCCGCAGGGAAAGGCGGCCGGGTTTTTCGTTCCGCCGGGATTCGCTTCACGATGCGGCACGTACTCGCCCAAAACTCCCACTGTCCAGTCCCATTTCGAATCGAACCCGATCCAACCCCTCGCATTCCCAATCCTGCCGCCGCAACTGCCCCAACCCCTGGCAACCCACCACCCAACGCCGCATCCTCCCCACACGTCGCACCAATGGGGGCCAAAACCCTAAACCCTGACGCGGATGGGGCGTCCGGAACCCTAGCCGCCGGGGAGCTCGTCTGGGCCAAGCCCAAGGGCCGCCGCACTCGCTGGTGGCCGGCGCGCCTGCTCGCCGCGCGCCCCGCCGCCGCCGCCACCCGGGGCGCCGGCGTCGCCTACTTCGGCGACCCCGGCACGCCGCCGGGCCCCGCCGCGCAGGTCCGGCGCTTCGCGGACCCTGACGCCGACGGTTTCGCTGCGGGCAGCGTCGCCCGCACCTTCCTCTCCGCCGTCGCCGAGGCCCACGCCGGCGCCGTCGCGGCCCTGCGGGGCTCCCTCACCTGCGGCTGCGTCCCGCCGCCGCCAGCGCCCGAGGGCGGCGTTGGCGTCGTCGTCGTTGGTGTGTCCAACCTGTCGCCTGCGGAGTTCCTGGCGGCGCTCCGCGACGCCGCGCTGCCCGACTCCCCTGTCGGTCTGGTGGACCGGGTCAGGCTCAACAGCTGGGTCCGCGCGTTTGGGGAGGGCTGGGGTCCAGGTGGCGCGGGGCACTACCCGCGGTGCTCGCTTGCGGAGCTCGTGGACAGGATTGATCTTGACATTCCTGCCAGCGATGACAAAGAGGGTGATGAGTGGCTCCCTGATGCCGAGGATGGGCATCGGGCATCGGAACGACCGCAAGAGACACCTGCACCGCAGAAGAAGCGCAGGGCTGCTTCTCGCATGGAGAAGCTGGATACGGGGGAGGATGAGGACAGGAATGACAGTGCCTCTGGAACGGGAACATCTAGGAAGCGAGAGCGAAAGAGGAGCAAGTACCTCTCACCGCCCTACACCAATTTGGGTGTGTTTAAGCTACCCCGCAAGGCAGCCGATTCGCCAAAGGCATTGACGGCTGAATCTGACAGCAAGGTGTTACCAGGCAGCATAGACGTGGAAGAGGTCCTGTCTCTGGTCCTGTGCTTAGTGAAAGATGTCAGCCATGGAAGCCATTTTCCAGAGGCTGCGGAGGCATTTCTTTATTCGTTTAGAAGCACGAAATTCAAATGTCAGTCTGACGTCTCCGAGGGCCATGAATCTCCAGCGGCGGCACACGCTGTTGGAAAGGTCGATGTAGACATTGCTGCAGGTGTGGCTTCTGATTCACAAACTTTTCTGAAACAAAGCAAGTGTGCAGCGAAGAGGAGCAAGAAAAATGATGATGATGGGAGAGCTGGTTCTTCCATCAAGAGGAAGAAGGGGGAGAAATACTTTCCTGCTGATACAGTTTATTGTGAGGTACCAATCACCCCGGCTATTCCTATCAAGAGTGTTCAGATGGAAGCAACAGGGTCAGAAGCTAAGGTTTGCACAGATGAAAGTGTGCAAAGTGTTGTTTCCGATTTGGCTGTCGCAAATGTTTCAAGGGAAGCAGCAGAGCCCGCTAATGTTTGCATAGATGTGCCTGTGCAGAGCGTTGGTGCGGATGATGTGCTTGTGCAAAATGTTGGTGCAGATGTGCCTGTGGAGAGTTTTGGTGCAGATGTGCAGGTGCAGAGTGTTGGTGCAGATGATGTGCCCGTGTCTGTTCAAAGCTTTGGTGCAGAGGTTCCTGTGCAGAGTGTTGGTGCAGATGATGTGCCCGTGTCTGTTCAAAGCTTTGGTGCAGAGGTTCCTGTGCAGAGTGTTGGTGCAGATGATGTGCCCGTGTCTGTTCAAAGCTTTGGTGCAGAGGTTCCTGTGCAGAGTGTTGGTGCAGATGATGTGCCCGTGTCTGTTCAAAGCTTTGGTGCAGAGGTTCCTGTGCAGAGTATTGGTGCAGATGACGTGCCTGTGCAAAATGTTGGTGGAGATGTGTTTGTCAGCAGTGAACCATCAACATCAACTGTGGATAGAAACATAGCTCAGGCAGTACATGAGAATGCAGAGCGTTCAAGTGTACAAATTAACACAGTCCAGCAGTCTTATGCTTCACTTCAAGCCATGGTGCCAGAAGTGCTCGAGAAAGTGACGAACATTAATGGTACAGATGTAATCCCTGTGAACCATGCACTCAAAGACGAACGGCAAAAGGATGAACAACCTAATCAGAAGGTGAAGGTAACTGTTGGATCTATCACAAATCATGTCTCTGATCAAGCTGCCAATGGTGTTGGTCCTGATGCAACTAATTCTACTCTGAAAAAGAAAAAGAAGAAGAAAACCACACAATTATTTGTGAAACCAGCAGAAATTATAGTAGAATTTACACCTGGTGTTATAATGCCTCCCAGAGAGGAGTTACTCTCTGCATTTGGCAAGTTTGGCTTCATTATCGAGTCTCAGACAAATGTTACAAAAGCCACCCGCAGTGCTCGTGTTGTGTTTGGCAAAAAAGCTGAAGCTGAGGATGCATACAAACGGGCAGAATTTCTTGGTGAGTTTGGGCCTCCATTTGCTACGCTAAAGCTCGCTGATCTTCCTCCAATTGAGTTGAGTGCACCTTCACCACCACATTCTCTTATTTCGAGTTCCAGACCCCCACTTACAGATATCAGAAAAAACCTTGAGAGAATGATTTTAGCTCGCCATTCATCTCTGAAGAATGCAACCTCAGCGGATGGACTGAAGCCTGTTTCAGATAAGCTTCTAGCGGATATGCAAGGCCTTTTGGCGCAAGTTGACAAGATGCTTAGCGGGCCTTCTACTAGTATCCCTCAATAGCTCTTCTGTAAGGATTTAGGGCTCTTACCTCTCGGTGTTAGTGACTTTACTGTTTCTATGCTTGATGTCTGTTAGTTGTAGCTGCCTCATTTTAAGCTTATATGATAATCTGGACTTTGGTTTAAAATTCCTGTGAACAGTGGGCGTTATTGTGTCACCATTTTGTGTTTATATGGAAGTGATGTCGCAGCTCACAGTTCTTTCATGCAGCTGTAGTCTGTACTAGCACAATAATCTATGGGTTATGTTAATATCATGTCTTGTGGTTATTGTTTGGTCCAGAATTATCACGATTGCATAAAAATGTGGAATGTACTACTTAAAACTGTGATGTTCATTCTAAATTCATATCCATTCAAGTCTTTAAGTACTTTCCATTGTATGTGAGAAGAAAATTACCCTTTTTACATGCCTCAATGTTTGTGGAACAACTATGAGTGTCATGGAAAACTTCATCTTGCTAACTGGGAGTTGGTAACCATGAGGATAATTAAATTTGTGCTTATTAGGGGCATTGGTCACAAGGTTTATGGCTGACAAAAATAAAATCTGGCAAAGATTAGTGAAAAGGAAGTACATAGGGAATGCAGTGTCTTTGACGCTCAAAGACATACAGCCTCTCCTTTCTGGAAAGGTGTACTTTGGGTGGCGCAAGCAATCAAGTTTGGTTATAGGTGAGTGACAGGAAATGGGGGAAAAAATGTTTTTGGGAAGACACGTGGTTTGGACAGCACCTTTGGCTGTGCAGTTTTGGGATCTATACTGTATTGCTAATGAGGAGAATGGGGGCCCTACCCTTGAGTTGGACGCTTCATTTGATGATACCAACAGGTGCTTCGTGAGGAGAATTCGTGAGATAGAGATCGGGGAGGCCTTGAAGAGGATGAAGGGAGGTAAAGCGATGGGTCCCGATGGTATCCCCATTGAGGTGTGGAGATGTCTCGGTGCTAGAGCGGTAGTATGGTTAACTAAGCTTTTCAACCTCATTTTTCGATCTAACAAGATGCCCGAAGAATGGAGGAGAAGTATATTAGTACCGATCTTCAAGAACAAAGGAGATGTTCAAAGTTGCACTAATTATCGTGGGATTAAGTCGATGAGCCATACGATGAAGCTCCGGGAGAGGGTTATCGAGCATCGCCTAAGAGGAGTAACAAGAGTGACCCAAAACCAATTTGGGTTCATGCCTGGGAGGTCGACCATGGAAGCGATTTTTCTAATGCGACAATTGATGGAGAGATATAGGGAGCGGAAGAAGGACTTGCACATGGTCTTTATTGATCTCGAGAAGGCGTATGACAAAGTTCCGAGAAATGTCATGTGGTGGGCTTTGGAGAAGCACAAAGTTCCAACCAAGTACATTACCCTTATACAGGATATGTATAAGGATGCGATGACTTGTGTTCGGACTTGTGATGGGGACACCACCGACTTTCCAATTAAAATAGGACTACATCGGGGGTCGACATCGAGCCCTTACCTATTTGCTTTGGTGATGGATGAGGTCACAAGGGATATTCAAGGTGATATCCCTTGGTGTATGCTCTTTGCCGATGATGTGGTCCTAGTTGATGAGAGTAGGGCGGGGGTTGATAGGAAGTTAGAACCGTGGAGGTACACGTTAGAGTCAAAGGGTTTCGGACTTAGCAGGAACAAGACCGAGTACATGAGGTGCGATTTCAGCTTGACTAGACATGAGGACGGAGATGTTAGCCTCGATGGCCGGTGGTGACCAAGAAGGATACTTTTCGATACTTAGGATCGATGCTACGTAAGGATGGCGAGATTGACGAAGATGTTAGGCATAGAATTTCAGCCGGTTGGTTGAAATGGCGTCAAGCATCCGGCGTACTTTGTGATCGGAGGGTGCCACAAAAGCTAAAAGGTAAGTTTTATAGGACCGCGATTCGCCCGGCAATATTATATGGTGCTGAATGTTGGCCTACAAAAAGACGACATGTCCAACAATTAAGTGTAGCGGAGATGCGTATGCTACGGTGGATGTGTGGACATACAAGAAGGGATCGGGTACGGAATGAAGATATTCGGGATAAGGTAGGAGTGGCTCCAATTGAGGAGAAATTGGTTCAACATCGATTGAGATGGTTTGGACATGTCCAACGTAGGCCTCCGGAGGCACCGGTGCGTAGTGGGGCTCTAAGGCGGGCCGATAATATAAAGAGAGGTAGAGGTCGACCTAACTTGACTTGGGAAGAATCGGTCAAGAGAGACCTTAAGGAGTGGGATATCTCCAAAGAATTAGCTATGGATAGGAGCGCTTGGAGGCAAGCAATCGACGTGCCTGAACCGTGACCTTTATGTTGCTCTAACTTTGTGTCTTATGGGTTTCATCTCTAGCCTACCCTAACTTGCTTGGGATTAAAGGCTTTGTTGTTGTTGTTGTTGTA